>JBBELK010000597.1:0-525619 GCA_037783545.1 Henricia sp. BOLD:AAB3569 | reverse complement strand
GCCATAATGAGCTTGTGGTAGCCAAAAATTAACAATACAAGTAAAGTCACAATTCTGTGTGTGTTACGTACGTGTTAGTGTTGATGTCTCCGGTAGAATGCAAGATCCAACGCGCGGCTTATAAGTTGTTGAAAAATAAAACTCATATTATTGAGAAAGTTTTAAATAGTCAAAATTAACACCACCAACTTTGTTCAGGGGTAAAAATAAGAGGTCCAAAATTGTTGGTGTCCTAGTTATGTACTGTGATGACACCATTAGTTGGCTTCAAAAATCGCAAATCATGGTCAAAAATTCTTGGTAATAGACTGCGCCCTGAATATTTTGTCCTCTGATTACTGAGACTTAAGACCATAATGGCTCATTATTTGTTCCATGATATTGAATAGGAATTATGTGTCTCAGGTTACATACCCCAATAAAAAATGGCTGTATATTGAGTTTGCATTAAACCTGAGTACTCTATTCACAAACAAATATTAAATTTAAGTGGCACTTTGGAAATACAAAATAAATATTTTCTGCTGGGAAACCACTTTCAATCACTAAAACACTTGAAAATCTTTAAAAGCATGTACGTCACACTTTTGGACCCCTAATTTTCAAGTTGGGAAATACCTTCAGATAGTTATCTGTTTGCAGATCTGTTACACTACACGATGTGTAGCATAATTTATGACGTGTGTACGTGTTGAACTATCATGAGATGTAACACTAACACGTCCTAAACATCGTGTTACATCGAGTTAACACGGTGTTTGTTCCAAGGTCACAATTCCGATTAAGTTAACAAATCTGTTACACTAATTTAACTAACACGCAACCCAGAGTTGACTTCGCCCTATATGTTCAGTGCATATAATTAACATAGTGTTAACACCGTGTTAACATGATGTTAAGCTGGACGTTCAGTTACAGGTCGAGATTACAGCTGTGTTAACAAATCTGAGACCAATTTCATAAAGCTGTTTAGCAGAAAAAAATTGCTTGCTTTATAAAATGGGTTTTCTTGCTAATACACAAGTTGACATACAATGTTTACTACCCATTTCTAAAAAAGCAGAAAATTTTTGGATTAAGCAAATTTTTCTGCTAAACAGCTTTATGAAATGGGCCCCTGTTAAAACTAACGATAACACGTAACACACACGTAATTGTGAGTCACCCGGCCATTGTCAATCGAACAATCTTGTATACAGAGTCGTATAGGCAAAGGAACACATGTTCATGTATAGGCCTATAGTTTGCTTTCTTGAATTTTGTTTCGGCTTTGTGGTTATGATTGCCAAGTTTTCGCACAAAGTTCGACGGAGACTTCCAGTATGGTTTTGTAAATTGTCTGTTTCTGTCAGAAAAGCTGAACATTTTCACATAAACCCGCAGGTCCACGAGTTAGCATATATGCTGTACCGGGTTATACGGGTAATCACAGTTTTGCAATGTTCACTTCTTAAAACTTAAATAATATGTTATAAACAACAAATGTTAAATGTATATGCAAATATTGTCGGTTATACATGAACATGACAGTACGTTTTCTAGCTGAATGGGGGTTTCTATATACATGTATGAATTGTGATTACAGTCACACAATTATAAACCTGCCAATTTTTGTTTTAAAAAGTAATTTTTGATTGTGGCTAAAATATAATGTACAGAAGAATATAATTCTAGGAGTGTATAACGACGGCGTAAATGTACATGTAACAGCAAGCAAGTAGCACAGTTGCTATGGTTTTCTCATAGTCGGTCATTATCATAAGTTCTGCCCTCTGTATAGGTATGCGGTCAATGCTAGCACAGTCATAAATCACAGTCATAAACATGTCGCTACTCGAATCGCTGTCACAGTGCAAGGCGTGGCCAAGAAACGCCATAACACAGCTGATTGGCCGACGGTCACTGAACAGACTGTGTACAAGGATATGGCCCATAGACATGTGTACAAACTTAAAATGACCAAAAGTATCGAGGCCGTCCCAGTAATGATGGAATTTGATGGTGGATGTGGTTGGAGATTCCAGAAATGTGGTGGATGCTTGGACTGGCCTCCGAGCTAGGTCTAAACCGCTTTCAAAAATGTTGAAGTTTAATTTTTTGTTTTGCCCTCTCCTTGGAGGCAAATTTTTCGCTCAAGTAGACCTAGGTCCCATCTGGTAGTCCCACAGGTTTTACCTTTGATTTGATGGCACTTTCGTCAAATGTCCCGGCGCGCAGGAACGGGTCTCCACTCAAGTTCTTCCTTTCGCCTGTCAGAGGCAGGTCAAGCAGGGGTTTTTAGAATACCCGTCTTCTACGGGATATGTCCCGAATTTTTCGAGGGGGTGGGGTTTGAGCTCTGGGCCTTCCAGTGCTACTTCCCAGGTATTGTCACCCCCGAATGGATATCGCTTACGCTAAGCGTCACCATGTTCTCCTTGTGTCCGACTAAATGTTCAGAGGGTTCAAAGGATTCGGCTGGCCCAAGGCATTGAGCGTGCAAATGTCAGCCAACGGAGGCACAAAAATGGCCCCGTTATGTAGACTTCTGGTGGTATCTTGCAGGGCTTTTCAGCCGGAGGTGGCAGTTCTGCGCGGAGGCATAAATTATTTCAGCCGATTGACCGACCCTTCGCAGGGTGTACTTGACGTGGTAGGGGTTTTTCGCGCTGTTGCCCAACTGATTAGGGAAAAAAATTCCCAAGATGCATATTTGTTCTTTCCTCAGTGTGCCAAACCAATATGGTGGGCATCAATCGCTCAGTCGCCGTAGTCAACTCATTATTGAAAGAGGTCTGTCATGAATGCTAGCTGGCAGTTTTTCTCGAACGATTACATCGTGGAGCAGGATCTTGCGGACATTGTGCACCTATCGATGATGGGATATCTAAGCTCCAGCGCAGGCTGCGGCTGTTTTTAAGATCCGTTTCGGGCTTGCCCTCGGGAATTGCGATACAATGCTAAATTTCTTCTTCAATCAGGCCCTCCCCTTCTTCACGAGAGCGTTTTGGTATCTTTTTGAAGATGATCAGTGCGGCAACCAGGCTGACAAAACTAGGAAACAAGTTGGATACGCAGGGATATGAAGTGCAAAAGAGCGGACTCATTTGCAGCATTAGACCGATTTCTGCGGGAGCATCAAAGCAAATGATGCTGTACTGAAGGGGAGGATCTGGAGTCAGCGACACCACTTGACATCCTATGCTTTTCGATCGATCGTGACTCAGAAGGTCGCACGCAGATTCACGGCTTAGGGTGTAAAAATTTGGGTAAGCACGGGATCTGCTCTTGTGGGTGCCCGCTTAGATTAGCGGCATGCACCGTGGACTCTTATGTTGGGCAGATAAGGGCATACTTTAACTCATTCGGTAGGACCGAAGTCTGGCGAGTGGGATACAAGTTCGCAAACCCTTGCATCTCTCACCAAGTTCGTAGATACATGAATGCAATGCAGCTGGAGCAGGCTGAGTCTCACATTACTTCAAAGCAGGCAATTCCATTGTTTTCTGATAAGTTACGATGGTCGGTGAAAGAGATCACTGACCGATCCCGGAGACTTGGCAAAGGCGAAGGTCTTTTCCCCTAGCGCTACGTGGTACAACGAGACTTGGCCCTTTTCCTCTGCCTATAATGGGCCGGGGACAGAGCTGGTGACCTAGGAAGAATCAGAACCTGAAAAATAACAAGGATCGAAGGAGGCGATTTTTTATTCAGCCACACTATTGGCAAGACGGTAAGTGAGGGTGACTCATCATTGATAATGATTCCAAAGTTGCAGGACCAAGGAAAGATGGATCCAGTCGGCGCAGTTCAAAGTCTAGTTGATCTTTCGCCCCTTGGCGGCCAATCGCAAAGTCCTCGTAAACAAACCCTTCGCCTGTTAACGGACCGAATTCACGGCTGAAGATGTATTTTGCCGCAACAGACAATCCTGAAAACCAGCTTTTAAGAGCGCACAACAGCCGTGCCTGGGTAGCAACCACACTGCGGACCACTGCCAATGGGCGTCGCGGAAGACGTACAAGCACTATACCAAGGTTGAGAGAGTTATGAGGCGTCAGAGCACGGTCCAGGTATTACGCGACGCCGTCTCCACAGCTGAACAAAGTCCAATGGCAGATATCGTCGGACAATTATACAGGCGTCTGAACTCGGGCCTTGGGGCCCGCGTGGCTTTCGCGCCATCTACATGCAGCTGATGTCTATAAATGCCATCACCTACTAACAAAACTACCCATTTTGCTTTTTAATCAATTTTATAGGCAGCGACAGCTTGAGAAAAGAAAAGAGAAGAAAATAGAATGAAAGAAAGGCAGCAAGACAACTAGTCCAGTTTTTCTTTCCTTTCTATCTGATACAGTCTCCCGCTTTCGTTTGAGGTTTGGGTAAGGATTGGGGTGTATTTGGGCAGATTTGGGGTTCTCGGCGGCGAGGCCTAAGGGGAAAGGTTTTGGCGAAATCCATCTAACCCATATATAAACCCTATAGATACCGGAGTCGGACGGAAACAAAGGCGGTTGTGCAAATAGGTTACTATTGGCGCATTCGTCGACGTTGAGGACAGCGTAGGAATCTACGCAGTCTCGAGTATACCAAGGTGGCAGGTGGGGAGTATTTGGACGAGAAGGAACGAGTCGGCAGAGGACGGTACGGTTGTATGTCTCAACGGTGGTAAGATAATAGTTTGGCCTCGGCGGCCAGCTTCTGGTGAGTATTATTATATATATACCTTTTTTTCCCCCGCCCACCCGACCTCCTTCCTCATTGCTGAGCTTTCCTCTGGCTTTGGTTTCTATGCTCAATCCATTTAACCCATATCTAAACCCTATAGATACCGGAGTCGGACGGAAACAAAGGCGGTTGTGCAAATAGGTTACTGATCAAAGGTGTGAGGCCCCCCACAACGAACGCATCTAGTATAACTCCTACAACTATTAGCCACGTGACCTAGTGCAGTTAAAGCACCGAATGACTGGGGGAATGAATGGTTTAACTACGAAGTACTCATATCCCAGGTGGGTGTGTTGAAGGTCAGACAAATAGAGAGACTTCTTTCCAGGTTACCATCTTTTTGCGCATTAGGCGTTTCACTCTGTTGGTATTCCACTAACAGCTCCCTTACTTTGAGTTTCAGATTTAGCATATAGTCTGTTATGACAGTCCATTGATCAAGTTGGCTAATTGCCTTGAGTTGAGGTGTGGCAACGGACCGTAATTCCTCCTTGGTTATTTTTAGATACATGTTTAATGCAGTATTTTCCACGCACTGGTCCGTTTGGGTAGATGCGTTCTTTGTGGGTTTTCGAGGATTCGGGGTCATGGTCTGGCTATCATCTATTGGTATGTTAATGTTGGGTCTTTGTCGTGGTTTGTTAACAAAGGTAACTGTTGGATGGTTTTGACGAGTCATTTGTGAGAAAGTTTCGGGGCGAATGGTGAAATCCGTTTTAATTGCCTTGCCTGCATCAGCATATATGAAACGTCGGTTGCAGGAGACTCGAATCCCCTGAATTTTTCTTTCTTGTTTTATGGTGGTGCAGCCCCATGCATATGCTGATAAGTGACTTTCACCACATCTGCAGCATTTGACTTTGTCTTTTTGGTTACACTGATCAAAGGTGTGAGGACCCCCCCCCCCACCCCCCCCCCCCCCCCCCCCCCCCCCCTACCCCCCCCCCCCTCCCCTTCCTCCCCCCACAACGAACGCATCTAGTAGAACTCCTACAATTATTAGCCACGTGACCTAGTGCAGTTAAAGCAGCGAATGACTGGGGGAATGAATGGTTTAACTACGAAGTACTCATATCCCAGGTGGGTGTGTTGAAGGTCAGACAAATAGAGAGACTTCTTTCCAGGTTACCATCTTTTTTGCGCATTAGGCGTTTTACTCTGTTGGTATTCCACTAACAACTCCCTTACTTTGAGTTTCAGATTTAGCATAGTCTGTTATGACAGTCCATTGATGAAGTTGGCTAATTGCCTTGAGTTGAGGTATGGCAACGGACCGTAATTCCTCCTTGGTTATTTTTAGAACAAAATTTTTTTATCGCCAGTATCTAGCTAATCCAACTCCTTCTAGGAAAAATAAATACACTAAATATAAAAATATGTTGACCAATCTTCTTCGGAAATCTAAACAACAATATTATATTTCTCAATTTAATAAGGAAAAAAGTAATATCCGTAATACATGGAAGGTTCTGAACTCAGTTTTAAATAATAAACTATCTGTTAATAATATTTGTAATATTATGCATGAGGGAAATGTTTTGACTAATTCCGAACAAATCGCAAATTGTTTTAATTATTTTGTTGGAATTGGTCCTAATCTTGCTAAAACCATTCCTCATTCTGGGGGTTCTTTTATTGATTACTTGCAAATGCCTAATCAAAACTCAATATTTTTTGTCCCTGTTGATGAACAAGAAATCAGTAACATCATTAAAGGTTTATATAATAAAAAAAGTACAGGGTATGATGATATATGTGTTTCTTTAATTAAGAATTCCAGTTCTGTTATATGCAAACCATTAGCTAGTATTATTAATTTATCCTTTGTTACTGGTATTGTTCCACAACAATTAAAGATTGCTAAGGTAGTTCCTGTTTTTAAAAGTGGAGATTCTTCTTGTGTTAATAATTATAGGCCAATTTCAATTCTCTCATGTTTTTCAAAAATTGTAGAGAAGTGTGTATACTCACGTACTGTAAATTTTTCAAATAATTTTGATATTCTAACTAAAGCTCAGTTTGGTTTTCGAAGTAATCATTCAACTGTGCATGCTATTCTTGATCTTGTAAATAAAGTGACAGGTGCACTTGATAACTCTGAGCACACGCTAGGGATATTCCTCGATCTTTCCAAAGCTTTTGACACTATTAATCACGAAATATTATTGCACAAGCTATCTCATTATGGAATTCGAGGGGTGTCCCTGGCGTGGTTCAGAAGTTATCTTTCTGACCGGTTCCAGTTTGTCACTATTGGAGGTTCAAGTTCAACACAAAAAAAATTAAATTGCGGGGTTCCCCAAGGGTCAATCTTGGGTCCCTTATTGTTTCTTATCTACATCAATGATTTTGTTAATTCATCTGATGTGTTTTCATTTATTTTGTTTGCCGATGATTCTAATTTATTTATATCACATAATGATTTGACTGCTCTTTCCAATATTGTTAACCAATAACTCAATTTAATCTCAAAATGGTTTAGGGTTAATAAACTTTCCCTAAATATTGGTAAATGTAATTATATGTTGTTTAGTAATACTGCCAATGATCTTCCTGGTGATATTATTCTTAATAATAGTATTATCAATAGGACAGAATGTACAACATTTCTTGGATTATTTATTGATTCAGGCCTCACTTGGAAAAATCATGTAGATTATTTATGTAAAATTATAGCTCGTAATATCGGTAATATTAATAGAATTAAGAACCTTGTTCCCCAATCAGTATTATTGACCTTGTATAATACCCTGGTAGTGTCCTATCTAAATTATGGTCTATTGGCCTGGGGAAAATGTTCTGCTGGTAATTTAAATAGGCTTCTGCTATTACAAAAAAGAGCCCTTCGTGTGATAAATTTTGTAGATTTTTATGCTCATTCAGATCCTTTATTTATTGGGTGTAAAACATTAAAGGTCGTGGATATGTATTATCATCAGCTTGGGATATGCCGGCCTCAGAGTACGCAAACGCGCGCCCCTATCCAGTAGCTAACCACGCGGCAGGAAGTAAACGTGGAGACCGTAGAGTTGAAAGTTGTACTCTTGTCTTTATTCCAATAACTCTTCCCTCATTGCCTTGGCGGTAAAACTGTAAACAATACATTACAAACATTATGTCAGTACGCATTCATGTTTAGGAGGCCAAATTATGAAAAGTAACAAATGACACTTCACTTCTTGTCAATATATTAAAAGTAATAAAAAGTAAACAGTCTCATCCTTAGACTACATAACGTGCTTGAGAAAATGACTCATCTATGAAAAATGGCTGATGTTACACAGATAAAACAAAGTGATTACACGTTAATTATATTTACCATGTCCAGTAATCTAAATCAATAAACTTACAGACTTGTGGATTTCCAGGCTTCCTGACAATCAGAATCACCATCTAAAGATCTCTGTCACATATTCTTAAACTGTGAAAATAATCCATACATGTAGGCCCATAAAGAATGTGCGATGAGTGTAAATCAAATGCAATTACAAGACTGAGATTCAGTAATACAGTTCTCTTTCTCAAAACCTTAAACAAGATCTAGATTTAGTTGTTTAATCATAAATTACCAAACTTCGAAATTAACACTTACAAGGTTTAACAAACGTAGCATCCATCCCGCAAGATGTCTCTACAGACAGCAAAATTACGTAACCTTCTGCAATAGATAAACAATCAAGGGACAAACTTTCACTTATAAATGTCCGACTCTACACTTATACATAACCATGATGAATACATGTACATGTAACTTGTCGTCTGGCATGATTTATACACAACAAAAACTGAGATGAAACCGGACTCAAAATTAAGGAAATATCATCTTCATGATTTAGCTAATAGCAAAGTAGTATATCTTAACTTACTCAAAAACCTATGGATGTCAAACCTAGAGGTTAGAAACTTCAAAAACGCACTTATTTCAGTGCTTTCGAACGCATTATTCGTGGAGACCGCCAACACAAACAACGGTCTGGCCGTGACAAAAATACGTGAAAAGCAATGTATGTGATATGTACGCGCGCTGCAGTCAGCTGGGTATGGCACGCCTGTGCATACCGCATGTGTAAAGCACGCCAAAGTTACAAAATCAAAAATCGCGTACAGCACACTCCCCCCGGACGTCCGATAGACGTCAACTGACTTCAGGATCACAAAGGCAACTGTTTATTCCGACTCTATCAACAGAACCAACTCGTGCACTGGTCTGCAGTAAGTCTTTCCCGTTGATGGCAAACGAACGTGCACCTGTCGAACCAATCCGTCGTCTCCGGGACTAACACTATCCACAATGGCCAATGGCCACTGGTTTCTCTTGACGTCTTTGTCTCTTAACAATACTATGTCCCCAGTAGTGATGTTCCTTTCCGGGTTGACCCATTTACGTCTCTGCTGAAGACTCTGGAGGTAGCGGAGTCTCCACTGTTTCCAAAAACGGTCAGCCAGAATCTGCACCATCTTCCATTGAGCTTTGTACATGTTCTGGGTACAATCTTCGATGATTACCTCTTCAATGCTCCCGTGTTTCTGAGTCAACAGCATAGAGGGTGTGAGGAAGGAAGTGTCTTCCGGGTCGGAGCTCAACGGGACAAGAGGCCGAGCATTGACTATAGCCATGACTTCTGCCATGAAAGTGACTAGTGTTTCGTGAGTGAGGCTTCGGTGTTTGGTCTCGAGCAGGATGCCGTTTAGAATCCTTTTGGTCACGCCGACTAATCTCTCCCAGACTCCTCCCATATGAGGGGCATGTGGAGGATTCAGCTTCCATTCCGTGTCATTCTTTTCGAGGTAAGATCGGAAGGGCTTGTCGTTCATCACTCCTACAAAATTTGATCCCTGGTCAGACCAAAACACTTTAACTTTGCCTCGCAGGGCTGTAAATCGTCGCAATGCGTTGATGCATGATGACGTACTCAATTCCTCAAGCACCTCAATATGGATAGCTCTGGATGTGAGGCATGAGAATATCATTCCCCATCTCTTGCTTTGAGCGACACCGCCTCTGGTTCTTCTGGTAATCACCTCCCAAGGTCCGAAGCAGTCTACACCAACCTGTGAGAAAGGAGGCCCGGGTGTCAGACGTTCCTTGGGGAGATCCGCCATGCGCTGTAACACCAACTTCCCTCTGAGTTTTCGACAGACCACACAATGATGGATGACTGACGACACTACTCTCTTGCACCCGGTCATCCAGAAACCAGCCTCGCGCAGGGCACCCTCTGTCAACTGTCTACCAGGATGACCGACACTATGATGGTGTCGGACGAGGAGCTTGGCAATGTGACTCTTTCCTGGTATCAGTACCGGATGCTTCAATACCACAGGAAGGAAAGAATTCCTCAAGCGTCCACCAACGCATATTAGCCCATCCTGGTTAAGCATTGGTGACAAGTCTAGGAGTGGGGAGCCACGTGGTAGGGGGGCACCTTCTCGGAGACAGAAGAGTTCTTGTCGATAGAACCGCTCTTGTACCATCCGTACCATCATTATCTCGACATAACGTTTAAGTTGTACCCCTTCAAGCTGGGGCTGGGTGTCGTCGTTCCTCGTGCTGAAGGACCTAGCCGCACGTACAAGTAGGCTGAATGCTCTTATCAAGCTGGTCCAAGTTGAAAACCTTTCAACTCGGGAAGAAAGATCAGTTGGCTCCACCTTGGTTTTAGTGACGTGAATTGTCACCTCCCGTCTTATTTCGGCGTCGACGTCAGGGTTTATCAGTGGAAATTCTGATTCTATATTCTCTTGTAGCACTTGCTCTGGCTGCTGCAGACCTGTAAGCCACGGCGAGTTCTTCAAATTCCGCGTCGGAATCGGACGTGTGCCAGCGTCGGCAGGGTTTTTCTCTGTGGGTATGTACCTCCATTGGCAGGGCTGGGAGAAGTCGAGAACCTTGTAAACTCGATTTGCGACGTAGGTGTGAAATCGTCTGGTCGTGTTGTTCAAATACCCGAGAACAATCTTGCTATCGGTGTGAAAGATCACACTCGAGGGCTGAATACCCAACTCCCTACACACCACTTTGCCGATTTCCGTCGCTAAGACAGCAGCACAAAGTTCGAGTCTAGGAATGGTGTGACCCAATTTGGGAGCTAACTTTGATTTCCCGAAGACAAATCCCACCTTAGGTTCCTCTGCTGCTTCTACCAGGTATGCAGCTGCAGCTACCGCCACTTCGGAAGCGTCGCAGTAGATGTTCAACACCCCATTTTCAAGACAAGTAGGGTAGGTACGGGGAACTGACAAGAACTGCAGCTCGGCTAACCCAGACTTCCACGAGTCCCAGATAACTCTATACTCTTCAGGGAGGCTATCATCCCAATCCACTTTGTGTTCGGTTATATCTCTGAACAGAACTCTCGCTTGTACCATGACCGGTGCGAGGAAACCAAGAGGATCGAATACACCATTGACTGTAGACAGAACGCCTCTTCTTGTGTACGGTCTTTCCGCCAGGTCAATTTGGAACCTAAAGGTGTCGTCACTCAGGTTCCACTGAACACCTAAACTTCTCTGTGTGGGTACACCGTCGCTTAGTGTCAGATTCCTGATGTCTTTCTGGACCTCTTCTGCCTCAAATGCGTCAAGTACTTCCTGGGAGTTAGAAGCAATTTTATGCAGACGAATGTTGGCCTTCTCCTTTAACATGGCCTTGGTGCGTTTCATAAGCGAGATGGCTGTGTCACTGTCGTCACATGACGCAAGTCCATCATCTACGTAGAAGTCGTTGTATATGAAGTCTCTGACATCGGGTTCAGCGTCTTTAGCGAGGTCCCTCAGACCATAATTCGCTACAGCTGGAGATGGAGTGTTGCCAAACACATGTTTAAGCATGCGATACTCGATGAGAGGTTTGCTAAAGTCGTTGCTCTCGTGCCAGAAGAATCGAAGAAAATTTATGTGTTTCTCCGACACTGAAAAGCAAAAGAACATCGATTCGATGTCTCCGCAGACTGCAACACGTCCCCGACGAAACCTCATTAGGACGCCTACCAAATCACTGGTAAGGTCGGGGCCCTTCAACAGCACCTTGTTGAGCGAGTGGCCCATGAACTCAGATGAAGAATCAAAGACGCCTCTGATTTTATCTCTCTTTTTGGGGTGGTATACGCCAAACAAAGGTAGGTACCAGCACTCTTCATCTGCTGGCAGAGGTGGGGCAACTTCAGCATGGCCTTTAGAGATAACCCCTTCCATGAACGTTAGCATGTGTTCTCTCTTGATAGGATCTCTGTCCATGCCCTTTCGGAGAATGTGGGCTCTTTTCAAGGCTTGCTGCCGATTGTTGGGGAGTCGGTCTCTTGACTGTTTGAAGGGTAACGGCGCTGTCCACTTGCCATTTTCAAGGCCTCCTTCCTCCTCCATCAGATTGATAAACTGCCTCTCCTGGATGGACAGACTAAAGCTGTCGTCTTCATTTTCAAACAGATGCTTCACATGAAACTCATTCGGACATGGTTCGAGAAACGTGGGTCGTCCCGTAGAAAGTACCTGGGTACGCAACGATGAAATCTTGTTCCCATGGCCATCACCTCTGTGGACACCCCGAAGGCACACTTCACCAACGATGACCCAGCCGAGCTTTAACCTCTGTGCAAAAGGAGCACCAGGCGGCCCGATCCTTTGATCCAGGACGTGGTGTGCCTCAAGCACGTCTCTCCCTATCAACAGAGTCGCTGTGCAGTTGTGGTCGATTTCTGGTATGTCAACACCTTTCAGGTGATTATATGCCCTGGTTACATCAGGTGTTGGAATCTCGTCTTTAAAATCCGGGATGAGAAAACACTCGGTGACAGCAGGTAAATCCAAGCTCACGGTAGCGTTAAGATCTTGAACTACGAAGTCATCCGCCCACCTGCCATGCGCTGACTCTTCTCCACTACAGGTACGTAGAGTATAGCTGACCTCGCCGTAGTCAATGTTGAACTTGTCTAGGAGCTTATGCGTCGCTATGGTTTTGTTGCTTTGATCATCTATGATGGCGTACGTCTTGACGCACGTGTTTTGGTCCCTCTTAGACCTCACTAGAACAGGAATGATTTTCGCGCAGGACTTCCCAGCAACGCATGTTGAACCCAACACTTTGGAGCAGGCATTGGTAATTTGGGGCTGAGAAGTGTTAGTAGGTTCAGGGTTCGATTCCTGCAACCTGCCTGCAGACTCGCTGTGCTGCTCGTAGTGAAGAACCGTTATATGCCGCTGACTGCCGCATGAGTCGCATTTCACATCGGCCTTACATTCGCGAGCTGCGTGCTGTGGCGAGCAGCATCTGAAGCAAAGGTGATGCTCCCTGAGTATGGCCTTCTTTTGGGGTGGACTCTGGGTGAGAAATGCCCTGCACTTCAAGATTGAGTGATTTTTCTTGTGGATGGGGCAGTGCTCTCCAGCCTTTGGTTGACTGAAAGTCTTGACGTCTGTTGCTCTGACGCTAACAGCTCTCCTAGGCATGTCATGTTGCTTCGTGTCATAGGGCATCGTGAAGCTCGGGTCATTGCGCACCTTGGCATGGTATCGCACAAACTCGCTGAACACTTTGAATGGTGGAAAGGTCACTTGGTGCTTCTCCTTGTACCGAGAGCCCTCCATTATCCATTTCTCTTGCAGGTTGTATGGCAGCTTCTGCACCAAAGGGCGTAATCCTCTTCCTGAGTCCAGATGCAACAACCCTGGGCAGTTGCCAGCCTCTTTCACGTACTCAATCTCCATGAGCAAGTGCCCGTACTGAAGGAGTTTTTCGTTGTCTCGTGTCGAAAGTTTTGGGTAATCTTCAATGCGCTGTTGAAGGTCTTGCTCTATGGCCTCTGGAGCACCATACTTTCTGTCGAGGAGATCCCATATTCTACGCAGACCTACGTCTGGCCTGTCTACATGAATGGCATGGATGGGTGAAACTAGCTGGTAAGACTCCTGACCCAGCCACTTGATGATCAAGTCCATCTCCTGGGAAGGCTTCAATCTCAGCTCTGTGGTAGCTTGTTGAAAGGAAGTTTTCCAAGACCTGTAACTACCTGCATGATCATTAAACTTTCTCAGACCACTAGTAATTAACTCCTTTTTTAATAACATGTTACTAACTTCAGAGATTACATTTATTGTGTCTAGAGGCTGTGATGAGGCAGTAGGAACACCAGGGGGTGGAAAGGAAGTAGGGGCAGTAGGGGAAATAGGGGCAGTAGGAACATTATTAACCTGAGACTGCACTTCACAATTTACAGTGTCACTTGCATTACAAGATGACAAATACTGCTCTACACGTTCCTTGTAATCTTCCCCAGGAAGACTCAAATCAGCACTTTTCACGGAGATCCCGCCTACTTCTTCTCCTCCCTCGAGGACTGTTGCCTCAACTTCAGCCATCGCAGCGTCCCTCTCTGCGCCGAGAACAAAGAGTGCCGTTTCATGTGTCGCGTTGCGTTGTCTTAGCTCGGCTTCCTTGCGAGCAAACTCCAACCTCACTTTGGCCGCCTCTGCCTTGGCACGGGCTCTAAGTGAAGCAGAATTGACGGATGATCGTGCACTAGCACCAGACCGTTTTGAAGCCAGGCTCATGGCTTTGTCTCTTACTGCGGAGTCAGAGTCACCTTGGTTGGATGACGATGGCATCTTATGTGAGACTTCTTTGTTTAGATCCGGTTGGGATGGCTGTCCCGACTTTGTTGACATGATGATTTCTGATGTCGATCCTTCAGGAGACAGAGCCAGTCAAGTCGTCACCTGGTCGATAAAGTCTTTTTACTATGCCGGCCTCAGAGTACGCAAACGCGCGCCCCTATCCAGTAGCTAACCACGCGGCAGGAAGTAAACGTGGAGACCGTAGAGTTGAAAGTTGTACTCTTGTCTTTATTCCAATAACTCTTCCCTCATTGCCTTGGCGGTAAAACTGTAAACAATACATTACAAACATTATGTCAGTACGCATTCATGTTTAGGAGGCCAAATTATGAAAAGTAACAAATGACACTTCACTTCTTGTCAATATATTAAAAGTAATAAAAAGTAAACAGTCTCATCCTTAGACTACATAACGTGCTTGAGAAAATGACTCATCTATGAAAAATGGCTGATGTTACACAGATAAAACAAAGTGATTACACGTTAATTATATTTACCATGTCCAGTAATCTAAATCAATAAACTTACAGACTTGTGGATTTCCAGGCTTCCTGACAATCAGAATCACCATCTAAAGATCTCTGTCACATATTCTTAAACTGTGAAAATAATCCATACATGTAGGCCCATAAAGAATGTGCGATGAGTGTAAATCAAATGCAATTACAAGACTGAGATTCAGTAATACAGTTCTCTTTCTCAAAACCTTAAACAAGATCTAGATTTAGTTGTTTAATCATAAATTACCAAACTTCGAAATTAACACTTACAAGGTTTAACAAACGTAGCATCCATCCCGCAAGATGTCTCTACAGACAGCAAAATTACGTAACCTTCTGCAATAGATAAACAATCAAGGGACAAACTTTCACTTATAAATGTCCGACTCTACACTTATACATAACCATGATGAATACATGTACATGTAACTTGTCGTCTGGCATGATTTATACACAACAAAAACTGAGATGAAACCGGACTCAAAATTAAGGAAATATCATCTTCATGATTTAGCTAATAGCAAAGTAGTATATATTAACTTACTCAAAAACCTATGGATGTCAAACCTAGAGGTTAGAAACTTCAAAAACGCACTTATTTCAGTGCTTTCGAACGCATTATTCGTGGAGACCGCCAACACAAACAACGGTCTGGCCGTGACAAAAATACGTGAAAAGCAATGTATGTGATATGTACGCGCGCTGCAGTCAGCTGGGTATGGCACGCCTGTGCATACCGCATGTGTAAAGCACGCCAAAGTTACAAAATCAAAAATCGCGTACAGCACATGGGACCCTCATGTTTCAGTTAAATTTACATTCTTTACCATCATCTATTAGAGCTATGTTTACTCTCAATTATAATGTACATTCTCATTTTACTCGCCAAGCCTCTAATTATCATATACCATACACTCGTACTTCACTGGCTCAAAGAACTCTTAAATATACAGGACCCAAGCTGTGGAATTCTCTGTCGGAACATTTAAAAAATTCAAAAAGCATTGGTATATTTAAAAAGAATTATAAATTTGTATTACTAAACAGTTACAACTAAGGATTTTAATTTTATTTCCAGATATCTCCATGCTGGTTGTTAATGTTCTTACAATTTATTATATTATGTATTTGTCTTGTCCTTGTCTTTGTCTGTCATTAGTGTCCCTGTCTTTATTTGTCTTGTCGTTGTCTTTGTCTGTTGTCTGTAAGGTCTAATATTTTGTAATCCTAATGTTTTCTTTTGAACACTCCACATGACCCAGTATTTCTGTAACTTTTCCTAATTCATATACTGGGTCATGTGAGAGTGTAAGGGGCTCATATTTACAAGCTTTGCTTTTAATGAGTTCCTCTACAACGTCAATTCTTGTATCTATGATTTAAAGAATACTACTTCTTTTTCTTTAGAGTAAGTGAATTGTAACATTGGTGAGTATTATTTATGATGGTTGTAGAAATAAAAGAAACCTTGAAAAAGGAACCTTGAAACATTGAACATGTTTAATGCAGTATTTTCCACGCACTGGTCCGTTTGGGTAGATGCGTTCTTTGTGGGTTTTCGAGGATTCGGGGTCATGGTCTCATCTATTGGTATGTTAATGTTGGGTCTTTGTCGTGGTTTGTTAACAAAGGTAACTGTTGGTTGGTTTTGACGAGTCATTTGTGAGAAAGTTTCGGGGCGAATGGTGAAATCCGTTTTAATTGCCTTGGCTGCATCAGCATATATAAAACGTTTCAGGAGACTCGAATCCCCTGAATTTTTCTTTCTTGTTTTATGGTGGTGCAGCCCCCATATGCTGATGAGTGATCACCACATCTGCAGCATTTGACTTTGTCTTTTTGGTTACACTGATCAAAGGTGTGAGGCGCCCCCCACAACGAACGCATCTAGTAGAACTCCTACAACTATTAGCCACGTGACCTAGTGCAGTTAAAGCACTGATGAATGACTGGGGGAATGAATGGTTTAACTACGAAGTACTCATATCCCAGGTGGGTGTGTTGAAGGTCAGACAAATAGAGACTTCTTTCCAGGTGACCATCTTTTTTGCGCATTAGGCGTTTTACTCTGTTGGTATTCCACTAACAACTCCCTTACTTTGAGTTTCAGATTTAGCATAGTCTGTTATGACAGTCCATTGATCAACTTGGCTAATTGCCTTGAGTTGAGGTATGGCAACGGACCGTAATTCCTCCTTGCTTATTTTTAGAACATGTTTAATGCAGTATTTTCCACGCACTGGTCCGTTTGGGTAGATGCGTTCTTTGTATGCGTTCGAGTATTCGGGGTCATGGTCTGGCTATCATCTATTGGTATGTTAATGTTGGGTCTTTGTCGTGGTTTGTTAACAAAGGTAACTGTTGGTTGGTTTTGACGAGTCATTTGTGAGAAAGTTTCGGGGCGAATGGTGAAATCCGTTTTAATTGCCTTGGCTGCATCAGCATATATGAAACGTTGCAGGAGACTCGAATCCCCTGAATTTTTCTTTATTGTTTTATGGTGGTGCAGCCCCCATATGCTGATGAGTGACTTTCACCACATCTGCAGCATTTGACTTTGTCTTTTTGGTTACACTGATCAAAGGTGTGAGGCCCCCACAACGAACGCATCTAGTAGAACTCCTACAACTATTAGCCACGTGACCTAGTGCAGTTAAAGCACTGAATGACTAGGGGAATGAATGGTTTAACTACGAAGTACTCATATCCCAGGTGGGTGTGTTGAAGGTCGGACAAATAGAGATACTTCTTTCCAGGTTACCATCTTTTTGCGCATTAGGCGTTTTACTCTGTTGGTATTCCACTAACAACTCCCTTACTTTGAGTTTCAGATTTAGCATAGTCTGTTATGACAGTCCATTGATCAAGTTGGCTAATTGCCTTGAGTTGAGGTATGGCAACGGACCGTAATTCCTCCTTGGTTATTTTTAGATACATGTTTAATGCAGTATTTTCCACGCACTGGGCCGTTTGGGTAGATGCGTTCTTTGTGGGTTTTCGAGGATTCGGGGTCATGGTCTGGCTATCTATTGGTATGTTAATGTTGGGTCTTTGTCGTGGTTTGTTAACAAAGGTAACTGTTGGTTGGTTTTCACTATGAGCAACTAACAATGGAAATTGGGCACAAACCATTGTTATTAACAATGGTGTGTGCCCATTTTCCATCGTTAGTTGCTCATAGTGTTTGACGAGTCATTTGTGAGAAAGTTTCGGGGCGAATGGTGAAATCCGTTTTAATTGCCTTGGCTGCATCAGCATATATGAAACGTTGCAGGAGACTCGAATCCCCTGAATTTTTCTTTCTTGTTTTATGGTGGTGCAGCCCCCATATGCTGATGAGTGACTTTCACCACATCTGCAGCATTTGACTTTGTCTTTTTGGTTACACTGATCAAAGGTGTGAGGACCCCCCCCCCCCCCCCCCCTTCCTCCCCCCACAACGAACGCATCTAGTAGAACTCCTACAATTATTAGCCACGTGACCTAGTGCAGTTAAAGCAGCGAATGACTGGGGGAATGAATGGTTTAACTACGAAGTACTCATATCCCAGGTGGGTGTGTTGAAGGTCAGACAAATAGAGAGACTTCTTTCCAGGTTACCATCTTTTTTGCGCATTAGGCGTTTTACTCTGTTGGTATTCCACTAACAACTCCCTTACTTTGAGTTTCAGATTTAGCATAGTCTGTTATGACAGTCCATTGATGAAGTTGGCTAATTGCCTTGAGTTGAGGTATGGCAACGGACCGTAATTCCTCCTTGGTTATTTTTAGAACAAAAATTTTTTATCGCCAGTATCTAGCTAATCCAACTCCTTCTAGGAAAAATAAATACACTAAATATAAAAATATTTTGACCAATCTTCTTCGGAAATCTAAACAACAATATTATATTTCTCAATTTAATAAGGAAAAAAGTAATATCCGTAATACATGGAAGGTTCTGAACTCAGTTTTAAATAATAAACTATCTGTTAATAATATTTGTAATATTATGCATGAGGGAAATGTTTTGACTAATTCCGAACAAATCGCAAATTGTTTTAATTATTTTGTTGGAATTGGTCCTAATCTTGCTAAAACCATTCCTCATTCTGGGGGTTCTTTTATTGATTACTTGCAAATGCCTAATCAAAACTCAATATTTTTTGTCCCTGTTGATGAACAAGAAATCAGTAACATCATTAAAGGTTTATA
This sequence comes from Henricia sp. BOLD:AAB3569, assembly GCA_037783545.1. Classification (NCBI taxonomy): domain Eukaryota; kingdom Metazoa; phylum Echinodermata; class Asteroidea; order Spinulosida; family Echinasteridae; genus Henricia; species Henricia sp. BOLD:AAB3569. The sequence goes on along the minus strand of JBBELK010000597.1, from coordinate 506,606 downwards.
TAATAAAAAAAAGTACAGGGTATGATGATATATGTGTTTCTTTAATTAAGAATTCCAGTTCTGTTATATGCAAACCATTAGCTAGTATTATTAATTTATCCTTTGTTACTGGTATTGTTCCACAACAATTAAAGATTGCTAAGGTAGTTCCTGTTTTTAAAAGTGGAGATTCTTCTTGTGTTAATAATTATAGGCCAATTTCAATTCTCTCATGTTTTTCAAAAATTGTAGAGAAGTGTGTATACTCACGTACTGTAAATTTTTTAAATAATTTTGATATTCTAACTAAAGCTCAGTTTGGTTTTCGAAGTAATCATTCAACTGTGCATGCTATTCTTGATCTTGTAAATAAAGTGACAGGTGCACTTGATAACTCTGAGCACACGCTAGGGATATTCCTTGATCTTTCCAAAGCTTTTGACACTATTAATCACGAAATATTATTGCACAAGCTATCTCATTATGGAATTCGAGGGGTGTCCCTGGCGTGGTTCAGAAGTTATCTTTCTGACCGGTTCCAGTTTGTCACTATTGGAGGTTCAAGTTCAACACAAAAAAAATTAAATTGCGGGGTTCCCCAAGGGTCAATCTTGGGTCCCTTATTGTTTCTTATCTACATCAATGATTTTGTTAATTCATCTGATGTGTTTTCATTTATTTTGTTTGCCGATGATTCTAATTTATTTATATCACATAATGATTTGACTGCTCTTTCCAATATTGTTAACCAATAACTCAATTTAATCTCAAAATGGTTTAGGGTTAATAAACTTTCCCTAAATATTGGTAAATGTAATTATATGTTGTTTAGTAATACTGCCAATGATCTTCCTGGTGATATTATTCTTAATAATAGTATTATCAATAGGACAGAATGTACAACATTTCTTGGATTATTTATTGATTCAGGCCTCACTTGGAAAAATCATGTAGATTATTTATGTAAAATTATAGCTCGTAATATCGGTAATATTAATAGAATTAAGAACCTTGTTCCCCAATCAGTATTATTGACCTTGTATAATACCCTGGTAGTGTCCTATCTAAATTATGGTCTATTGGCCTGCATGGGGAAAATGTTCTGCTGGTAATTTAAATAGGCTTCTGCTATTACAAAAAAGAGCCCTTCGTGTGATAAATTTTGTAGATTTTTATGCTCATTCAGATCCTTTATTTATTGGGTGTAAAACATTAAAGGTCGTGGATATGTATTATCATCAGCTTGGGACCCTCATGTTTCAGTTAAATTTACATTCTTTACCATCATCTATTAGAGCTATGTTTACTCTCAATTATAATGTACATTCTCATTTTACTCGCCAAGCCTCTAATTATCATATACCATACACTCGTACTTCACTGGCTCAAAGAACTCTTAAATATACAGGACCCAAGCTGTGAAATTCTCTGTCGGAACATTTAAAAAATTCAAAAAGCATTGGTATATTTAAAAAGAATTATAAATTTGTATTACTAAACAGTTACAACTAAGGATTTTAATTTTATTTCCAGATATCTCCATGCTGGTTGTTAATGTTCTTACAATTTATTATATTATGTATTTGTCTTGTCCTTGTCTTTGTCTGTCATTAGTGTCCCTGTCTTTATTTGTCTTGTCGTTGTCTGTTGTCTGTAAGGTCTAATATTTTGTAATCGTAATGTTTTCTTTTGAACACTCCACATGACCCAGTATTTCTGTAACTTTTCCTAATTCATATACTGGGTCATGTGAGAGTGTAAGGGGCTCATATTTACAAGCTTTGCTTTTAATGAGTTCCTCTACAACGTCAATTCTTGTATCTATGATTTAAAGAATACTACTTCTTTTTCTTTAGAGTAAGTGAATTGTAACATTGGTGAGTATTATTTATGATGGTTGTAGAAATAAAAGAAACCTTGAAAAAGGAACCTTGAAACATTGAACATGTTTAATGCAGTATTTTCCACGCACTGGTCCGTTTGGGTAGATGCGTTCTTTGTGGGTTTTCGAGGATTCGGGGTCATGGTCTCATCTATTGGTATGTTAATGTTGGGTCTTTGTCGTGGTTTGTTAACAAAGGTAACTGTTGGTTGGTTTTGACGAGTCATTTGTGAGAAAGTTTCGGGGCGAATGGTGAAATCCGTTTTAATTGCCTTGGCTGCATCAGCATATATAAAACGTTTCAGGAGACTCGAATCCCCTGAATTTTTCTTTCTTGTTTTATGGTGGTGCAGCCCCCATATGCTGATGAGTGACTTTCACCACATCTGCAGCATTTGACTTTGTCTTTTTGGTTACACTGATCAAAGGTGTGAGGCGCCCCCCACAACGAACGCATCTAGTAGAACTCCTACAACTATTAGCCACGTGACCTAGTGCAGTTAAAGCACTGAATGACTGGGGGAATGAATGGTTTAACTACGAAGTACTCATATCCCAGGTGGGTGTGTTGAAGGTCAGACAAATAGAGACTTCTTTCCAGGTGACCATCTTTTTTGCGCATTAGGCGTTTTACTCTGTTGGTATTCCACTAACAACTCCCTTACTTTGAGTTTCAGATTTAGCATAGTCTGTTATGACAGTCCATTGATCAACTTGGCTAATTGCCTTGAGTTGAGGTATGGCAACGGACCGTAATTCCTCCTTGCTTATTTTTAGAACATGTTTAATGCAGTATTTTCCACGCACTGGTCCGTTTGGGTAGATGCGTTCTTTGTATGCGTTCGAGTATTCGGGGTCATGGTCTGGCTATCATCTATTGGTATGTTAATGTTGGGTCTTTGTCGTGGTTTGTTAACAAAGGTAACTGTTGGTTGGTTTTGACGAGTCATTTGTGAGAAAGTTTCGGGGCGAATGGTGAAATCCGTTTTAATTGCCTTGGCTGCATCAGCATATATGAAACGTTGCAGGAGACTCGAATCCCCTGAATTTTTCTTTCTTGTTTTATGGTGGTGCAGCCCCCATATGCTGATGAGTGACTTTCACCACATCTGCAGCATTTGACTTTGTCTTTTTGGTTACACTGATCAAAGGTGTGAGGCCCCCACAACGAACGCATCTAGTAGAACTCCTACAACTATTAGCCACGTGACCTAGTGCAGTTAAAGCACTGAATGACTAGGGGAATGAATGGTTTAACTACGAAGTACTCATATCCCAGGTGGGTGTGTTGAAGGTCAGACAAATAGAGATACTTCTTTCCAGGTTACCATCTTTTTGCGCATTAGGCGTTTTACTCTGTTGGTATTCCACTAACAACTCCCTTACTTTGAGTTTCAGATTTAGCATAGTCTGTTATGACAGTCCATTGATCAAGTTGGCTATTTGCCTTGAGTTGAGGTATGGCAACGGACCGTAATTCCTCCTTGGTTATTTTTAGATACATGTTTAATGCAGTATTTTCCACGCACTGGGCCGTTTGGGTAGATGCGTTCTTTGTGGGTTTTCGAGGATTCGGGGTCATGGTCTGGCTATCTATTGGTATGTTAATGTTGGGTCTTTGTCGTGGTTTGTTAACAAAGGTAACTGTTGGTTGGTTTTCACTATGAGCAACTAACAATGGAAATTGGGCACAAACCATTGTTATTAACAATGGTGTGTGCCCATTTTCCATCGTTAGTTGCTCATAGTGTTTGACGAGTCATTTGTGAGAAAGTTTCGGGGCGAATGGTGAAATCCGTTTTAATTGCCTTGGCTGCATCAGCATATATGAAACGTTGCAGGAGACTCGAATCCCCTGAATTTTTCTTTCTTGTTTTATGGTGGTGCAGCCCCATATGCTGATGAGTGACTTTCACCACATCTGCAGCATTTGACTTTGTCTTTTTGGTTACACTGATCAAAGGTGTGAGGACCCCCCCCCCCCCCCCCCCCCCCCCCTTCCTCCCCCCACAACGAACGCATCTAGTAGAACTCCTACAATTATTAGCCACGTGACCTAGTGCAGTTAAAGCAGCGAATTACTGGGGGAATGAATGGTTTAACTACGAAGTACTCATATCCCAGGTGGGTGTGTTGAAGGTCAGACAAATAGAGAGACTTCTTTCCAGGTTACCATCTTTTTTGCGCATTAGGCGTTTTACTCTGTTGGTATTCCACTAACAACTCCCTTACTTTGAGTTTCAGATTTAGCATAGTCTGTTATGACAGTCCATTGATGAAGTTGGCTAATTGCCTTGAGTTGAGGTATGGCAACGGACCGTAATTCCTCCTTGGTTATTTTTAGAAGAAATTTTTTTTATCGCCAGTATCTAGCTAATCCAACTCCTTCTAGGAAAAATAAATACACTAAATATAAAAATATTTTGACCAATCTTCTTCGGAAATCTAAACAACAATATTATATTTCTCAATTTAATAAGGAAAAAAGTAATATCCGTAATACATGGAAGGTTCTGAACTCAGTTTTAAATAATAAACTATCTGTTAATAATATTTGTAATATTATGCATGAGGGAAATGTTTTGACTAATTCCGAACAAATCGCAAATTGTTTTAATTATTTTGTTGGAATTGGTCCTAATCTTGCTAAAACCATTCCTCATTCTGGGGGTTCTTTTATTGATTACTTGCAAATGCCTAATCAAAACTCAATATTTTTTGTCCCTGTTGATGAACAAGAAATCAGTAACATCATTAAAGGTTTATATAATTAAAAAAGTACAGGGTATGATGATATATGTGTTTCTTTAATTAAGAATTCCAGTTCTGTTATATGCAAACCATTAACTAGTATTATTAATTTATCCTTTGTTACTGGTATTGTTCCACAACAATTAAAGATTGCTAAGGTAGTTCCTGTTTTTAAAAGTGGAGATTCTTCTTGTGTTAATAATTATAGGCCAATTTCAATTCTCTCATGTTTTTCAAAAATTGTAGAGAAGTGTGTATACTCACGTACTGTAAATTTTTTAAATAATTTTGATATTCTAACTAAAGCTCAGTTTGGTTTTCGAAGTAATCATTCAACTGTGCATGCTATTCTTGATCTTGTAAATAAAGTGACAGGTGCACTTGATAACTCTGAGCACACGCTAGGGATATTCCTCGATCTTTCCAAAGCTTTTGACACTATTAATCACGAAATATTATTGCACAAGCTATCTCATTATGGAATTCGAGGGGTGTCCCTGGCGTGGTTCAGAAGTTATCTTTCTGACCGGTTCCAGTTTGTCACTATTGGAGGTTCAAGTTCAACACACAAAAAATTAAATTGCGGGGTTCCCCAAGGGTCAATCTTGGGTCCCTTATTGTTTCTTATCTACATCAATGATTTTGTTAATTCATCTGATGTGTTTTCATTTATTTTGTTTGCCGATGATTCTAATTTATTTATATCACATAATGATTTGACTGCTCTTTCCAATATTGTTAACCAATAACTCAATTTAATCTCAAAATGGTTTAGGGTTAATAAACTTTCCCTAAATATTGGTAAATGTAATTATATGTTGTTTAGTAATACTGCCAATGATCTTCCTGGTGATATTATTCTTAATAATAGTATTATCAATAGGACAGAATGTACAAAATTTCTTGGATTATTTATTGATTCAGGCCTCACTTGGAAAAATCATGTAGATTATTTATGTAAAATTATAGCTCGTAATATCGGTAATATTAATAGAATTAAGAACCTTGTTCCCCAATCAGTATTATTGACCTTGTATAATACCCTGGTAGTGTCCTATCTAAATTATGGTCTATTGGCCTGGGGAAAATGTTCTGCTGGTAATTTAAATAGGCTTCTGCTATTACAAAAAAGAGCCCTTCGTGTGATAAATTTTGTAGATTTTTATGCTCATTCAGATCCTTTATTTATTGGGTGTAAAACATTAAAGGTCGTGGATATGTATTATCATCAGCTTGGGACCCTCATGTTTCAGTTAAATTTACATTCTTTACCATCATCTATTAGAGCTATGTTTACTCTCAATTATAATGTACATTCTCATTTTACTCGCCAAGCCTCTAATTATCATATACCATACACTCGTACTTCACTGGCTCAAAGAACTCTTAAATATACAGGACCCAAGCTGTGGAATTCTCTGTCGGAACATTTAAAAAATTCAAAAAGCATTGGTATATTTAAAAAGAATTATAAATTTGTATTACTAAACAGTTACAACTAAGGATTTTAATTTTATTTCCAGATATCTCCATGCTGGTTGTTAATGTTCTTACAATTTATTATATTATGTATTTGTCTTGTCCTTGTCTTTGTCTGTCATTAGTGTCCCTGTCTTTATTTGTCTTGTCGTTGTCTTTGTCTGTTGTCTGTAAGGTCTAATATTTTGTAATCCTAATGTTTTCTTTTGAACACTCCACATGACCCAGTATTTCTGTAACTTTTCCTAATTCATATACTGGGTCATGTGAGAGTGTAAGGGGCTCATATTTACAAGCTTTGCTTTTAATGAGTTCCTCTACAACGTCAATTCTTGTATCTATGATTTAAAGAATACTACTTCTTTTTCTTTAGAGTAAGTGAATTGTAACATTGGTGAGTATTATTTATGATGGTTGTAGAAATAAAAGAAACCTTGAAAAAGGAACCTTGAAACATTGAACATGTTTAATGCAGTATTTTCCACGCACTGGTCCGTTTGGGTAGATGCGTTCTTTGTGGGTTTTCGAGGATTCGGGGTCATGGTCTCATCTATTGGTATGTTAATGTTGGGTCTTTGTCGTGGTTTGTTAACAAAGGTAACTGTTGGTTGGTTTTGACGAGTCATTTGTGAGAAAGTTTCGGGGCGAATGGTGAAATCCGTTTTAATTGCCTTGGCTGCATCAGCATATATAAAACGTTTCAGGAGACTCGAATCCCCTGAATTTTTCTTTCTTGTTTTATGGTGGTGCAGCCCCCATATGCTGATGAGTGACTTTCACCACATCTGCAGCATTTGACTTTGTCTTTTTGGTTACACTGATCAAAGGTGTGAGGCGCCCCCCACAACGAACGCATCTAGTAGAACTCCTACAACTATTATAGCCACGTGACCTAGTGCAGTTAAAGCACTGAATGACTGGGGGAATGAATGGTTTAACTACGAAGTACTCATATCCCAGGTGGGTGTGTTGAAGGTCAGACAAATAGAGACTTCTTTCCAGGTGACCATCTTTTTTGCGCATTAGGCGTTTTACTCTGTTGGTATTCCACTAACAACTCCCTTACTTTGAGTTTCAGATTTAGCATAGTCTGTTATGACAGTCCATTGATCAACTTGGCTAATTGCCTTGAGTTGAGGTATGGCAACGGACCGTAATTCCTCCTTGCTTATTTTTAGAACATGTTTAATGCAGTATTTTCCACGCACTGGTCCGTTTGGGTAGATGCGTTCTTTGTATGCGTTCGAGTATTCGGGGTCATGGTCTGGCTATCATCTATTGGTATGTTAATGTTGGGTCTTTGTCGTGGTTTGTTAACAAAGGTAACTGTTGGTTGGTTTTGACGAGTCATTTGTGAGAAAGTTTCGGGGCGAATGGTGAAATCCGTTTTAATTGCCTTGGCTGCATCAGCATATATGAAACGTTGCAGGAGACTCGAATCCCCTGAATTTTTCTTTCTTGTTTTATGGTGGTGCAGCCCCCATATGCTGATGAGTGACTTTCACCACATCTGCAGCATTTGACTTTGTCTTTTTGGTTACACTGATCAAAGGTGTGAGGCCCCCCACAACGAACGCATCTAGTAGAACTCCTACAATTATTAGCCACGTGACCTAGTGGGTTTGTTGCCACAAATCCCAGGGCGAAATCTCTCCTGGGCACTTCTCCCGGTCTCTTGGGAGGTTGCATTATGTGCTTAATAAAGGGGGCGTGGCTTTAATGTGAAAAAGGGGGAGTACCCTTTAGGGGCAGGGGGTCAGTAAGTCACTTAAACAGTTGAAACTGAGTATAAGAATATCTGGTTTATTGTTCAAGTGGTCACTATTATATGTACCTTTAAGTTGCAATGTGTTAATTATAAATAAGCCGGTTGGGGCATTCTTCCCTGAACCAATTTCAACCAAATGTATACATTACTCTTGTTATACTTGGCTAAGGCAATCTGGCTCTATGGTTATTATCCCAAAGTGAAAGATAAGTTATTTATTTGAGCCATTTATTAACGACGCTGCTCATGATCTGGGTGAAAAGGTTAAGTGCTGGAAATATGTCGATGACTTGACACTTGCTGAAAATCGTTCCTGTTTCCAACCTAGTTCTTGATGAATTTACTGAATGGACCAACTCTAACAAACTCAGCCTGAATCCCTCCAAGTGTCAAGCCATCCAAACATGTTTCAAAACTAAACCCCCACCACATGCCGAGTTGAGCATTGCGGGAGTCCCTCTGAACTTTGTATCTGAGGCAAAGGTCCTAGGAGTCTGGCTACAGAGTGACCTCCGATGGGAGAAAAATATCAATGAAATTTCTAGGAAAGCCAATCAAAAACTGTATATGCTCCGCCTGCTTAAGAGGTTTGGATTCAATGATGATGAGTTCATATCAATTTATAAAAGTTATGTAAGGCCTGCTGTTGAATATGCTGATGTTACTTGGTCTTCCTCAATTACCGCCGCCCAGAAGAAGACTCTGGAGCACCTGCAAAAACGTGCATGCAGAATCATTTTGGCACAGCGCTATACTTCGTATGCGGATGCAATGCAGCTCTGCGGGCTTGAGTCTCTTGCTGATAGGAGGGAGAATCATTGTCTCAGGTTTGCCGAAGGACTTGCCAATTCAGAACGTACAAATGATCTTCTCCCTCCTACCAGATGGGAGTCTCACGACCGCAACCTGCGTAATGCACATCATTTTTCCCACTTACGCACCAGGATATCACGATTCAAAAACAGCCCAATACCCTATTTCATCAGCTTGCTGAACAAGTAGAATCTTTTGTTCTGTGAACAGCTTTTTAATAATCCTTTTATAATTGGAGCCACCACAAATCTGTGCAAGATTATTACTCGCATTTCGATTAATAACAAAACAGTCTGTGTTAATTTTTATTAGTTATCCAAATAAGTATTCTCTGTGAGCAGCTTTTTAATTTTTTTTAAAAGATTTGAGGCAGACAAATCTACAGGTATGTGCAATGTACAAATGTTGTTGTTGTTTTTGTTTTTTTAACTCATGTTTACTGTGATTTTGATGTTTTTAATATTGTAAATTATCATGCAATTTGACCTTTGGGTTACAATGTGATAATGTGAATAAAATAAATATACCATACCACATGTTACATGGAGTTGTCATGAAGTCTGCGAATAAACGCTCGGCGAAGAAAGTCGTAGCATACCAAAACTCACGTTGTTTTTGTCTCTCAACCTCTAGTGCCAATGACAATTCCCTTACGCCACTGCAGCATGTCATATGCTTTTTCTATGTCGAGGAAAATTGCAAGAGTACTCTCTTTGTTAGCATGAGCTTTGTTTATAGACGACTCAAGGTGTTTAAAATGATCTTTGGTAGATCTACCTTTCCGAAAACCACTCTGGTGGTTTGTGAGAAGGTTATGTGATTCGATATACCAGAGTAACCTAGAGTTGTCCATGCGCTCCATAATTTTACAGAAGGTAGAAGTGGGGGCAATTGGTTTATAGGACAGAGGGTTATTAGAATCTTTTCCAGGTTTCAAGATAGGGATAAGGATGGCCTCTTTCCACTGTTTTGGACATTCAGAGGTATGCCAAATCATGTTAAAAATAAGAAGTAAATATTCACAACTTTTAAGAGGAACAGTTTTGATAATAGTATTACTTATGCCATCTTTACCCGGGGAAGTGCACTTAGAAGAATCAATAGCTTGTTTTAGTTCCTCGGCGTTAAAAGGTTCATTATTAACATTATCATTATAATTGTCAACTACGAAGTTGTCCTCAGCTTTTGTCTCGGTAGAGGCAAAAGCTTGACAGTAATTGCTAGTGCTACTGACATTAGCAAAACTTTCTGCGAGAGCCTCAGCTTTATTATCATCAGTTATGATATCTTTATCGTTATGCTGGAGAACAGGTATTCTATTTGAATTACGGGTTTTTTCAATCCGTTTAATTTTATTCCAGATAATTTTAGTATTCGTTTTTGAATTAATTTCATTACAGAAATTCTTCCAGTCATTTATGACTTTTTTAGCTATGGCATTCGCTTTTTTATATAAAATAAGATCCTTTTAAGGCATTGCGTTTAACATTGATTGCTTCTATGCAATCATCATTCCACCATGATGTGGGAATTTTCTTTATGTGCGGATTACTTTTGGGAATCGAATCTCTCATGGCTTGCTCAAGTTGCATGGTGAATTTATCATAGACATTAATTGTTGATGTTTTCTGAAGTTATAGGTTTCGAAATATATTCATTACACATTTCTTTAATTCTTTTCCAGTCAGCTTTTTTTATAGGACCAACGGTACGTGAGATTGTTCGTATTTTTATATATTTTATGGTTTAATTCTAGGAGAATTGGGCAGTGGTCACTTCCCCAAGTGTCATTTAGAACATTCCAATTGCATTTTGGTGCAAGTCCCGGGGAAACGAAAGTGACGTTAATGCAGGAAAGCGTCCCATGAGAAGAATCGATTCTAGTTCCTTCACCATTGTTAATACAAACCAAATTGGCTTTATTAGCAACATCTTCAATCACTTCACCATTGTGATCAAGTTTATGACCACCCCACAAAGGGTAATGACCATTTAAATCGCCACAAATAATGTATGCTCCGTCTGTTTCCTCAAAGATCTCTTTTAAGAAGCTGGTTTCAAGGCGAGTATACAAGGATTATAAGCGTTGATAATTTTAAGTTTCTTATTTTGAGCATCATAAAATTCACCGACTTATTCAATGGGGGAGTCATAACCGTTAATACGTGTATATTTAAAAGCAATGCCATGTTTAATCAGAAAAGCACATCCTCCTCCGTCTTTTTTTATTACTACTATTAGTGTTTCTATCATGCCGATATTATATCATATCCAGGAAGGTGGTAATTTTTCCCTTCTTTGAACCATGTCTCCTGGATACAAACAATATCAGGTTTGATAGTCCACGAGCAAATATCAGGTTTAAATGGTTTATTACATGTATGGGCATTAAGTGACTGCGCATTCCATTGCAGGATTAAGACCATGATAAAAAAAAATCATGCTGTTTTGTATGATTTCGCTTTGGAGGCTTGAGCGTTTGAGCTGGAGGTTGATGGTGGGCCCATTTTTTATTGATCTGAGGGTTGATTTTTCCCTTTAGTCTGGGTGGGCTTGCGTCCAGAGTCATTTTTCTTAGTGTTTACAGGAGATTGGGATGGTGTTCTGTGTTTTCTTTGTTTTTCCCATGGGTTTATAAGTTTCTGCTGTGGGGTCCATGATATGGGATACAAGGGTTGTGACTGCAGCGATTCTTTCGTCCTCGTGTTTTATTGTATCCCAAATCTGCTTCGTTCCATTTAGCAGTTCAATTAGTTTTTGTTCACACATGAATGAGCATGTATGGTTTGACTCTGTCTGTTAAGTAAGGTTGTTTTTGCCCTTACCCGACGTATTTATTAACACTGTATACTCAGTGCTTTCCCGAGACACTATTAAAACTTCATAGCGTGCTCGGGTAGGACTCGAACCCACGACCTCCTGCATACAAGGCAGACGTTTTAACCACTCGACCACCGAGCTAGACGGTGTTGAATGGCCGGTTCGAATCATTTCGCAACGGGGATTGCAATTAGTCAGAATTTGATTTAGACTTGCGTCGGGGAAATTGAATGTTAAGTAAGGTTGTTTTTGCCCTTACCCGACGTATTTATTAACACTGTATACTCAGACCTCAGGAGGTCGTGGGTTCGAGTCCCACCCGAGCACGCTATGAAGTTTTCATAGTGTCTCGGGAAAGCACTGAGTATACAGTGTTAATAAATACGTCGGGTAAGGGCAAAAACAACCTTACTTAACATTCAATTTCCCCGACGCAAGTCTAAATCAAATTCTGACTCTGTCTGTGTTTCCACGCACTGGTCCGTTTGGGTAGATGCGTTCTTTGTGGGTTTTCGAGGATTCGGGGTCATGGTCTGGCTATCATCTATTGGTATGTTAATGTTGGGTCTTTGTCGTGGTTTGTTAACAAAGGTAACTGTTGGTTGGTTTTGATGAGTCATTTGTGAGAAAGTTTCGGGGCGAATGGTGAAATCCGTTTTAATTGCCTTTGCTGCATCAGCATATATGAAACGTTGCAGGAGACTCGAATCCCCTGAATTTGTCTTTCTTGTTTTATGGTGGTGCAGCCCCCATATGCTGATGAGTGACTTTCACCACATCTGCAGCATTTGACTTTGTCTTTTTGGTTAAGGTTACACTGATCAAAGGTGTGAGGCCCCCCACAACGAACGCATCTAGTAGAACTCCTACAATTATTAGCCACGTGACCTAGTGCAGGTAAAGCAGCGAATGACTGGGGGAATGAATGGTTTAACTACGAAGTACTCATATCCCAGGTGGGTGTGTTGAAGGTCAGACAAATAGAGAGACTTCTTTCCAGGTTACCATCTTTTTTTGCGCATTAGGCGTTTTACTCTGTTGGTATTCCACTAACAACTCCCTTACTTTGAGTTTCAGATTTAGCATATTATGACAGTCCATTGATCAAGTTGGCTAATTGCCTTGAGTTGAGGTATGGCAACGGACCGTAATTCCTCCTTGGTTATTTTTAGATACATGTTTAATGCAGTATTTTCCACGCACTGGGCCGTTTGGGTAGATGCGTTCTTTGTGGGTTTTCGAGGATTCGGGGTCATGGTCTGGCTATCATCTACTATTGGTATGTTAATGTTGGGTCTTTGTCGTGGTTTGTTAACAAAGGTAACTGTTGGTTGGTTTTCACTATGAGCAACTAACAATGGAAATTGGGCACAAACCATTGTTATTAACAATGGTGTGTGCCCATTTTCCATCGTTAGTTGCTCATAGTGTTTGACGAGTCATTTGTGAGAAAGTTTCGGGGCGAATAGTGAAATCCGTTTTAATTGCCTTGGCTGCATCAGCATATGTGAAACGTTGCAGGAGACTCGAATCCCCTGAATTTTTCTTTCTTGTTTTATGGTGGTGCAGCCCCCATATGCTGATGAGTGACTTTCACCACATCTGCAGCATTTGACTTTGTATTTTTGGTTACACTGATCAAAGGTGTGAGGCCCCCCACAACGAACGCATCTAGTAGAACTCCTACAATTATTAGCCACGTGACCTAGTGCAGTTAAAGCACTGAATGACTGGGGGAATGAATGGTTTAACTACGAAGTACTCATATCCCAGGTGGGTGTGTTGAAGGTCAGACAAATAGAGAGACTTCTTTCCAGGTGACCATCTTTTTTGCGCATTAGGCGTTTTACTTTGTTGGTATTCCACTAACAACTCCCTTACTTTGAGTTTCAGATTTAGCATAGTCTGTTATGACAGTCCATTGATCAAGTTGGCTAATTGCCTTGAGTTGAGGTATGGCAACGGACCGTAATTCCTCCTTGGTTATTTTTAGATACATGTTTAATGCAGTATTTTCCAACTTTGTTCAAAGCTTCAGCTATTCTGATTGGGTTTATTTTAGCCAGTTTTACATCAGGAGAGTTTATTATGACCAAGGTAGGTTGGCTTGGCGTATTTTGTGTATTCCGGCGTTTAGGCTGATGTTTGCTTGAGTGGTCATTTTCCGAGTCGGTGTATGTTTCGCTATAGTTATTCGATTTAGATCGCTTTCTAGATTTGGGCTGAGATTGTGAGCTGTTCTGTGCTTGACATCAAGAGTTGATCTCGATTGATCGTCAACATTTGGAGGATAGTCCTGGTAATTCATTGGGGTTTCCTGAGACATTTGATCCCACGAAGTATCATACTCGGAGTCCATATAATCATCGGCCATAATGGCCGATTTTATGGCTCAGATTTGGCTTAACTGGGTTTAATATTCAAAGGGCAATACACCTCGAAGAGTATTGATATTGCTTACCCGTATCCAAGCAGAAATTATTCTTGAAATGGGTCTGTCCACAGTAATGGGGTACATTTCTGTAACATTAAATATCTTAGGTCCCAGTTCACTTCAAATGTCTTAATTTAATCTTTAAATTATCAAGCTAAACTGAGCAAATAACTTTTTCACCAAGGAGTAAGAAAAATAGTCTTACAACATACATTTGTGAAAACCTCGTGCACAAATTTTCCTATTACGCATGTAACAAAGACGGAAAATAATGTCACAAAATTGTCTGTCCACGTTACATGCGTAATAGGAAAATTTGTACACTTGCTTTTCAAAAATGTATGTTGTGGCAGCAATTTCTTACTTTTTGGGGCAAAAGTTATCTCCTGAGAACAGTACAAGGACATATCTTTAATTTTGAGATAAACTAAAGACATCTAAAAGGAATTATTGACTTATTTTTCAAATGTACCCCATTACTGTGGACAGACCCAAATACAAAGTGAATATTGCTGGTATCAGTATGACGCAGTTTAAAATAAGATTTTCCCGCTACACAGAGCGTCATATGCACACACGTACATCCGCACTCAACGCTGGCCTGATCCCCACTTAAATGACCCTCCATCAAGAGCCTAAAGAAACTGTTGTTGTTGTTGTTAATTTATGGCATATTTGGCAACTAAGGCCCTTTATGCCATTAACTATACGGTTTTAGCTTTAACTATACTTTATTATCAACTTGAGATGACGAAGGAATTGCAGTTTTAGAAGTGGGAGGAAAACCCTTAGAGATATCCCCGGGGGGGAAACCCACGCGGTCAAGTAGGGATGCAAACCCAATCCACATATACACGCCCCGGATTCGAACCTGGGACGCCAGACGTGAAAGGCGAGGAAAGAACCACTACGCCAACCCGACCGCCCCTAAAGAAACTGTTGTTGTTGTTGTTAATTTTATGGCATCTTCGGCAACTAAGGCCCTTTATGCCATTAACTATACGGTTTTAGTTTTAACTATACTTTATTATCAACTTGAGATGACGAGGAAAACCCCTAGAGAAATCCCCAGGGGAAAACCCACGCGGTCAAGTAGGGACTGCAAACCCAATCCACATACACGCCCCGGATTCGAACCCGGGATGTCAGAGGTGAAAGGCCTAAAGAAATACGCTGTACCTAGAAAGCCAATAAGGCATAAACAAAAAAAATGTTATGTTGGCGTAACCCGACCGACCCTAAAAATACGGCCGACCCTGGATATTTTTATTTTTTTCAAGGGAAGAAATTTAATGATTAAAATCTATATAAATGAGTTATAAATACGTTTGAAACCATTTCTGACCGTTTCTCATTGTTGTATTGACTTGTCTGACGCTGGCGCGCGTGGAACTTTGGAGTGCACATTGTTGCACCAACGATCGAACATGCAGCAGAAGATTGCGCAGGCTCTACAACAATGTACATGTACAGGTGTGATATCGATACGGAGATAGTCGCGTCCCCGACTCCCACTCAGAGAGCAGCCTCACGTTCGCTGAACCGAAGGAGCTCTACATGAAAAATATGGTAGCCTCGTCCTAGACTGTTGCACGGCGCGGACAGCTACATACAATATTTAAAATATTTGGCTATTTATTTTGTGTTTAAAAAATAGTTTGTTACAATATAAATTTTTAAAATTATGTTTTCAGCATTTTACACAATAAAAACTGATATATATACATTCTAAAAATTGTAAACTATTTTGTGACCCCGGCGACCCGGCCCCGTGTTTTACACAGTCGCATCAACATGGCGCCCGGTTCCGAAGCGTACAGTGTTTCCATCAAGGGAAAATGTGGATCTGCGGTCATTTTTGATCGCTTAAAACGGATAAATTTGAGTCAACAGCTGAGGTTAATCGCCCAGAGCTGCGCCGACGATGTCAAGGTGGGTTAAACGGTGCTGAAAATACAATCGTCAAAGGAAGAAGCGGGTCCATACAAAGATGTGGAATCAGATGAAACGGCCAGCATTTTGTCTGATTTTTGTTTCCACTTTTTCATGTCATTTTCGTTGCTGGGAGGGGAAAAAAATAAAAATAAAAAAATAAAAAAAATCCCTACCTACCTACCCTATTTTTGGGGGCCCATTACGCCAACATAACATATTTGTTTTTATGCCTAATGACCAGTCATGCGTAGCACATTGTGAACACATACCGATACACAATACAAAGGACCGTAAAGCCTTTATACGATCATTCAAACGAAGGAAACTAAATTGCTATTGCATACTTCATCCAGTGGATATATATCCACGAGTTGGGCCAGTCCCAACTGTAATACCGTAGTTGGGAAATCCCAACTATTATTGGGACAATAATGGCGCGTTGATTAAAGGGGGTGGTCACGGTTTGCGCAAACATCTTCAGGATTTTACATCGCCATTTTGGATCTAGCGCTGAACCATCTGCGCAGATCGGGATCGGCGGATTCGTCCGAAACAAACACGTGCGCGCTCTGATGTAGGCTATGTAGTGTAATTTTGTTACACAACGCCCGGACACAACGCCATGATTGTTAAGAGTTGGGAAGTTGACCAGCAATGTTTTTCTTTAAAATTACTCATCTAGCACTGGAATGTGCAGATTTGATGGGAAACAATTTTGAGTGGGACAAATTTAAGATTTTCTGAGGAAACACTTATAAATTGTTAAGCCTGTCTCATATAGGCCGTTTTGCACACAAGTCTGAAGCCATATATATGATCAACTTCCCAATTCTTTCCCTCTCAAAACCAAAGAGTTACATACACTACTCAAAAAAAATAAAGGAACAAGAGAACATAATGTTTTTGTCATGGTCTATTTGGGCTACCGTTAGAACAAGAGGCATTCAAGTTATGTGAAAATCATTCAGGTGTTGTCAATTGATTCTCAAACAATACTCAACAATGTTGGTGAAATCATGCGTGTCTTCTAACACGTGGACACGGGGGTGTCCACAGGCGTGTTCTTTTACCCTGTATAAGGTGTTGGTATTGGTACACTTGTCATCACTAGTTGTTATCACTTCTTGCAACAAAATGAAGGTTCTTCCATTTCTATTGTTTGTTGTCTGTCTGCTGGGACTGAGTACTGGTGTTCGCCGTCAGTTAACTGAAGCTGAGGTTGCTAGAGCTGTCCAGCTCCTTGAATTTGGCAATACACAGCGTGCGGTGGCTGTACATTTTGATGTGTCCGTAAGTGTCATCAATCGGTTGTGGAGACGTTTTCAGGAAGATGGTCTGTACATCAGGAGGCCAGGACAAGGTCGCAGACGTGTGACTACACCTCCCCAGGACCGATACCTGAGGATCCTGGCCCGTCGAAATCGACGATCTACTGCAAGATCCTTAGCCACAAGCTTCCACAGGGCAACTGATGTCCGTGTTTCCAATCAAACAGTCAGGAATCGTCTGCATGAAGATGGTATGAGAGCCAGACGACCAGCCACATGCCCCATTTTGTCCGTAGTACACCGCAGAGCTCGGCTGGACTTTGCTAGAAACCATCAATTTTGGCAGATGGACCAGTGGGCACCAGTACTGTTCTCAAATGAAAGCAGGTTCACTGTTTCAACCAATGATAGACATGTAAGGGTTTGGAGACGGTCGGGGGAACGATATTTCAACTGCAACATTGTCGAATTTGACCACTTTGGAGGTGGATCAGTTATGGTGTGGGCGGGTATCTCCCTGGAGGGGCGTACGGACCTCGTCGTGGTAGCTGGTGGTGCACTAACAGGTTTGAGGTATCGAGATGAGATACTGGAACCTGTTGTGAGGCCCTATGCTGCTGCCGTAGGTGAAAATTTCATCCTGGTGCAAGATAACGCTCGTGCACACACTGCACGAGTGTCCATGAACTTTCTTGAGAATGAGGGAATCAGCACGATGTCCTGGCCGGCAAGATCTCCTGACCTAAACCCTATAGAGCATGCATGGGACATGCTTGGCAGACGTGTTGCAGGTCGAGAACATGCTCCAGACTCTGTACAGACACTCAGAGAGGCCTTGGTTGAAGAGTGGGAGAACATTCCTCAAGACTCCACAAGACAGTTAATTTTAAGCATGCCTCGACGCTGTCAGGAGTGCATACAAGCACGTGGAGGTCATACCAGTTACTAGACAATGATTAATTAACGTTTACTTTGCAAAAACGTGGACAATGTATGCATAGTCATGATAACCTGCCAGATGAGTATGTCCATATTTTTGTTCATTTATGTTTTAGTCATGTTAACAGGCTACCACATCAATAAATTTCGCCATACATTGTTGAGTATTGTTTGAGAATCAATTGACAACACCTGAATGATTTTCACATAACTTTAATGCCTCTTGTTCTAACGGTAGCCCATATAGACCATGACAAAAACATTATGTTCTCTTGTTCCTTTAATTATTTTGAGTAGTGTATATTAGTACTGTAGCGAAATTTCCAGACATGATGCAATCCTTGCCATAGTCACGCCCTTTAGGCATAATGTTTATTAATGAACCTAGAATTACTGCACGGTGTATGGAAAGTCCCATGCACGCAGTGCGTGATAGTCAGTAGATGGCATTAGTACGACCAATGCGAGCTTAGTTATTGTTGCTGGGCAGCATTCAGGGCGCTGTGCGCGCCAGTATCATCAGTTGCGAGTTAGCTTTTGGAGTTGCTAGTTTAGTTCTGTCGTAAAAAGACCTCAGTTGTTCCACGGGAATCCTAGTGTTTCTGCTGAAGCTAAAAGGGTAAGTTTAGGCCTAAATTTAAGGCGAGAGTACAGCAGTAGTCGGGTGTCCACATATTGCGGATTGTGTCGGGGAATTCGGTGAGTGAATTAGGAAACTGTGAGCTATAGGTTTGGTTGGCTGTTGTAGTTCGGTTTACGCCAGGGGCGCAGTACCTGAACTTCCCAGACAGCAAACTTACGTTAGCCCGACGTTGGATCAACGCCAGTATTTGACGAAGAAACGTTAGACAATGACGTTGTTCCAACGTAAAGTTGCACGTCCGAATAACGTTGGCACAACGTTGTTTATAAGTTGGCGTTAACGTTGGACAAACATTATATCGCTCAATGTCCGACCTTATTTTATTAGGCTTGTATACGTCTGATCAACGTTACTTTTACGCTGGCGTTAACGTTGGGCAAACGTCATACCATTCAATTCCCCACCTTATTTCCACGTCAATAGACCTATGACATAATGACGTCACGCAATGTTTACCGCGGTGCATTGTGGGTGAAAAGTGGGGACAGAAATCTCTGCATCGTGCGCTAGTTTACGTTTGTGTGCGTTGTATGCATAGCGCCTAGTGTATTTAATATGCATGTAACTCTGTGAACTTTACTAACCGCTTCGCTGGCAAAAAAAACAATCAAAAACAAAGATCGTAAATTTGTTTAATGGTTCATGTCAACTTAGTTGTGCCTGCGTGAGTTTTAAGCGCACGACGGACGCCGGAACTATGGTTTTAAGGCCTCAAAAGGCGGCAAAAACGGCCCTGCAATTGTGCAACCATGGAGGCGGAGCAGCATGCTTCCAGGGGGCCAGGACTGCGGCCCGGCCGCGCCGGGCGGGCGGCGCGCCGGGGAGGCCGAGGGCAAACAACTAGGACCAGTGGAACTGCAAACCCCTGAAATCCCAGAACATTTCATCCAGTGGGAAGGTACAAGATCTTGTGGGTAAGAATATTCAGAGTTGATCAGGATTCAAAATAGCTTATCATATCAAGCACGCGCGGCAAGTGCACATTGATGAAAAACCAATATTGTTTTAATTTTTTAATTTTGTTTGAGTCTTGAGAGAGAGAGAGAGAGAGGGGGAGAGAGGGGGGGGGGGGGGGGGGGGGGGAGAGAAAGACATTTAAGACTCAACAATTTTCACCCCGTGTCACATGTTTTGCACCCTTTTCTATGAAACTATATATATGTCAAACTAAAATTTAAAATGCTAATAAGAAATTCTGCAGACAGGTTAATGACAAGATTAACCCTTAAATTGATGATTTGTTTTAAATTTGTTTATTTTTAGGAATTCAGCACTGTGACATTGGAAGACTGTGATGACAACAATTGATGACAGCAATCAAGAATCAGCAATCAAGAATCAGCATCCAACACCCAAAGGGTATTGTTTTCTCCCTGTATCTAATTTAAATTAATAAACACAGACTGTAGCTGAATTAGAATTTTAACCTTGATGGGTTCCTCTTGAACATGCAGACAAACTAAAGGCAATTACTATTTTTCATTGAGTATTATGTTGGTTTTTGATTTATTTTATTAAATAGTGTAATCTCGATTTGAATCATGCAATTTTTAAAAATTATGTTTTCACTTGGAACTTGATATCCGCGCGCCAGCATACATGTACTAGGATGTCAGAATAAATCTCATTACTTTGTCTTTGCCCGCAGGAAGACCCAAGTAAATCAAAAGCAAGACTGTTATGTATTGACTTGAGCAGAGACTAATGTATTGACTTGATCAAAGACTAATTGGCGACTTGGAACAGGTTCAAAGAAGAGCAACGCGTATTCTCTTGAAACAGAGAAAAATGGAAATGCCCTATCCCGATAGACTAAGAAAACTTAACTGGCACACATTAGAATCTCGTAGGAAGTACTTATTGATATCATTCATTGCTAAGTCTTTGTATAAGCATGTTAATAGTGAGACAGTCCTAAGTCAAGTAAAGGTTAACTCTCGGCATGTTCATGACATCAAATTCATTCACTTAATTTCTAGAACTCAGCGTCTCCATTTTTCTCCTGTTAACGTTTTTCCGAGAGTCTGGGATGAATTACCATAACACCTTCGCACAGATTTTGCTACAGTTCCCCTTAAGTCTTGGCTCAGACGTCTGAAAGAATCGGTTTGCTCCGTTGAGTACACGTAATCCATTTTTGTATTTACTGTTTCCCTCTTGTATTTATATTTATTCCGATGAAGGCCTTTTCCCCATGTAGACCTTATCATGTAGCAATTTAGCGCTTCGTAAGACCATGGATGCTGGCCGATGTGCCTGGTCGGGTCTTCTCGTGTTTGCTTGGTCATGCTTCCTTGAACACTAGGGCGCTACTTTCAGATACCGCGTGTGCGTGCACACACAGTCTTGTGCTCGGGGAGGTGTGGCTGCGTGGGCTCGAGGGGGCCCGGCCGGCTACACTCGGAGTATTCCTGGAACATCGCCGTTATTATCAGTTTCTGGAATTATTAGGTGATCGGGCCAACAGCCCGATCACCTATTACTCTCGTACGATTTCTTTGTCTTTTTTTTTTTTTTTTTCTTTTTCCACTCAAACGTTTCCAGAGCTTTTCTTCAAAACGGTTCAAGCTATCAATTTGAAACTTGGTAGGAACATCAACCCCAATGTGAAGGTGTGCATACAAGTGTGACGTCACTGTGACATCATCGGGTATCAAATTACAACCCAAAAATGACCAAAATATGCATGTTTTAAAATGCTTCCGTCTGGAAAACTACGTGACCCATGATCTTCGTATTTGACAGGCTTATATATCAGATCATGGCCTACAATTTTATTCGTGTGGGCATTTTCATCTGACCCTTCCTTCTGGGGTCAATCTGAGGTCAAAGTTCAACGAAAACGAAAATCTCAATTTTTGCACTTATTGAGCAACAATGCCCATCAAACCAAGCTGAATCTTTAAGAAACTAAGTACAGGCATAGGTCCTATAGCAGACTTTCACCAGCGTGTTTAATATTATGATGGCATCAAGCGTGACGTCATCGTGACGTCATCAAGTATCAAATTACACAACCCAAAAAAACAAAATATGCATATTTTAAAATGCTTCCGTCTCGAAAACCACGTGACCCAGGATCTTCGTATTTGGTAGGTTTATAGATGACATTCTGTTCTACAATTTTCTTTGTGTGGGCATTGTCATCTGACCCTTCCTTCTGGGGTCAATTGGAGGTCAAAGTTCAACGAAAACGGAAATCTCAGTTTTTACACTTACCAGTAACAATGCCCATCAAACCAAGCTGAATCGTTAGTAAATTAGATACAGACATAGGCCCTACGGCAGACTTTCACCAGCATGTATAGTATCATGATGGCATCAAGTGTGACGTAATCATGACGTCATCAGGTGTCAAATTACAAAAATTCAAAGGTTATTATTTTCAAAATTCATATCTCAAGAACCGTAATAGATACTTGAACAATTCTTTCACAACATGATAAGTCTAAATGAACTGAACAAATCATACGATGTCATGACCCCTGTGTGACGCCTACTTCCGGTCCAAACCGGAAGTTGTTCGAAAATGTGCAATTTTTTAGCATTTTGAATGCAAATAGATTCAAAGTGGTAGTGAATTTGACCATATTTCTACGGAACGAAATGTTTCCACACATGTGGACCTTTTGACTATACCATTGGTGACGTCATTACATGGACGGTGGTTACGTAATGTGGTGTCAAATTACGCAAATTTGGAGCTGAGATGTTTTAAAATGCTGTATCTTGAAAACTACAACAGATATTGGTATGATTCCTTCGCCACATTTAAGAACTTGATCAACACATTGTTCAACAATTTGTGCACAAAATTCAATTGTGACGTCATGATGTCATCACAGGTGTCACATTACAAGATTTCAAAGGTTATTATTTCAACAATTCATATCTCAAAACGGTGCAAGCTATCAACCCCCCAGCTATGGCGGATATGCAGGGAGGAGATATTAGTTACCGGATTAGTGTATACAGCAGCCGATTTCACGAAACTTTACGCAATTGCGCAAGTCCACTTACGCCATAAGTTATTGCGCAAGTAATGGCGTAAGTGGACTTGCGCAATTGCGTAAAGTTTCGTGAAATCGGCTGCTAAACTTCCATTTTTGCCATTCCACAGGTGATAACAACGTCTGAAATTCATCACAAAATGTTCATTTAGCCCGATCACCTGGCGTTTGTAACAACAAACGTCATACCTCTAGTTGTTATTGTTTTCATTCATTTCATCATTCAACTCGGGTCTTTCGCTTATCGAATTGTTTTTGTGTTTGTTGTTTTGTTTTTGGTTTTGTTTATGTTGTTTTGTTTTGTCGCGCTTTCCGCTCGCTCCCACCCCCCGCCCCCGCCCCCAACATTTTGTTTATTATTATTATTATTTTATTATTTTTGTTTTGTTTTGTTTTGTTTTTTTATCTTTCCGCTTTTTTATTTGCCAATTTATTGTTTTTTTGCTTGCGTAATTGACAGTGTGATTTTTTGGTTTTTTTTGTTTGCTTGTTTATTTGTTTATTTATTTATATACTTATTTAATTATTTATTTATTTGGATGAGTTATATATTTTTTCCCTTGCAATTTTAATCGTGTTATTCCTTTTTAATTTTATATTGTTGATTTATATTTGTTCTTTTTATATTCATTTTTTTGGGTTTCATATTTCATATATTCAAACTGTATTTCAGTTCAATGATTTATTTCCATACAGAACGTCTTATTTATATTTTTTGGGGCAGCAGGTCCTAGGATCACAGTAATTCTTACTTTTGTTGCTCCTTGCCTATTTTGTGTATTGCAGGAATGGCTAAATAAATAATAATAATAATAATAATAATGTAATTGTTAGTAGTGCGCATGCGTGCACGTCCCTAGATAACTGGAAAAGTACTGGGAACTCTCTTGTAATTCTGATTTCGAGTTGACAACATGTTGGCCATCCAAGGCCCAACTTATGAACATTTACAATGTGTCTGAGTGCCCTTTATTGGGCTAACAAGCCACCCTATAGGACACAACAATTTCTGCCGACGAGGATGGGATTACTTTGGAAACTTTTGAGCGATTAATCGTTCGCCTGAACGCTGCTAAAATATGGGCGGCCATCGGGGCAAAAAAGACGTTACCGCACGCGTAGACGATACCGCACGCGTATACGTTGCGGCCCGCGAAGACGTTGCGGCCCGCGTAGACGTACGTTGCGGCCCGCGTAGACATACGTTGCGTAGACGTACGTTGCGTAGACGTACGTTGCGGCCCGCGTAGACGTACGTTGCGGCCCGCGTAGACGATACCGCCCGCATAGACGTTCCCGCACGCGTTGACGATACCGCCCGCGTAGTGGACAATGCCACACGCGTAGACGATACCGCACGCGTAGACGATACCGCACTCGTTGACGTTACCGCAAGCGTAGACGATACCGCCCGCATAAACAATATACCGCGCGCGTACAGTACAGACAAAGCCGGGAAAGACGTACTCCGGGGGCCGCGAAGACCTTACCAAGTGAAAAAGACAGAGGGCGTAATTCCCGTCCACATATTCCACACAGCGATCCAATCTATAGGGATCGGGAACCAATCTAGTCATGTGATATCCATCGCGGGAATCTTCGCAAGCAACATTTGTATGGTACAAAAAGGTATTAGGGTTGAGAAGGCATACTTTTTTCGGTATTTAAGAAAAATAATAATTGGAATTGATATCTTGGACGATTATAAAATACCTTTTCAATTGACATTTCCGTCCCAAATGTTGCGTTTTCAAGAAACTGCATGCTGCCGGCCGAGGCACTCTATGCATGGTCTATGGTTGCACACAAGTAAATAGGGCTCCCATAGGAACCAATGCTAAATGCCCCATTTTCAAAAATCATTTAAAAATACCCACAACTCTCTCAGCTTCTCGGGACAACAACCAAAATACTCATTGAAGTCTCATCTTTTTAATTCTGTTCAATTTTATGAGGGTAATCCGTCACTTTTATTCCCTAATTTGCACTTGAAACAAAACTATCCCTGCAACAGTGAAAATTGCTAAACAGACCAGCGTCCATTTTGGAACAAAGGCACATACGCTACTGGGCAAAATAGGGCCACCCCGGGAAAAGCGCTAATTGCAGATACATGTACCTCATCGACTGACGTCATTTACGATAGCGCTAATCATTGGCTGCCAGCGATTTTGTTCCCCTCTACTGAATTTTTTTCAAGATGGCAGCAGAATGCTAAAATCCCTTATTGGAATCAATAGCGTGGAAGGGTATTTTTCTCCGTTTTTGTCTGCGTGCTAATGACATCACTAATGACATCACTAATGATGATTCTGTCTGGGCAGCACGTCAGGACAAATCAGCTATAGTGGAAAACACTGCTCTTCCAATTTCGCCTAGCTGTTCTTGGATTGGTCAGGGCAACATTTGACAGAAGATTGTCTTGTAAACAAATTCCACACCCAGCCACTGCCTGGAACTCCATGTGCAAAGCCTAGTACATGTATGCCGGGAACAGTTTTTAAGTAAAATCTTGAAATTTTGCTCTTTCTTTTGTTTTTATATTAAATCCAGCTTGCACTTTTACATTTTCATGTATGCTGACATCATCACTTGCGGACCAGACCGAGGCTATAGTTCCTTCAGCAGCTGCAGCATGTGGCGGCGGTGGGCCTACATATTGATGTGTGCTCCAACCAGTGGTACCGTAAAAGTTTGTCGTTGGACTTCCATAGATCGGAGCAGTAGCTAATCAGAATCATGAGAGACGGTGGACAGTTCTTCAAAGTATTCTAATCGTGTACGGAATTGGGCCATATGCAGCAAAGATGAATTTACGGACTTTTCTTAGTAAGAGTTGGGAAGTTGATCAGAATTTTGTTTCTTTAAAATGACTGGATGCAGATTTGATAGAAGAAAAAACAAAAATTTGAATGAGGAAAGCCTGTCTCATGTTTTGCACACAAGGACCGTCTGAAGCCATGATCAACTTTCCAATTATTTCCGTCCATGTATGGAATGATTTTTCCGGGAATTAAACCAATTGAAAAATTTCAAATTGTCATTGATATTGAGGGTCTCGGTGCTTTCTTCAGTGATAGAAAAGACATGTGACGTAATACAATTATCACTGAAGTTGAGTTATTCCTTAATTATTACAGCTCACTGTGGTACAGTGAAACTTGTTTATACCCTCGGGACCGTAAATAAAAAACTGGCCACTATCAAGAGGTGGCCTCTTTATAAAAGTTTTTAAAGCATTATACACATGTGGGCACTATATGCAGGTGGCCTGTTTATCAGGGTGGCCCTAATAGTAGGTTTCACTGAACATCGGTGCAGGCACATACATTTTACTTAAGTCTTTTTTTTTCAACAGAAAAATAATTATTAATTATCCCTAGCATGATGACTATACATGTAAAGAATAAACGAATCTCGGACGCCAGAGTTAAATTGTTATTGTAGGATTTATTTCGTGTAGTCAGAGGCATGCCAATTTTGTTCATGTTTGTGCTCGTCTGTACAGGACCTGGGCTGAAATTCGTGCTGCTGTACTAGCAGGAAACATTTCTTTAAAATTCTTTTAAAATCTCTTGGATGTTTGAGACACAATGGGAGCACCCTCTGTCACATGCTGCATATGCAGGAGGACTGGTGTAGCACACAATAACAGATAGGAATTTGATTACAATTTACTGGCATTGTAATAGTTTAATCTCATTTTAATAAGGGATTTTTGAGAATTTGCATACCTTGTTATAACCAGAACCTTGACAGTATTGTCGGCAAAGAAAACAATTATAATAACAAGAAATTGTGACCTAAATGTGTCCTTGTTTTAAGGAGAATGTTGTATTAACAGTCCTCTTATTATTGTGGTTCATCTATACGCACTGAATCATACTGACGCTATCACTTACAAGGGTGACACAAAAAAGATATTCTGAAATTATCCTTTTGAATTTATTAGAATGTTGGTCAATTTACCGGTGCATGCACCTCTTTAAAGGCACAGGCTCGTCAGCAATGCGCGCACCAAATTCGTGCCACGAAATACGCAGCTCCTAGGCTTTGCTACATGGAGCAGCATATTTCGTGGCACGAATTTGGCGCGCGCATTGCTGACAAGCCCCTGGCCTGCCTTTAAAATTAATCTACATGTATTTGCCCCTTGCATGAAATAATGAAATTACCCCGCATTCGCACCAGCTACCTATTACAAACTGGCAAACTTGGTGGTAGTATGTCTGCATACATAGAGGCCGGCTTCACGCTGTCACAGGTGACTAAACTCTATCTGCCGTGTTTGTCTTCCAGATTGGTGAGACATCTATTTTTATTTAATGACCTTTAAGTTATCACACAGGCACTTGCATTCTAGTTCTACAGTGTAAGTACACTGTACATGTAAAATCTTGCACGTGAACCAGTCTCTTGCCAGTAGGCCTAAATAGGCAAATGTTTGTTTTATTTTTATTCCAGTTCTCTGAGAACACACTATAGCCAGGCCCATTTTAAAATAAATTCATCGATGGTCACCGTTTTTCATGTCCTCTTGTTTCTCATCTGTTTTGATCCTCTTTTGGGAAGGCGACAAAGGCAAGCTGTTGAGAAAAATACAGAAAAACTATGCTAGGGAAAACACAATTAAAATTTGCCTCGTTTTGTGCATTAAAACGGGTTGCATAAGCACTTTAACATGAAATAAATCCCTGTGATTAAGCAAATTGAAATTTAAATGAAATTGCCCATAATGCAAGGAGGGCAGGCCGAGACCTAGCCCAGGCAACCAGGACAGGTCATCATGCATGTCATGTACCGCATACTACATCCCTAGCCCTAGGCTAGGTCTAGGCTAGCCCAGGTTGGACGTCGCCTTCATCATGTTCATTGCCATTGGAAAAAGTAGCAATGCTAGCATTAACGTTTAATAGCCCATACAAAACAAATAAAACAACGATCGAACCTGTCAGTCATGCCGCTGCAGATGCGATAGGTATTCTGATGGCTGTGCTTGGACTTTGTCTTGGTCATGTTGGTCGATAGACGATGTTTATGCCGCCCAGTGACGACACGGATCCAGCATTGTCCAGCATTTCAGGCCTCACGTTGATCAGGATACGTTTTCGGTTCCGGAAAGTGGACAAAATTCTTTTCTGTGCGGACAAAAACGAGACAAAAACCGCGGCGTAATGTGTCGACTAGCATAGTAATAAATTGCGCGCGAAGTTTTGTTTACACGGTCGCTCTGCCAACCAAAATGGCTGATTTGTTTTATCACGTGATTCGTGACGTGGCAAAAGAGAGGTCTATAGATTGGATCGCTGTGTGGAATATGTGGACGTGAATTACGCCCTCTGTCTTTTTCACTTGGTAAGGTCTTCGCGGCCCCCGGAGTACGTCTTTCCCGGCTTTGTCTGTACGCGCGCGCGGTATATTGTTTATGCGGGCGGTATCGACTATGCGGGCGGTATCGTCTACGCTTGCGGTAACGTCAACGCGTGCGGTATCGTCTACGCGTGCGGTATCGTCTACGCGTGTGGCATTGTCCACTACGCGGGCGGTATCGTCAACGCGTGCGGGAACGTCTATGCGGGCGGGATCGTCTACGCGGGCCGCAACGTACGTCTACGCGGGCCGCAACGTACGTCTACGCGGGCCGCAACGTACGTCTACGCAACGTACGTCTACGCGGGCCGCAACGTACGTCTACGCGGACCGCAACGTCTTCGCGGGCCGCAACGTATACGCGTGCGGTATCGTCTACGCGTGCGGTAACGTCTTTTTTGCCCCGATGGCCGCCCATACTAAAAATCCCGCAATGTAAATGTACTTTTGGAAGTCGCCCGCGACGACGTGGTGGACGATAGACATAGCGCTAGAGCATGCACTAGCAGCATGACATGTGTGTACCGTACAGTACAACACACGTACGCGTACGCCCAGCCCAGCCTGCATGAAATTTGCATACAGCCCAGACATACAAGTTCTGTGATGTTTACCGCTATGCTTCATACAGTGACATGTACACAGTGACATGTACAGTACATTATGACCGTAATGTGTGTACGTACGTACGTGTGAGCGATGCAGTGAACGGTGCGATTAGGCCATGGGCCAAAACCTGTAGGAGGCCTAGAAATTGAGTTTCGTTTTTACTTTTTAGGGGCAACTTAAAATTAGGTGATCTTTACTAATTCGATAGTGCTGAATCCGAATCCACATCGTCCAAATTTGCACATTAACCCAGGGTGACCATTTTTCCCTAAATTTTGGTAGTTTTTGGTAAAAAACAGTATTTTTTATCATAGTGGCTTTGTTTTAGATCCGAATGCTTTCAAACTTGCCACAGATAGTTGTCAGTCATACTAGCATATAATGAGTCACTATTTTGCACTTCGGGTCGCCGCTAGGGGGCGCTATATTCTCATGTTTTTGCCAAATTTTGTGATTTTTGCCCCAAAATTTGACTTTCTAATCTGCATAAGCAGCAGGGGGCCTTGTTTTGTGTTGGCTTTATTTGATCTATAAACAGGAGAAAGGTTGAGGACCCATTGAGCTTACATTTGAGGTGCAATCAACGTCATTAAACACATATATATATATATATACATGTATGTATATGTATTTAATGAAAATGTACATGCTTTCTTTTATAGTATATTCCTCCATGAAAACAGAGGCCCCTGCTACTAAGCATGCTAAGCCCTGCATTGTATATGGCACAGATAAAGATGAACTGATAAAAGCTTTAAAGGTGTACATGTATATGTGTCATGAAAATGAATACTGCTTTAAACACATAAATAGGGCAGTATATTGAATTGCACGTAATTTCTGTTGTGGTTGTCTGTTTCTTCCATGAACATTAGGCCTTCTATTAAGCTTTATACAGCACAGATAAAGATAAAATGAACCTTTACTTTAAGCTTTAAAGGTGTATGTGTTATGAAAATGGATTCTCCCTTATATCACGAAGTGTAATAAAAAACAGTCGCAGGTTTCAAACTAATTAGTTATACATGTGCTTTCTTTTGTGGTGGCCCGTTTTCTCTTTGAACATGATACCGATAACTTTTAAAAGCGTATAATAATGAATACTGCTGAAACATATAAATTATGGTAATTATAAAAATAAAAAAAATCACAGGTTCCGCACCGTGTAGTTACAAATGCACATACATGTATGTACTTTCTTTTGTGGTGCTCTTTTTCCTCCGTGAAAAAAAAGGCTTGCTAATAAACTTGATACAGCATGGATAAACATGAAATGAACTAGGAACTTGGGTCGCGAGGCTTTAAAGGTGCACGTGTCATTAAAATATGCATGTACATGTATGTATATGACGTCACTAACGTGGTTTAAAATACTATGTGCACACTTTTAAATGTCCTGATTAACTTCTGCTAAGTGAAGCTGGAAAATTGTAACAAAGTGAGCACATCCAATCAGTCCGTCTCTTCATCTGAGTCCTCCTCATCGTCATCATCATCATCATCAACATCTGTTAACGTGTTCTTGCGCTGTAGTTTCTTCATCAAGTATGTTGGGTTGTTAAATGCCGATGGCACTTCTTCTTTTCTAAACATACTTTGCAGCAAAGACTGTAACTTTGTCATGCGCATTACCTGTCCCTCTTCAATGATTTCACCTTCCACATGCTTCTTGCAAAAAGTCTCAAATATGCGTTGAATGACACTTTCACTTGCAAGGTCTTGAGGCAGAGCTGAACCCAGCGAAACGACCTGACACAAAAGAATTAGAATAACATATTTTGTTTGACAATGTGCTTATGCCAGGACAGTATCTCCTAAAAGAAAAACCATATCAAGTATTTTTCCTTACCCCTACACAGCACACAACATTGTCACAGCAGCAGGGTTTAATGCTAGATTTGTTTTTTTTTCTTTAAAATAGCCATCAGTATGTGTACTCGTGCATATCTAATTTTTTTTTAAATTACATTTGGCAGTGAAAATATACAGATTTCACTTGTTAGGGGGGAAAAATGGGAGCATTATCATGGGTTTTGTACATGAGGCCTCTGGTGACAGCTGACTGGTTATTTTTTTTTTTTTGTTACCTTGTAATTTGTTTTTTATTTATTATTGACAAATTTTATGGTTGTACATCTAGAATCTTTTTAGGGCAATTAAATTTGGCCATTACAAATACTATAAGCTTTATGATGGCAATGTTAGGGTTGAAATGCACAATTAACACTTACTGGGTGCTGGGACAGGCAAATTTGTTTGCACCCTCATTGGCCAAAGTTGTATATGCCACTCATTATTTTTCGGAAATTTGATTTGTTGCATTGGATATGAGCGTTAACATTGTAAACATATTTTTATCAATTTTTCGTCTGGCAGTAAGCAACCCACAATGTTACGCGGCTCTGTATGTGTGACCTTTTTGTCACGTGTTTCCGTCACTGAAATTTGTGAAGGCACACCAGCCCGTAACAGCACCCAGTGTGGGCGGATGGCAACGAGCGAAAATTAACACAGCAAGCCATGGTTGTAATTTTGAGATGTTGAGATAGTATTTATTAGTCAAGAAAAACCATTACAGATTTGCTTGCTGAAAACCAACAATGTTAAAGACCATTGAGCTGTGAGTATGATTAACAGTAACTTACCCTGGTATACTCCTTGTAACAACTTCGATGGTATCGGACTTCAATTGCGATCAGGTCTTTTCCCTTGATGTCGATTAGAAGATTTTCATCATCAAGCATCTCTGCAGCTTTGAGCAGCAAACCACCTGTGGGAACAAACACAATTCCACCTTCAGTGAGGTTACATGTTGTGGTGACTTTAAATACATCCTTATACAGATTTAATGCCTGTAAACAAGTTTAGGCCACATAATGTGCTCACTGACAAAAGTGTCTTTTTAAATGCACTGACATTACGTAACACATTCAACATACATGTATTACCTAGCTCAAAGGTAAGACTTTTTAAAAAATACCACTCATACCAAGCAGCCTTATAGATGTTGAATTGTATTGCTGTTACATACAGTTACAAATTAAAGTACTTTTAAAAAAAATATAACCACAGTACTTGAAGTCAAAGTTTTTGTTTTTAGATTTTTCCTAACTGCTGTATCTTTAAGTTAATAGACAACTAACCCGATTGGTACTCGCAGTTTGCCAGTCTTTCCCTTGACCGCTTTGATGAGTGTTTGTCAACAACCCATTTGTCTTTTCTGCATATGACACATCTGACTGGAAGTACGTGTGGGTTGCGTTGTGAGAGTGAAACTCCAGACGAAAGCCGACTTGATTTTCTTGTTGGTTCTTGAGACGACTCTTCAGTTTCTTTGACCGCAGTGGAGCTTGGAACGTCCGGTGTCTTTTTAGCCAAACGCTTTTCGGGTTGTTCAATTTGCGTCGTATCACAAAACCTGTGAAGTTCATAAAATTCAAAAATTTGTTACTGAGGCTCCAATGTGTTTTTTGGGGGGTGGGGGTGGGTACTGTACGTGTCAAAAAAAAATCCTACTTTTGATGTTAAATAACCTTGTCATTTTCTAACAGAAAATGTCGGCATAGTCGCCAGGTCCATTGATGAACAATGGCTTGTGAATAGGGAGGCAACCTCAGGGACCTGGCGACTATGCCGACATTAGACCCTGTCCACGTGGAAGGACGTCTGTATGTTCCCTGAATCAGTTCTATAGAATGGAAACTGCTGATTGGAAAGATGGCAGCTATAGGCTACATGTTTGTTTGCATTCCACATCCAGACAACAAGATGTTATTAAGGACTGGCATGACTGAAAATTGTCTATCACCTTTTTAAAAAATTGATTATAGGGAAAGAATAACAGAGAATAACAAGAGTTTCCAAAGAAAAACTTTTTTTTTTGTTCACTGCTAAAAATTATGTTTCCTCGCCACACTTAAACTTTCTGGGGCGTTTTCATGTCATTTTAGGAAGATTTAGTGACGAACGTGTATATACATGTACCTGTAAAATAATCTAACAAGGTACAGCTTTCCATTTTGCATGTTTTGTATACCTACCTTTGGTAGCAGCGCCGATGATATCCAAGTCCAGCATCGGGGGCACTTTTCTGCACTATTCGTCTTCGTTTTGATCAGCCAATTCTCGCTGTTTGCCATCGAGCAACTTCCATCTGCGATTGCAGTCACAAAATTTCTGCCAACTGACGGTCGTAAACAGGGTTACTTTTCCTTTTTCATTCTCCACCAAATGACAAACGCACGTGGGCACGGGCGCTGCCATCTTGAAATCCGCCTCGTATCCAAATTAAAACGGTGGTATAACAGTTTGCAACGGCAGTGGTAGTTCGAGGTTTAGGACTAGCGCCCTCTTTTGGTAGATTCACGTTAGGAAAACAGCGTTAGAAAGCCGTAAAAATTACCGATTATATTTCGCCAATTCCGGAGAGACTCACCCTGTAGATTGTTCCCTGTATTGCAATCTGATCCACCCTTTGAAGCTAATAGAACATACCTCATTAGCATAACAAAACATTCCTTCCCAAAGGTGGTGGTGTAGCTGCGTTCTCCCAAGGATCTGTGTCTTTGTTTTTTGTGTCGCAGTCTGATCACACGCGTTTTTTATCTTGCTCCCGGGAATTTACTAGGATTTTACACGCCATGCCGAAATCTCGCCCGAGTTTTTCTTCAGCTTCATGCACGGTGGCTCGACACCCTGATGATGATAGACCTCCATCGCCTACAACAGACATTTTAGCCATGGCGGCTAAAGAAATTTCCCCGTTAGGGGTAAATTTGGCGGACCAAGCCCAAGCTCCTCAGTGGGCTGACGGCTTTTCGGGCGGCGGGCCTTCATGACCAAAGCCCCCATCGATAGATCGGCCTACAGCTTCGTCTGCTACTGGCACGAGTGCGCCACGCCCACCGACTACGGCTCAACCGCAACAGTACCCCGCTCAGTCGGGATTCTGGTACCCTCAGCCATTGTCAGCCCCATGGGGAACCCCAAGCGGCCCTGGCCCATCAACGATGCCTGCTGGTTTGTTCAATCAGTGGGGATTACCGGTGCAATATTTTCCACAACAATTTAGTTACCATAGCGGCCTTGCGGAACAACCTTCGACTACGGCCGGAAATGTGCACGTTTTGCCGGCAGCCGGCCGTGGCTCATTTGCACAGCGCCCTCCTTCTAATGACGGCGGCCATCTTGGCATAGTCGATTTTAGCGATGAAGAATCCGAGTCCTCATTTTCTACCGTTACTACTGCTGCTGGCCGTGGTAAACGGCCCTTTCGTCTTCCTCACAAGAAGGACACAGGTAACCCTATCTCAGAGAAGGTGATTTCATGGTGGGAAGAACTTAGAACCCACAAGTTGTCCTCCGAGGATTATAAAGAGGAAATTTCACCGTTCAACGTCCCGATGGACCAGGACAAATTATTTTCAGCCCCGGAACTTCCGTCCGGTTTGAAGAAGGTATTCAGGCAGGTAAACTCCTCAACCATTAACAGTGACGACCGGTTGAGAGCCTCACATAACCACATTCTTGAGGCAGTCAAACCCTTGCTACGCCTTTTTGACGCAGTTACTGATGATTAATGCCCCAATGAAGTTCCAAAAGAACTTATCCAAGACCATCTTTCGTCGGCCATTATTTTACTTGGCTCTGGCAGTCAAGGCCTCGCCCTGGCAAGACAACATGCATTTGATGACATTGTTGACCGTAAGTTTGATGTCCTTAAGAAGAATCCTCCTTCCTTAGGTGAGCTCTTCGGATCGTCCTTGATGAAGGACATTGAGGAGACAGAAAAGGTCAACAAATTGGCCTCCAAAGTCACAGGCGCAGGTGTAAAATCTCAGCAGTTTAACCCGTCCAAGGATAAACGTTTTACACCTTATCAACTGGCCTCCAGATCTTTCAGAGGACGTCGCTCATCCTCGCGTGGTGCCTACAATCGCTACCCGGGTAGGAATTACCAACAGTTTAAGGATTTCCCAAGATCTAGAAATCCCAAGACGGCCTTCAATACTGCAGACAAGTCTAGTGTAAAAAAATAGATGCCCAGCTGTTTATACCTAACACTGGTACCTCTCCAGCATCTTCTGTATCTCTAGCGGGTCGTTTGAAATATTTTTCTCAAAACTGGTTACAGTTAACACATGACCCTTGGATTATTCAATCCGTGACTGGTTACCGTATCGATTTCATATCTACCCCAGTTCAGTCATTTGTTCCTGTTACACGTGCTCAGTCTAAGGAACAAGTTTTAATTTTTAATCAGGAGATACAGAAGATGCTTGACAAAGGTGCAGTTTCAATAGTTCAAGTTCATCTTTGTTCATGGTCCCTAAATATTCTGGGGATCTACGTCCAGTGATCAACCTAAGACCTTTAAATAGGTTCATCACGTACCAACATTTTAAGATGGAAAACCTTTCTTCAGTGAAAGATCTCCTAAAGCACGGGGATTGGATGTGTAAAATAGATCTGGAAGACGCTTATTTTTTCAGTTCCTATTCATTTTGAATATAGAAAATTTCTCCGTTTTATCTGGAACGAGGTCATTTATGAATTTACTTGTCTTCCTTTCGGGTTGTGCAGTGCCCCCCGTACTTTTACTAAGTTACTTAAACCAGTTGCCTCTTTCCTCAGACAACGTGGTTTTCGTTGTATTTTTTATCTGGATGATATTCTTATCCTCGAATCTTCTTTCCAAGGATGTGTGACAAACACGAAGGTGACTGCCAATCTCCTTCAAGATTTGGGCTTCATTGTCAACAAACAAAAATCCATCCTCATCCCTACGCAGAATTTAACATACCTAGGGTTTATTGTTGACTCCTCTAACATGACAATCTCTCTGAATCAGGAGAAGATCGTAAAGATTATCAGCCACTGCCAGGAGATTTTGGAAGCGGAAAAGGTCACAGTCCGACAACTTTCAAGCCTACTCGGCAGATTATCGTCCACAGTCCTAGCAGTTTTTTAGGCCCAGATTTACTACCCCAGTCTTCAGGAAGACAAAATCTCCGTCCTCCGCAGGGAGAACAGTTACGAATCAACTGTCAACCTCTCACAAGATTCGCTAGAGGAGCTGAGAACTTGGATACAATGCCTTTATGCCTGGAACGGTCGGCTTCTTCTTCATCCGACGCCAGATTTGACCATTCAAACAGACGCTTCTATGTTGGGATGGGGAGCTTATCTTCACTCCAAGATAGGCGGCCGCTGGACATCACTAGAGCGGCTTCATCATATAAACTACCTCGAACTGTTAGCAGTTTGGGACGCCATCCGGTCTTTCCTCAAAGAGAGGCGGGACATTCATGTTCTCCTTCAGTTGGACAGTTCTACGGCCATGGCGTATATCACCCACCAAGGAGGATCTCACTCGGTTCTTTTGTCTCGACTAGCCATCAAGATTTGGGTGTGGTGTCTCAAGAGAAACATCACTCTAGCAGCTCAACACATACCGGGGTCTCAGAACATCATAGCAGACAGGATGTCACGAGTGTTCGACGATCGGGCAGAATGGCAACTTCTCCCAGCAATATTCAGCAACATTTCAGATGTCCTAAATTTTGCCCCATCGGTAGACCTCTTTGCGTCTCGTCTGAACACACAACTAGAAACATTCGTTTCATGGCAGC
Source organism: Henricia sp. BOLD:AAB3569 (assembly GCA_037783545.1). Lineage (NCBI taxonomy): Eukaryota > Metazoa > Echinodermata > Asteroidea > Spinulosida > Echinasteridae > Henricia > Henricia sp. BOLD:AAB3569. The sequence goes on along the minus strand of JBBELK010000597.1, from coordinate 470,275 downwards.
CAGATCCCATGGCCTGGAGGGTCAATGCTCTCCTTCTAAACTGGAAGGACGTAAACGGATATGCTTTCCCTCCGTTTTCACTTCTTCTGAGAACCCTTCAAAAGGTCTACAAGGAAGAAGCTACAATTATTCTTGTCGCTCCAGTGTGGAAGTCCCAAGCTTGGTACCCCAGGTTGTTGGAACTAGCAATAGAAATGCCAATACTTCTCCCCAGGAGAGTAGATCTCCTTCAGCTTCCCCACAATCGGTCACAAGTTCATCCACTGATACACAGCCTCCAACTGGCCGCATGGAAGTTATCAGGACAAGTCTCTCTTCAGAGGGACTTTCACAGACGGTGTCGACCACAATCCTTGCTTCATGGAGACCGCAGTCCAATAAACAATATAACTCAGCCTGGAAAAGATGGGCAAGCTGGTGTTTACAGAGGGAATTCGATCCAGTTCAAGCTCTGTAGCAGACTTTTTAGAGTTTCTTCAGCATCTATTTGATGAAGGTTTGTGTTACAGAACAATCAATGTGTATCGTAGTGCAATTTCATCAGCTCACTCCTTTGTTCATAATTTTCCTATTGGTCAACACCATTTAGTGAAAAGATTCTTTAAAGGAATTTTTGGACTCCGTCCTCCCAGACCGAGGTACCAAATGACATGGGACGTCGGGAAGGTCCTTACCTTCATCAAATCTCTTCCCGACAATCGTCGTTTGTCATTGAGGCAGTTAACCCTCAAGTTGGCAATGCTATTGGCACTTGTAACTGCCAGTCGCCGAGCTTCCTTGACAGCTATCGACATCAATCACATGATTCAATCCACCGATGGAAAATACAGTTTCCTGCTGGTCAAACCATCAAAGTGTGCTTCAGTCAATAAACCTTTTCATCATATCGAGATTTCTAAGTTCCAGCCAATCAGAAATCTCTGTCCAGTCCGTTCATTAGAAGAGTATCTTCACAGAACCCAACATCATAGAGGTACTGATTCTTCTCGTATGACCCAGCTTTTCCTCTCCCATGCAAAGCCTTTCCATCCAGTGGTCCCCTTGACGATTTCTAGATGGTTAAAAGACTTAATGTCTCAGTCTGGGGTTGATACCTCGCAGTTTAAAGCCCACTCGACAAGGAGTGCCAGTACTTCAGCCGAGCTGGGGTCTCCACAAATGAAATTTTAAAAACTGCAGATTGGTCATCAGCCTCTACCTTTGCCAATTTCTACCACAGACAACTTTCTTCGTCAGACTTTGGAGGTGCTGTGCTGTCATCGGCAACACAACAGCTTTAAAGTCTACAGGGTGAGTCTCTCCGGAATTGGCGAAATATAATTCCCCAATTATGTAAAGTACTTACCTGCATTATAATTGGAATTATATAAGACAATGGAGGAGAGACTCAACCTCCCTCCCTTTTTTCTTACTCCAGATAACCCACCCGAGATAATCTGGTTGGTTGCCAATGAGGTTTACCTTACTACTAGCTTTAAAAAGACACAGATCCTTGGGAGAACGCAGCTACACCACCACCTTTGGGAAGGAATGTTTTGTTATGCTAATGAGGTATGTTCTATTAGCTTCAAAGGGTGGATCAGATTGCAATACAGGGAACAATCTACAGGGTGAGTCTCTCCTCCATTGTCTTATATAATTCCAATTATATTGCAGGTAAGTACTTTACATAATTGGGGAATTTTCTGACCTGTATTTCTCATTAAGGAGCAGACGGTTCAAATGTGAACAGGTGAAATATTAATCAGTATGCTCCAAACTACTTATAACCAAAGAATAAAGTTGCCCCTAAAAAGTGAAAACGAAACTGCACGATACAGGTTTTGGCCCATGGCCTAGATGTGGAGCTGTCAACGGACAATGTTTGTGTGCGTCCGGTTGGTCCGACTCCGTGCGCCCCGAAAATTACCGAGGATGCCGAGCAAAAAACTAGCGTGAAATGCTGTGCCCCGCCATGCAATGATGACTTCCGTTGCACTACCGAATGGATGTCCAGCATCGACTGACACCAGGCAATGCCTGCCGAATTGCCGATGGACTATTGTGACCCGGAAAAGACTTTCAAGATTGTCGCCTGCCCTGCCGATTAATCATCCTAAGTCATGCAAGTTGAGTTCTAGCCTTGAGTACTTGAACTTGGAAAAAGCCGCTAGCCCTGCCAAAACTGACTTCTTGCATTGAGTCTTGAACAATGCAAGCCAGCGTGACGTGTGTGCAATGCCCCAACCAACATGACATTTTTTCCTGATCTGCCTCGGGAGGAATTTGTTTGCCTGCAGCCATGGAACATTGACTAACACGTACACCATTAGCAGATGAACTCAACAGGACTTGAACAATATGTGCTTGTGATCAATTGTTAAAGGTGCAATTGGCAAAGTGTTATTTACAAGTTTCATGTTTTAAAACTGCCTCGTGAATAGTATTTTGTGGTGTTAAAATGTGTTGAATTTTGAAGCCAGACTACTGATGGTAATGTTACAGTAGTTTTGGTTTTTGTTTGAGATTAATCTTTAAGCTACTGCTACTTACTATATAGCTAACGCGTACCATATTTCTGCACAGACGGCTTCGTAGGTTGAATGTGTATTTTGAGTAGTGTATGTAGGTATTACCGTATATGTACTTGTTGCTTTTATGCCCTGGTAACTTGAAGTACATGTAACTCAAAATGGCTATGCCTAGACAATACTTGGGTAGTGTACCGCAGTTTGAAGCCGGATACAATTTTGATGAGTGGATCGAGCTTTTAGAAGCTTGGTTAGACGCCAATGAGATTACTGAGGATAATAAGCAAAAGTCGGTATTTTTGACTAACTTAGGGAGTAAGAATTACCACACTCTGAGGGCGCTTGTGCAGCCAAGCAAACCGACAGAAAAGACATACAAGGAATGCAAAGACGTGCTTAAAGCGCATTTCTCGCCAAAACCTACTGAAATAGTTCAGAGATACAGGTTTTACACTTGTAGTCAAAAGGCTGAAGACACTATTCCCCAGTTTGTTGCTAACTTGAGACAGCTTAGTGAAGGATGCAACTTCAAAGAGCTTGATAATATGCTCAGGGACCGGGTAGTAGTAGGGTGTCGTGACATAGCTACCCAGCGAAAACTCCTTAGTGAGTCTAAACTGACATTTGAAAGGGCCCTCCAAATAGCCAAGGCCATGGAGGTTGCAAATAGGATGTAGACAATTTGAAGATTATTGGAAAACAGCCCCAAAGCCCCCCATATGCCGCAGTACATAAAATGCAAGGGAAGCCCCCTCAGCATAAGCCTAAGCCCCGCCCCCAAACACAGGTATCCAGAGAAGCCAGCGGTCCTGTGAGCAAGCAGCCAGCCAGAAGATGTTGGCGTTGTGGTGCAAGCCATGCACTTACAGCCTGCCCATTCCAGAAGGAGAAATGCTTCAGTTGCTCTCAAATGGGACATACTAAAAGCCAATGTGATAAGGTACAAGCCTATCAGAAGCGGAAAGCCGATTATCGCACAAAAAGTGCACATTATCTCGTAGATGAAGATGCACCTAGCACCAAAGCCGACGATCTTAGTCATTTGCAGGAGGTATCACTCCACAGCTTGAGGAAGCCAAATCCCTTCTTGACCGAAGTTCTGCTGAATAACAAAGAGATCGAGATGGAAATCGACTTAGGCAGCCCCTGGACAGTCGTTTCTAAAGATGTCTTTTGTACCTTTAGCCAAGGTACCGCCCTAAAGCCCTCTGAAGTCAAGCTTAACTCCTACACAGGTGACCCAGTTGCTATTCTTGGACAAGCCACAGTGGGTGTACAGACTTCGCCTTATCAACAGTCAAAGCAGCTGCCCCTGCTAATTGTTGAACATGGTGCCAGCTTGATGGGAAGAGATTGGATACAAGAATATCCATCTGTACTCGCCAAGTTCTCTAGCCCCCGAAACGCCCCAGTGCCAAGCCCATCAGTAGCCAGCATAATGTGCAATAATGTGCAAGGCGACCTGCAATCGCTACTTAGCCGGCATAACACTGTTTTTGACCAAGCCAAGGTGTACCCGCAAGAGGTCGTGGAAGGTCCTTACTTCTATAAGGCCGCTCCAGTCCCATATGCCATGAAAAGCAAAATTGATGCTGCATTGGATGATCTCCTTCAGAAAGGCATAATTGAGCCTGTGAGGTTCGCCGAGTATGCTTGCCCTGTAGTTGCAGTGAACAAGCCCGGTGGTGGTGTCCGGATATGTGGCAACTACAAGCTCACTGCAAATAAAGCTTTGAAAGTAGAGCAGTACCCCATACCAACCCTCGACGATCTGCTTCAAACGGTAGAAGGAGGACAGACATTCAGCAAGCTAGACTTGTCTCATGCCTACCACCAAATAGAACTTGATCCGTCAGCCCGCAAATATACCACTATCAATACCGGTAAGGGACTATTCCAATACACAAGGTTGCCGTTTGGAATAGCGAGTGCTCCAGCTCTGTTCCAGAGGACAATGGAATCCCTGTTAGCAGACATTCCAATGTGCAGGCCGTACTTGGATGACATCATTGTCACAGGCAAAAGTGAAGGGGAACACTTAGCCAACCTCGAAGCTGTTCTAGCCCGACTGGAAGAGAGTGGACTGCAAGTCAAAAGGACAAAGTGTGCATTTATGCAGCCATCCATCGAGTACCTTGGACATCGCCTGACTAAGGACGGAATCAGTCCATTGCCGGAGAAGCTAAAGGCCATCCAAGATGCCAAACGGCCTTTGAATCAAACGCAACTCCAAGCCTACCTAGGTCTTCTAGGATACTATCGTAAATTCATCCCCAACTTGTCCGTGGAGATTGCACCACTCACACAGCTGTTGAAAGCAGAATATGCATCAGCTGAACTAAAAAGCAAGAAGAAAAGCAGCCCTGCAATGCCAGACCCAATGTTCAAATGGGGACCAGCACAGCAGAAAGCATTCGAGAAGTCAAAGCGTCTGTTACAGAGCGACAGAGTCCTAACACACTATGATCCATCCAAACCACTGGTACTGCAGACAGACGCCAGTTCTTATCATCCTCTTGCAACAGTGCCCCTTTAACGCACTCCCTAACTCTTGCGTACAGTGGCCCTGTTGAAAAAGGCCCCATTTGGCGGTGGGACTAGCGACAGAAATCTTGTCGCCTCTGCTGGACCAATCAGCAAGATTGCAGGCATTCAAATGTAACGCGCGCAGATTGTAAACACCGTGCATGCACGTGATACATGTACTCGGTAATGCTGGCCGTTGTCCGCGTCGGTGATTGGCTGCTATTTAAAGCATATTGGGGAATCCGTTCCCTTACATTCGTCAGCATGCATCCCTGTTATTAATTTGAAAAACTGCGAAGTAAATAAGGTTCGTCGTTTGAAAGTTTGGTAGGAATGGGACAGTCATAAGGAACGGAACCCAATACAATTTCTGGAAAGTATAGAAATTGTTTCTTTTCGGCATAACATGACCGAATTGATTAAATTACATCAAAATGACTCGGGCGTGAGTTGGCTCAGGACAACAGCCGGCTCGCTCCAGAGATCTGCGTGTATTTCCTCAGGGTATTGTCACGTCGCTTTGCAGAGTAGACATTCCCTGAGATCTCAGGATGGTTCTTATGGACTTGGAGCAGTCATTAGCCATGTGACACCAGACGGGGAAGAGCACCCTATCGCCTTTGCATCAAGGACTCTCACAAGTAGTGAACAAAACTACGCCCAATACGAGAAAGAAGGCCTTTCTATTGTATTTGGGTTAAAGAAGTTCCCTAAGCAGCTGTATGGAAAGCAGTTCACCATCATGACAGACCACAAGCCCTTAGTAGGCCTTTTCGGCGACAAGCCCGCCAGCCCAATGGCTTCAGCCCGACTTGCCCGTTGGCACATGATTCTTTCCGCCTACAGCTACAACATAATCCACCGTGAAGGTAGGAAGCATCAGAACGCAGATGGATTGTCGCGTCTGCCGGTGGAGGAAAGTGCAACAGAGTGGGAACATTCAAGCTTAGCAGAACTAGAAGACCAGCCAGCAACTTGAATCAACGTTCTTGTTGATATCGACACCCGACCAGTAGATGCGGAAGAGGTGAAGAAATGCACCCAGAAAGATCCCCTACTGTCAAGAGTGAAGCACCACATCTTAGACGGATGGCCAGAGGACAAGATTCTGCCGCCAGAGTTCAATCCTTTCACCCACAAAAAGGAAGAACTAACCATTGAGGACGACATTGTACTCTGGGGCCACCGTGTAGTCATCCCAGACAGTGATGAGATACGACAACGAATCGTAGACGAATTGCATAGCACTCATCCTGGAATAGTAAAGATGAAAGCTTTGGCCAGATCATATGTATGGTGGCCAGGAGTCGACAAAACCTTGGAACGTCGTGTGAAGACGTGTGCAACGTGCCAGGAAAGTCAGCATAGCCCACAAGCAGCCCCTATTCACCCATGGGAATTTCCAGACAGACCATGGTGTAGGGTTCATATTGACTACGCCAGCATCGACAACCAGAATGTGCTGATCGTGGTGGATGCACATAGCAAATGGATAGAAGCCATTAGAGTGACAAACGCTACAGCAACTGCAACAGTCACTGCCATGAGACGTCTCTTTGTAACTTATGGTATCCCAGAAACCCTTGTCTCTGATAATGGTACCCAGTTTGTATCAGAAGAGTTCGAGCAGTTCTTGAGTAACAACAACGTCGAACATTTCCAAACTGCACCTAAGCACCCTTCAAGTAATGGGTTAGCAGAACGAGCCGTACAAACAGTGAAAAGAGGCGTAAAGAAAACAAGTGGTAGCTCACTAGAAATGAGACTCCAAAAGTTCTTGATGACATACCGAATCACTCCCCAAAGTACCACAGGGAAAGCCCCTAGTGAGTTAATGTTTAAGAGAAGGATTCGTAGTAAACTTGACCAAGTGCGACCAAATCTGAGTAAAACTGTCAGACAAAAGCAAAGTGCCATGAAGCAGAGAAGTGACAGGAAAACAAAAGAACGAGAATTCAGTGTACTAGATCAGGTTCTTGTTAAGAATTTCTCTTCGGGTCCTGTTTGGCTTCATGGGAAAGTAACAGAAGTACTATTAAAGTCAATCAATGTACATAGTAGAGCTTGGTGATGGTAGGTTGGTTCGACGCCATGTTGACCACATGAGACTCTGTACTCCAGTTGTACAAGTAGAAGTGGAACACATTCCACATGAGCAGTGCGATCAACCAGTTGAGTCGCACCAAGATTTACCACACAAAGCTACAGAAAATGCAAATCAGAGAGTGTTGAATCCATTAGCACCTTTGGTAACTGACAGACAGAGACAGACCAATCCAGTCACGACTGAACAACCTAAAACACCTTCAGAGTCGGGTTGTGAGACTGCTGAAGTAAGGGTTTCAGACAGGATTAGGAAACTGCCTGCCAAAATTAATGACTTTGTTCTATTCAAGTAAAGCTAAATACTGTTACTTGTGCCTAGCTACTTATGGTACTAGTCAATGAGTAAATTTCTTGATCAAATTATGTTGAAATGAAGAATGCGATAAAAGTTGTTCAAGTTGTGATTTTAATTGTTGCAATTGTATTTCCTATTGTATTTGGAAGTAACCATTGATAAGTAGAAAAAGGACAACTGAAATTTGGAAACGTTAAAAGTTACTTGCTATACATGTAGTGACAAATGACTCAAACACAAAATACAGTGTAACATGTCATTCTACTGATAAGACATTTATTAGTTGTGTAATTCCAGCAATTTCAGTATTTCTACAAATTGTATGTACAACCAAATTTGAATACTTGATTTGAAATGGATGTACATGGCACATCACTACATTTACTCCGTAACATTACCAAGTATTATCATTTCATAAAATGTAACAATAATATGTTTGATCATTGTGAATAATGCAAGCCTTAACACCCAGGTGAAAATTCCAGTTGAAACCAGTTGAACTGGTTTTAACTGGTCCAGTTCAACTGGGAATTGGTTACAGGTTTTCAACTGGTGAACTGGTTTTTAGCTGGTATCAATAGGATGAACTGGTTTTGAATAGGTTTTGAACTGTTTACAAGGTCTAACTGGTATTTAACTGTTTCCGAACTGGTTTTAAACTGGAATGAACTGGTTCAGAACTGGCTGGCAATAGGTTTTGAACTGGGCTTAAACTGTTTTCCAACATGCAGGTTTTCAATTGGTGTATTAGGCCTACTTGTCCTGAACTGGTTTTAAACAGTTTTCCAACTGGGTTTGAACTGATCCTGAACTGTTTTAAAACTGGTCTTGAACTGGTTTTAAACCGTTTTCCAACTGAGATGAAAACAGTTTTCCATAATTCAGTAGCACATATTTTCTTATTTTATACGCCAGCACTTACATTATTCTGAATGCGTTAGGCGTTTCTCCTGACTTTCGGTCGTGCAATGAAAGACAGGCAAGTCCCTATTATTGGTTTCTAAAATGTTTTATTCGTCCGAATAAAACACGCTGGTCCAAGTCCAGTCATACCAAGCACAATCGTTACCAGTCCAGATCAAGCAATCTTCAAGACCACAGACACGTACGGATGCAATCGTGTTACAAAATTATCCAACGCCATTCCCAGAGACGTACTGGCCACTCAAGGGAGCAACGCTTACATCATAACGGGAATCAGCGAAGGATCAACCATAATTCATGATTTCATCACATCCCCAAGGACCACTGATTGTAACCCTTGGAGAATATGAACTAAAACAGTACCCCATACATAAAGTCTAGTCGTATACAACACAATGTTTATGGTTTGCATGCAAACGTTGAATCGAAATGAACTGGATTTAATGCTTTTTGTTTCACTTTAGTAACAAATTACACTTTCACAATTAACACCATAACCATACAAACCTTGCATAATTACAAAATCACAAAGAAAATACAGTACAAAATCATTTCTAATGGTTGTGTATGCAAATGAGATGTGGACTAGTCCATTGATGGATGGGGGAGCGATATTTGAGAAAAAGATTTTCTTTGTGTTGTGGCTTTACATAATGCCACAAATTGTGATTGGTACGTCCAAGCAACTGTTGTAGACCCCTTGGCCAAGATTCGAGGAACTTCCTCTCATAGTATGATGGTCAGATCATGGTCAGCTGTGGTTGGATAACCCCTGCACATAGTTAGGTTTTATTTAAACATTTGCACAACACTATTAAAACATCCTTCAACTGGTTTCAACTGGTCCGTGTATGTAAGAATGATAAACTAATTCAGTTGGCAGCTGGTTCTTTCAACTGGCTTTAACTGGTCCAACCATTCTAATTAGAAATACAGCCTAACTTCGACAAAGAGAGGGCTGTTGTTACGACATGTTGCTTATGGAAGTCCAACTTGTTAATTGTTTCCCTTCCTGAACGATACACGTAATAAAATGCTTCCGTTGTAACGAGGTATAATCCTAAAATTCATAATTAAGGACCTCTTGTCAATGAGGATATTAAACGGTTCCTAATACTTGTTACCAAATACATGAATACACGTTGCAGTGTAGCTGGTTCCCATTTTGTTTTTAACCAGTTATATACTTCACCAGTTAGTAACTTGTTTAGTGAAACTGTTTTTTTAACTGGCCCTTTATATAAACAGTTGGCTTCAACTGGTTCCTATTGACTTTACAAACATTTCCAGTTAGTAACTGGTTCCAATAACTGGTTTAAACTGGTTCCTATTGAAAACAGTTGCATGGCCTGTTTATTCCATTTGACTCGAACTGGCACCAGTTGAAATCCAGTTGACTCCAGTTGAGTCCAGTTACACACAGTTGACTCCAGTTAAAACCAGTTGAAAGTTTAACTGGTTTCAACTGGAATTTTCACCTGGGCAAGCTGATAGTATTTACGGTAAATGGTCAGCCAACCTAAGACCTGTTAAGTATTTCTTATACCACCCAGCCTGTTAGTTGAAGAAAAGAAATTGAAGTGCTCATTTGCCTTAATCTAAAAGGGGAGGTGTTATGTATTGACTTGACCAAAGACTAATGTATTGACTTGACCAAAGACTAATGTAATTGTTAGTAGTGCGCATGCGTGCACGTCCTTAGATAACTGGAAAAGTACTGGGAACTCTCTTGTAATTCTGATTTCGAGTTGACAACATGTTGGCCATCCAAGGCCCAAGATATGAACATTTACAATGTGTCTGAGTGCCCTTTATTGGGCTAACAAGCCACCCTAGGACACAACAGAGACCAAGCTAAAGTTTATGTGACAATGGAGATCATGTAGAATCCTCAAGCACTCCCCCACCCCCGAGGTAAAACTAATGTAAATAAATGACATGTTTTACCAGAATATTCTGGTAATTTTGTAATAACATTACAACATTACATTAGTGCCCATTGACTGGGCGTGTACTCGTGACAGACTCGAACTCAAACAACAGCCATTACCCTGGACGTAAGGGGTGACATTGCTGTACAGCTACATAGCTGATTAACCCCACCATGAGTGTTACACAAATCCATGTTACCCACCACCTCCCACAAAAAGGTAACAATTAATACATGCTTAATTTATAGTCCTTATTTCAAAACAGGATTTCCAGCCTTACTACCCCGAAACAAGGCTATTCCGTCATCCAAGATGAACTGCAATTGGTCCTCATGCTGTCTGAAATCTTAAACCAGGATGGGCAAAAGCTCCAACTCTTGAAAGGGTTAGACACCAGGAGAGAGTTCACCAGATTGGAGAAGTTCTCTTTGAAGCAGTTTGGGGGGTCCGACGAGGACATTACAATCTGGACTGGGTTCTACAGTTGTGAAACTTTTTACTGTCAGCTAGATGGCAGGCGATCCCAGGAACAGTCTTTTAAACATAACTCAAAATACAGCATTTGACCAAACGTTGATGACTTAAATTAAAATTGAGCAGTGCAAACAAAGACGTTGCTAAAAGCTTCAAGCTTTCCGATGCACATGTAACAAGGATTATGACATTTATCACATCAAGGATTTTTTGCCTGCATCCTTCAAGGGACTCTATCCTGACAAATATATGCCTTTAATTACTTTCCCCCACAATTCACTGCGCTTGATACATTGGGAGTGCATATGGGATACACATCTAGTACACTCAACAGAGGCGCTCATTTACCATCTTGTGGGCCAGTTTATTTGTTCCTTGGGGACATGCATGGTTGCACATATAGTCAGGCAGCATGTGGTGTCCCGTGGGACCCTAATGATTAGAAGGTCTCACCTACCTAGATGTATTACAAGGGTGCTCAGAAGCACAACAAACATTGTTGGCAATTTCAAAAATGTTGCAGAGGGCGGCCATCTTGGATTTCAAAATGGCCGCCAGTTTAAGCCTTATTGCATATAACTATGTAAGGTGTAGGCAACTAATCAGCCGATTTTAAAGATCATGGTGTTGATATTATTGTTTTCCGTGGTGCTAAATGCAATTCTTAGATTTTCAAACTGATGACAGGTCAGGGTCGCGTGATTAGGATGAGGAACTGGGTGATTTCCAATATGGCCGCCATTAAAATTAACAGGTGTCAGGTGTAGGCAGTAACAGGTGTAGGTACCTCAGCCGATTTTAAACATCATGGTGTTTATACTATGGTTTTCCGTTGTGCCGAATGCAATTCCGAGGTTTTCAAAATGATGAGAGGTCGGGGCCACGTGATTATACCGAGGATCTGGGTCATTTCCAATATGGCCGCCATTAAAATTAACAGGTGCCAGTTGTGGGCAGTGTCAGGTGTAGGTACATCATCAGCCGATTTTAAAGATCGCTCTGTTGATACTATATGATTTTCCGAGGTGGTAAATAGAATTCTGAGGTTTTAAACTATGAGAGGTCAGGGTCACGTGATAAGGATGAGGTCAATTTCAAATCTGGGTCAATTCCAAGATGGCTGATGTTGGCCTTAAATCGCTGAAATGGCTGTAACTTCTTTAATATTGTGTGTAGAACAATGATTTAATTGTCTACCCTAGGGTTTTCATGGTCAGGCAATTCACTCACATCAATTAAATTTCAACCCAACCTTCAAGAAACGATAAAAGCCACAATCTCAAGATGGCGGTCATAAATCCCCAGCATAAATCCCCAGCGGTATAGGGGTAGAGAATTCGAACGCCCGTGCTTAGTTATACTTCTCTTAAACTGCTGGTGTTGGATACGTAATATTTATAATTATTGGTCAGTAACATGGGTGATTACGTCTTGTACCAAGGCTGTCTGCATCAGCGTCCGTAAGAGCCGCTAAGGCAGGGTGCGCCACTCTGCATGAATGCACTTCTAGGGCTGCTTTTGAGACTTCGATTCAGGAGGTCAGCTCATCCCACGCAGGTTTAATCAGGATAAAAACCCTTTAATTGGAGCCTTTAACTGCAACATTCTCCACTAGAAGTAGAAAATAATTAATTGCTGTATGAATCGAAGGTACATGTACAACTGGACTAGCGGAAGTGTTTTGAAACGTTTTCAGAGTGGTTGTCGATCAGTGCCTTGTTGTACTGTATTGGGGTGGGTTGGGCCGGGTTGGGACTGGGCTGGCAAGCTTAGCTGGGCTGGCTTTGGGTTGGGCTGGGGGCTGGGTGCTGGGTTGGGCTGAGTTGGCTGCTGGCGCTGTGCTGGCTAGCTGGCTGGCTTGGGGCTGGGCTTGGGCTGAGCTGAGCTTGGGCTGGGCCTGGGCTGGTCTGGGCCGGAATGGGCTTGGTTGGGCCGAGCCGAGCTGGGGCTAGTGGGGGCTGGGATGGGCTGGCCTGGGCCTGGGGATGGGGATGGGGCTGGGGCTGGGGCGGAATGGGATGGGGATGGGGATGGTTTGGTTGGTTTGTTGGCTATGGGCTCCGGCTGGGCCGGGGTGGCTTCAGGCTGGGCCGGGGTGGATTCGTGCTGGCTGTGGGTTGGGCCGGGGTGGCTTCCGGCTGGGCTGAGCCTCCAGCTGGGGTCGGGTAGCTTGGGGCTTGGCCGGGGTGGCTTGGGGCTGGGCGGCTTGGGGCTGGGCCGGGGTGTATGGCTTTGGGCTGGGCCGGCGTGGCTTTGGGCTGGCTTCGGGCTGGGCCGGGATGGCCTCGGGCTAGGCTGAGGTGGATTCGGGCTGAGCCGGGGTGGTTTTGGGTTGGCCGGGCTGGCTTTGGGTTGGGCCGGGGTGGCTTCCGGCTGGGCTAAACTTCCAGCTGGGCTGAACTTCCAGCTGGGGTCGGGTGGCTTGGGGCCGGGCTTGGGGTGGCATTGGGCTCTGCTGGGGTTGTTTCGTTCTGGAGTGGCTTTGGGCTGGCTTCGGGGTGACTTCGGGCTGGGCCGGGATGGTTTCGAGTTGGGCCGCGGGGTCGTTTTGCGCTGGGCCGGGGTGGCTTGGGGCTGGGCCGGGATTGATTCGGGCTGGCTTTGGGTTGGGCCGGGGTGGCTTCTGGCTGCTGTTGGGCTGAACTTCCAGCTGGGGTCGGGTGGCTTGGGGCTTGGCTGGGGTGGCTTTAGGCTCGGCTGGGATGGCTTTGGCTGGGCCGGATGGCATCGGACTGGGCCTGGATGGCATCGGGATAGGCCGGATGGCATCGGGATGGGCTAGGGTGGCTTCAGGCAAGACATATATGGCTTCGAGCTGCATGGGCCGGGGTAGCATCGGGCTGGGCTGGGACGGCCTCGGGCTAGACTTCAGAGCTTTGGGATGGGCTGGGATGGCTTAGGGTTGGGCTGGGATGGTCATTTGTTGATAAAACCTGTGTGGGATAAACTGACCTCCTGAACCACGTGTCTCTAAAACAGTCCTAGAAATACATAGATTGTCAGAGAGGCAATTCTGGCAGAGTGGCGCACCCTGTCTTAGCGGCTCGTACGGTGGCTGATCCAGCCAGTCTTGCCACTAGATGGGGGTGGGGAAGGGGGGTGAGGGTGGGTCTTGTTAAGCACATTACTGACCAATAAAAGAAGCCACATCTGACATAAGCAGTTAGAGAAGCCATTTTTCTCTACCCCCTTCCATGCCTATATATTATGACCGCAATTTTGAATTTGTGGCTTTTATTGTTTGTCGAAGGTTGGATTGAAATATCATGGATACCAGTGACACTGAAAACCCCAGGGTAGACATTTAAGTCACTGTTTTACTCTAAATATTACAGAAGTTACAGCCATTTTAAAGATTTTCAAGGTCATTGGCTGCCATTTTGAAATTGGCCCAGATTTCACCCATTTCTGGGGACTTGATTTTGGTAGACTTTTTTTCCTGTCATTCACCACATTCAGTAGGACCAATAACCACTGAAAAAATATTTTGTTAAATTTTGTTGGAGGTTGGGGAACTTTTTTTCATGAAATATACCCGAATTTCTAGCAGAAAATGATTATAAAATGTCGGCCATTTTGAAATCCAAGATGGCCGCCGTCTGCAACCACTCAGATTTTGCCAACATGGTTTTTCCTGTTCCTTGGGGTGTAATTAAGACATCTAGCTATGTGGCATTTTCTAATCATCCGATGCCCACGGGCCTTAATTTCTTACCACATGCTGACTGACTATGGAGCAAAGTTGCATTTTACTGCATCCAAGATTCCCAAACTCATCAAGGACATTTGTTCACATTTGTATCTATTTAAAATGAATCTAAATCCAAAACAATATTCAATGAAAAATACTAATTTGCTTTAGTTTGTCTGCACGTTCAAGAGAATTAAGCCCGTCAAGGTAAAAATTATATTTCAGCTACAGTCTGTGTTTATTAATTTTAATTACATGCAGTGAGAAAACACTTTCACAATACCATTTGGGTGTTGGATGATGATTCTTGATTGCAGTCATCACTTGTTGTCATCACAGTCTTCCAATGTCACAGTGCTAGATTCATTAAAAAAAACAAAAAATAATAATCATAACTTGAGGGTTAATCTTGGATGTCATTATTTTGTCTGCATAATTTCTTATTAGCATTTTAAATGTTAGTTTGTCATATAATTTCATAAAAAAAGTGTGCAAAACGTTAGACAGGGTGAAAATTAATTTTTCTCTAAAAAAAAAAAATATTTTTAAAAAAATAAATAATATGGGTTTTTCATCAAATCCCCACTTGACGCGTACTTGATATGATAAGCTATTTCAAAGAAAAACAATTATGTTCAACTTCTAATTATTCTTACCCACAAGATCTTATGTACCTTCCCACTGGATGAAATCTGCTGGGATTTCAGGGGTTTGCATTTCCACTGGTCCTAGTTGTTTGCCCTCGGCCTCCCCGGCGCGCCGCCCGCCCGGCGCGGCCGGCCCGCAGGCCCGGCCCCCTGGAAGCATGCCGCTCCGCGTCCATGGTTGAACAATTGCAGGGCCGTTTTTGCCGCCTTTTGAGGCCTTAAAACCATAGTTCCGGCGTCCGTCGTGCGCTTAAAACTCACGCAGGCACAACTAAGTTGACATGAACCGTTTTAAAAATGTACGATCTTTGTTTTTGACGTTTTTTTTGCCAGCGAAGCGGTTAATAAAGTTCACAAAGTTACGTGCATAATACACTATAGGCGCTATGCATACAACGCACGCAAACGTAAACTAGCGCACGATGCAGATATTTCTGTCCCCACTTTTCACCCATAATGCACCGCGGTAAACATTGCGTGACGTCATTACGTTTCAGGTCTATTCAATTATGGCTCAACGGCAGACGTAAATTATTGACGTCTTATTAACGTCTTTGTGCATGGGGTCGTATATGCAAAGCCAAAAGACGTCTTTTCCCCTGACGCCTCATACATTACTCATACATATTCATACATTACTCATACATTACTCATACATTACCCATACACTACTGATACACTACTCATACATTATCTGTATGCGCGACTTCTATTTATGCTCCACAAAAACCTGCACCCTGTAACCCATTGTTGGCACACGCGTGTTAGACCACACCTACTAACCGAATACCAAATTTAATTCTAATCACTCGCCACTTTGAGTTTGTTCATCCCCGACAATTCCCAATTTGCCTATTATCAAGCAACAACCTATTTATACAAATCAAAACAACTGCCAAAACTGAAGCAAATTAGCCTTTTTACACGGTAAATCTGTTGAGTTACATGCAATCTCACAATGCATTGCAATTTTTTTTAACAGCTAGAAAAAGACGTCTATAAGACGTCATTTTTTGGTCACAACCATGCACTTTATGACGCACGACTCGAAAACGACTAAAAAAGGACGTCTTTAACACGTCGTGTGCCCACATGTTAACGTCGTGCCCCTCGATTCACAACCTTATTTCCACGTTGGCCCAACGCGTTGTTTAAACGTTGCCGTTAATGTTGGCCAAACGCCATGCCGCTCAATTGACAACCTTATTTCACGTCATATCAACGTTAGCCTAACGTTGTTTGTACGTTGCTGTTTACGTTGGACAAACGTTACAGTGTTCACCATAATTTGACGTCCAGTTAACGTCAGTTGTGCGACGGCAGACTCGCGTCGCAGTGGTGACCACAGTTTGACGTCCGGCTAACGTCAGATGTGCGACGCCACACTGACGTCACAATGGTGGCCATAACATGACGTCACACTGACGTATAAAGACCGACGCAAGACCGACATCACAAGAGTTACCATAATTTGACGTCTGACTGACGTCCGATGACCGACGTTATACCAACGTCACAGTAATGACCGTAGTTTGACGTCTCATTGACGTCAAACTTGCGCCGCTACTCTGATCTTACAGTGGTGACCATAAGTTGACGTGCGGCCGACGTAACATTTTCGACGTAAGACTGACGTCACAGTGGTAACTAAACAACGACGTCCCTCTGGCGTCACATTTAAGAAGCCACTGTGACGTCACAGTGGTGACGGTAATTTGACGTCCGGTTGCCGTCAGAATAGCGACGCGAGCATGACGTAAATTGTTGTCGCTAAACCCACGTTAATTCGACGCAGTATGTCGACGCCGTACTGACGTAATGTGATAACCTGTATATGACGTATTACCAACGTTAAATTAATGACACCTTATTGACGTAAAATATTGACGTTAAAGTCACGTCATGTTGACCAAATGTCTAACTTAATGCCGACGTATAGCAAATACGGAAATCGCCGGCCCATATCTGACGTCGTACCGACGTCGTACACCGACAGGCGACGTTTGCCGACCTATGCCGATCTTTGCCGACGTCGGTGCGACGTATGCTTAGCACCGCTGTTTAATGTTAGTTGATGCTCTTAAGGGACAAGATAAATAACGCTTGAATTTTAGACTAACCAAGAAAGAATAACATGCTTCGTGCCAAAGAGGGCGATTTGCATCACATCACAATTTTTGAAGTTGCCGTCTATTCATTTGTGAAAAGATACACAGTGACAAAGTATTGTGGCAACGATTCAGCAAGCATTTATTCGCTTCAAACAGACTGCGTGACCCAACAATATAATGGTCAACAATTGCCTTTAACATGAGACAAGAATAACATGTACCCAACGGTACGATAATGATACACATGTACCCAACGGTACGATAATGATACACATGTGCCCAACGGCACATAAACAAGTATACCCAACGGTATAACACGAATTCGCTAACAACGTACCCAAAAGTACGATAAATACAATCGATACCACCATATCGATAACCCAGATAAAAGCTTTGTTGACGCATGTCAAAAAGATGGCCAATCGGCCGACTCAAATAGCAATAAAGCTTGAGGGGAGAATGGCTGAGATCCCAGGAAGGCAAAGAGCATTGGAGCCCGCACTCCCGGGGATAGTTCACTCGACCGTTTGTGCGGACCCCACCGCTGAAAATGTACGATCCCACCTCTCCTCCGGGGCTCAAACCATCCAGCCCTCCAACTTAACCAAGCCCATGCAATTTGCTCAAAGCATACAGCCAAGTGGATGCCAGGGGCGGGAGGCGGGTCGCAGTCTGTTATACGCGAAAGCTAAACCGAAAATGAACAGTTCCCACGGTCTGCAAGTGCACATGCACTATAATTCAGTCGCACCGCGCACGAAGCACGCATGCGCGTTGTTTCCAGACATGCAAATTGGCACATCAAAGGCGCCGCATTCCAAGTCAAGCGCATTCGCTTTTACACATGTTTGGGGCCAACGGGGGCGCGCGCCCAGACATGACCCGCGCGACCTCGATGTGTCCTTTCACAAATGTGTTTGCTCTCGAGCGGGCAAACATTGTTGTGAAAAGATACACAGTGACAAAGTATTGTGGCAACGATTCAGCAAGCATTTATTCGCTTCAAACAGACTGCGTGACCCAACAATATAATGGTCAACAATTGCCTTTAACATGAGACAAGAATAACATGTACCCAACGGTACGATAATGATACACATGTACCCAACGGTACGATAATGATACACATGTGCCCAACGGCACATAAACAAGTATACCCAACGGTATAACACGAATTCGCTAACAACGTACCCAAAAGTACGATAAATACAATCGATACCACCATATCGATAACCCAGATAAAAGCTTTGTTGACGCATGTCAAAAAGATGGCCAATCGGCCGACTCAAATAGCAATAAAGCTTGAGGGGAGAATGGCTGAGATCCCAGGAAGGCAAAGAGCATTGGAGCCCGCACTCCCGGGGATAGTTCACTCGACCGTTTGTGCGGACCCCACCGCTGAAAATGTACGATCCCACCTCTCCTCCGGGGCTCAAACCATCCAAACAGCCAACATTGGTTTTTTTTTTTTGGTTTTTTTTTGGTTTTTTTTTTTTTTTTTTTGTGGCATGAGCCCCCATAACAAGAGTTTGAAAAACGCTTGAAAAAACGGCACTCGAACATGCAAACTGTAATGTTTTGATGGTGAACGTGGGAAGAAGACTGTTAAGGACAGCAAGAAACCGACAAATTTGCAATGGCAGGAAAAATCCTCCACTGGCATCGGATGTTCTGGCACCCAAGTACCGACTCTTGCAAACAGTAACAAAAATAAAATGCAAATATCTGCACCGTCTTTCTTCCCCGAGCACTTGAAACTTACATTATGCAAATTCTGCCCTCCTTAATTCAATGAACACAGATACATGTAGATATAAAACTGTTTCTGCTATTAACAGGAACAACAAAACCCATCAAAACAAAATGTGTTCGTATAGATGCCTGGACAAAGAATTAACCCCCAAATTGTCACACAAAAACATGTAATTGCAACTGAGGCCTTGGCACTATTGCATCCTACTGCACAAGTGCAACTGCAAATCCTGAAGATGTCTAAACTCGCCTTGTTAACGAGAACTCCATCTTTGCAGTATAAATGCCTTCATGCAGCTAAAATTTCAGGATGAAAGATAACTGAAATTTATCACCAATTTGTTTTTAAAACACGAATCAGAAGATCAAAGTGTTGCAGAAAAAGGGGCAAACCCAAATCTGTTTTCATTTCAGAAATGTTACCCTTTCTCTACTTAAAAATTGTCATAGAGGAAACCCACAATTAAAAACAAAGAAAGAACATTACAGTTCAACATTACAATTCAAACCGTAACTGTACAGTAGTCCACTGATCCATTTTTGACCCAAACCAACTTGTTGGGATTGGTGCAATTGACATACTAAACAAACTCAGTAAACTGTTACAGATCATAACACCAAGAAGTCACTGAAAATGACAAAAACTTTGTACACTAGACATTGGAGATTTCCTCTGTTGTCCTGAGATGATATCACGGATTTGCTCATGAATATGTAAATTCATTAACATAAAATTATAAAACTTGCAATTATAGCAATTTGTTTTTACACACGGATCAGAAATCAAAGTGTTGCAGAAAAAGGGGCAAACTCAACTCTGTTTTCATTTCAGAAAGAAGTTACCTTTTCTCTACTTCAAAATTTTCTTAACAGACGAGGTCGCGGTTTATTGCTAGTCATGGAGGGAACCCACAGTTGAAAAACAAAGAAAGAACATTACATTTCAAACAGTAACAGTAGTCCACTGATCCATTTGTGACCCAAACTTGTTGGGATTGGTGCAAATGACATACTAAACAAACTCAGTAAACTGTTACAGATCATAACACCAAGAAGTCACTGGAAATGACAAAAACTTTTGTACACAAGTCATTGGAAATTTCCTCTGTTGTCCCGAGATGATATCACGGATTTGCTCATGAATATGGAAATCATTAGCATAACATTAGAAAACGTGCGATTACAATAAAACGGAACAATCAAATTTTCTGAAGTTGACCGAAATGTGTAAAACACACCCTCTACTATTAGTATATTTCATAAAACCCTATTTCACATGTCCTTTAGGCCAACCTTTATAATTAAGCCGGGTTAAAATCGAGGACCAAAAGATGTGGCGGCATGGCATGAAAATGCGTGATGTGGTTATTGCGGCTGACACCGTACCGCACTGCGACAATCCTAGGCTGAAATTCGACCCACGTCATTGGAACCTAGGTGCAAAATTAATATTGACGGTAGCACGGGACTCGACTCCGTAACAGTCGCTTGAGCTCCTAAAGGAAGTCTCAGCGCCCCGCCTCTACCGAACCAGTGAACCTCTGTACCGTGGGTGCCAAGGGATGTCGCCTGTGTAGCCAATGCGCGGTCCTTAACCCTGCGTATGAAGCTGGCGTCCATCATCCACACGATGCGTGTCTCACCTGTAGGCATAAAAAACGTTCCTTTGTGGGTATTTAATTAGGAGATCGGAACTGATTCCGATCACCTACAATGTATTACTACATGTATTGTACGATTTAGTCGTTTTTCTTTTCTTTTTCCACGCAAACGTTTCCCTAGCTTTTCTTCAAAACGGATCAAGCTATGAACTTGACACTTGGTAGGAACCTCAACCCCCATGTAAAGGTGTGTACACAGGTGTGACGTCACTGTGACGTCATCGGGTATCAAATTACAAAACAAATGACCCAAAATGCATATTTTAAAATGCTTCCGTCTGGAAAACCACGTGACCCAGGATCTTCGCATAGCGTATAGATCAGATCATGAGCGTATAGATCAGATCGTGGCCTGCAATTTGCTTCGTGTGGGCATTTTATCTGACCCTTCCTTCTGGGTTAAATTTGAGGTCAAAGTTCAACAGAAACGAAAATCTAAATTGTTGCACTTATTGAGTAGCAATGGCCATAAAACCAAGCTGAATCTTTAAGAAACTAAGTACAGGCATAGGTCCAATGGCAGACTTTCACCAGCAGCATGTAAAATCATGATGCCATCACGTGTGACGTCATCGTGACGTCATCAAGTATCAAATTACATCCCAGAAATAACAAAAAAATGCATGTTTTAAAATGCTTTCGTTTCGAAAACTACTCGACCCAAGATCTTCGAATTTGGAAGGCTTATGGATCAGATAGTGAGCACAAGTTTCTTAGTGTGGGCATTTTCGTCTGACCCTTCCTTCTTGGATCAATTGGAGGTCAAAGTTCAACGAAAACGGAAATCTCAGTGTTTACACTTACCGAGCAACGTCCAGTGCCCATCAAACCAAGCTGGATCTTTAGTAAATTAGATACAGGCATGAGCCCTATGGCAGACTTTCACCAGCATGTACCATTATGGCATCAAGTGTGACGTAATCATGACGTCATCAGGTGTCAAATTACAAAAATTCAAAAGTTATTATTTCCAAAATTCAAATCTCAAGAACCGTAATAGATACTTGAACAATTCTTTCACAGCATGAAAAGTCTAAATGAACTGAACAATCAAACGATGTCATGACCCCTGTGTGACGCCTACTTCCGGTCCAAACCGGAAGTTGTTCGAAAATTGAATTTGTTGAGCATTTTGAATGCAAAAGATTCAAAGTGGTAGTGAATTTTACCATATTTCTATGGAACGAAATGTTTCCACACATGTGGACCTTTTGACTAAACCATTGGTGACGTCATCACCTGATGACGTAATCATAACGTCATCAGGTGTCAAATTACAAAAATTCAAAGGTTATTATTTCCAAAATTCAAATCTCAAGAACCGTAATAGATACTTGAACAATTCTTTCACAGCATGAAAAGTCCAAATGAACTGATCGATCAAACGATGTCATGAACCCTGTGTGACGCCTACTTCCGGTCCAAACCGGAAGTCGTTCGAAAATTGAATTTGTTGAGCATTTTGAATGCAAAAGATTCAAAGTGGTAGTGAATTGTACACATGTGGACCTTTTGACTAAACCATTGGTGACGTCATCACATGGACGGTGGTTACGTAATGTGGTGTCAAGTTACGCAAGTTTGGAGCTGAATTGTTTAAAACTGCTGTATCTTGAGAACTACAGCAGATATTTGCATGATTCCTTCGCCAACATTGAAACACTTGATGTTTATCAAATTGTTGAACAATTTGTGCACAACCTTGTGACGTCATGATGCCGTCACAGGTGTCAAATTACACAATTCAAAGGTCATTATTTCAAAATTCAAATCTCAAGAATCGTAATAGATACTTGAACAATTCTTTTCCAGCATGATAGGTCTCAATGAACTGAACAAATCACACAATGACATGACCCCTGTGTGACCCAAACCTCCGGTCCAAACCGGAAGAGGTTCGAAAATGTACAATTTGTAGCATTTTGAATGCAAAAGAGCCAAAGTGGTAGGGAATTTCACCATAGTTCTACGGAACGAAATGTTCCCGCACATGTGGACTTAATGACTACAAATATAGCCCTGATGACGTCATCACGTGCACGGTGGTTACGTAAAATAATCTCAAATTCAACATCTTGAGAACTGTAATAGATATTGGAAAGATTCTTTCACCACATATGCATGTCCAAACTTGTTCTTCAGTATCTTTGAAAAATCTGTGCATACAATAGTGACGTCATGTTAAGATTGACTTTCAATATTGACGACATCAGATACACAATTTTAGCGTCAGCGTCATGTCTTGAGAATTGCAATACTTTTTCAACCTCAAACAACTCAAGTTGTCAAACAATCTCAAAGCTGTGTCGTCATCATCTTATTAATGTCTATGTCGCCCGATCACCTTGCGTTTGTAAAAACACAAACGCGAAGCTCAGTTATTGCTGGCTTTGAAATCGGACCCAAGCACAACTTCTCTCGTAGGTGTTGCTTGGGAGCCTATAAATTAAACCACTGTCATAGGAGAACGCCCAGAGGGCGGTCGGGTTGGCCTACGGGTTCTTTCCTCGCCTTTCACCTCTGGCGTCCCGGGCTCGAATCCGGGGCGTGTATGTGGATTGTGTTTGCAGTCCTTACTTGACCGCGTGGGTTTTCCCCTGGGGCGTTTCTCTTGGGGTTTTCCTCCCACTTCTAAAACTGCAACTCCTTCTTCGTCATCTCAAGTTGATAAAAAAGTATAGTTAAAGCTAAAACCGTAAAGTTTATGGCAAAAAGGACCTTTAATAGTCGCCGAAGATGCCATAAAAAATACAACAACAACAACGAGAACGCCCGGCCACAAGTATTTTCCCCGGACAAGTCTGCAGGCCCCGAGATCTGCCCTACCAACAAATTAGAGAATCCCGTGTAAACTGGGATTTGCTCACCCGGTATAAATGGGGCATACGTGAACGAAAAAACTCCCGTTGTTAACGTGGCCCTGGAAGCAGCTTCTCCGCCGATTGTCCCATGACCCCCGGTTCCGATGGCTGATGGAGGGGCGGCACCTCGTGTAGATGTCGTGCTGTACTACATGTACTACGGCTACTATTAGTGGTATTTACAGCCAGTAAGGTCGGGTACTGGTGTTGGCAGATCCTCGGCGTTTACTGCTGGTACTTTCGACGCGTTGCCTGTCTATTGTACCCGTCCTCGCCTGGCTCGTTTGGTGACCGGGTTGCCCGTGTTGCTGAGTTTTCTGCCTCGTTTACCTATGACTAGCTGTCCGTAGTTCCGAGATTAGGCTGGAACTCAATTGTTTAACGTTCTTACTTATTGCCAGTTCACCCCTGATGGCTGGCTACATGTCAACGGCAACGAATATTAAGGCAGGATAGAGCTAGGCCCAAGCAACCCGATCGCAGTCTGTTATACGCGAAAGCTAAACCGAAAATGAACAGTTCCCACGGTCTGCAAGTGCACATGCACTATAATTCAGTCGCACCGCGCACGCATGCGCGTTGTTTCCAGACATGCAAATTGGCACATCAAAGGCGCCGCATTCCAAGTCAAGCGCATTCGCTTTTACACATGTTTGGGGCCAACGGGGGCGCGCGCCCAGACATGACCCGCGCGACCTCGATGTGTCCTTTCACAAATGTGTTTGCTCTCGAGCGGGCAAACATTGTTTCATTGACGATTCCACGCGTAAATTGGACGCATTTTAACAAGCATAAAACAGCAACCGCTTGATGAATTTTTGCAGCCTGTCTGTTGTGTAAAAGTGGTTTTAACTCAAAATAAATATTCTGAATTTTTTTCTCAAGTCGCTACCCAGGTCATTGTAAATAAACCAATCACACTCTCAATCACTGAACACACGTGTCCACTCTTGAATTATTTACAGTACCGAGTCCCTTCCCCTACCCCGAGGGAAAATATCAGCTACAACAGGCGGTATATTTCCTCCAAAACGAATCCATTTCCCTGGGCCTTGAGGCTGCTCGTAGTAATTTCTTAGGACCGAGTTTAGCCAGAGTTCTGACAGGAACACTGCCACCTAATCAGGTGGAGTCGATTCCGGGTCATCGCACTTTGGTCGACTCGTCGGAAATTGTGCGAACCAAGTGTCTTAGAGAGGGCGCTCTTGGGGTCGCGTACCGCCACAGTACCATATATATATGGACCTCAATGCTCAAAACAACGAAAGATTGCACGCGCTATCGCACTGATCGTGTCCGACACGTAATGGGGAACAAGACAAAGATGGACGCACCATGATAAAGGCATTGATGCTCCATAGAGGCCTATATATTTTTTATATATGTAACTTTTTGGTTTTGAGAGGTATAACAAATTGGGGATCTGGGCTGCGTTCCAAATACGCGAACGGTTAGTTAACGTTGGCGCCAACGTTTGCTCAATGTGGAATGGATTGTCTGCCAAAATACATTGTCAAGATGGCAGCCTCCACGGTCACAGCAGTCGTACCGACGTTGTAATGTGGCTCTCTGCTGCTTACCAGATTTGAGGAAATGTGACACGTTGCTATTGATTGTGTGACGCCAGCAATAAGGGAGATAGCCACGAAAGGTGAATTTATTTGTTATTTTCCAAACTGCAAACCATCGTCTGTCATCTTTCATCTCGCGCACGCCATTTTGAAATGACTCGCGAACATCGCGAACAATCCAAAAGTTTGTTGGCCAACGTTGCCAACGTTTGCAAACGTTCGCGTGTTTGGAACGCAGCCCTGGATTCGGATCTGTAATGAAACAAACGCGCCCAAAGTTCGAAAGATTTGGCACATGCGCAAACCGTGACACACCCCTTTAATCAACGTGCCATTATTGTCCCAACTATAGTTGGGATTTCCCAACTACGGTATCGCAGTTGGGACGGTCCCAAGTGTAGTTGGGACCGTAGCCGTATATAGTTGGGGCGTAACACTATCATTCTGAACAGGCATAAAATGAATTTTTCGGCGAGCCAGGAGTATGCTACTTACGACGGTAGATATCTGCAGCATGAGATGGTGAAAAGGTACATCCCCAAGCTTCCATTTAGTCAAGATGACGATTTGTTGGACGTCGGCTGTGGTACGGGCGAAGAGACGAAATCTATGGCAGCCAACGTAAGAAGTGTTGTTGGTAGGTACTTAAACAAATAATACATGTACTAGCAGATGGCAGCCTGTCCTTAGGTCCGCTTTTCATCTGTTTTGCGTGCGTTGCGTTTGCGATGGAGCGATTTTGGACAAGGGGGGGTGGGGCGGATTTGTTTTAGCGTGCCACTGTGCGGTCAGTGAATGAAGGATTCACGTCAAATCATGACTTTTCACTCGTAAAGTTGCCACTTGGGTCGCTTTGAGAAAAAGCCGTTTGGTGGTAATTTGACCTGAATCCTTCATTCACTGACCGCACAGTGGCACGCTAAAACAAATCTACTCCTAGTGCGTTCTTTTCCGATGAAGCCTTAAACATAACCCAAACATCAGAACACGATAACTTGAAACAAAATCTGACTACGCGCTGGACAGTGTGGCGCCTGGCGTCTACAAAAGAATTAGTCCCGCCAGCGCGTATGTATATTTAGTCGAATAACCGTCTTGAGCCCCTCAGCCCGTTAATAAATACGGCCTTACACGTTGCCCCTATATAGCGCCCTCTAGGACGCTCTATCGTGTTCTGATGTTTGGGTTATGTTTGAGGCTTCATCGCAAAAGAACGACCACAGCACTAGATTCTGGAGATTCCTATGACCTCTATGGTGTTTTTTTCAATGTCTGAGTTGGACTGTAAGGTGAGATTTCACAAATAGGTATTTTGACTAAAGCGTGTGCAAAAGGTTATCGAAAATCGATCGGGTAAATAGCAAAGTGATCCATCACGTCCCAATGTAAACGTCAGCAAATCACTTTTAGCCAGGGCTGCGTTCCACTTACGCGAACGTTTACAAACTTTGGCGGCAACGTTTTGCTTAAAGCCCCTATCTCACTGGGCTGCGACTATTGGCTACAAATTGCGAACGGCATTCGCGAGGGAGTTTCCAAAATGTCTCGAAACGTTCGCAGGGTTCTCAATTTCCTCGCGTGAGTCACAGGGCCTCGCTCTCGTCAGAATGAGACTCGGTTAAAGAAAGGAATCCGAGAAAGTAATCTATCTTTCCACAATTTCATTATCTACAAAACTATACCATGATGTTAGGCCGACTTTACCAGTGGAAAAACCTTGTTAAATTTTACTCAGGTCTTTGTCTTATTTACAAATTAAGATTAAATAAACAAATAATGATAGTTATTAAATGAGGTTTGCTATGAAGACAAGTACCAATCAAAGCTTGCAGTCTAATACTTTCACACAATATACTGGGCACAGTAACTGGGAAAACGTTGATTGGAAATACTCGATTCTGATTACAGTGAGTGAAATTAATGATACCGAAAAAGTTATAAGAAAGGTAAGCAATAAGCCGGAATCGAACCCGGGACCTCTCGATTACTATACGATCACCTTGTCCAATGAGCTATTAGATTTACAATTGATTTACGTATAAATTATTTAAAGCGCACTTAACGGTGTTAAACCAAATTGCCGTTAAAACAAAATGCGAAGGTTATGTTAATAAAAATCAACGAAATACAATTATTTACGTCCCTTAAAATCACGGCGTTCTTGGGAGACGACTACTTGTCACTCGGATGAGTGGTTCCCTTGGTTACGGGCCCTGGCTTACAGTTCGACTATTCATCACTTGACAACAGGGTAGCCTACCAGTCCGAATGGAATTGGGAACGTCACACTAAGATCGGTGGCACGTCGGATTTAGTCAATGGCAAATAAATACACCGGGTGGGTTGGCCATGAGTTTCCTCTCGGGAAATGTCCTGCCGGTTGAGTTCCACGCTGGCCTGACCTGATAGCAACAGCAAACCATGTAGGCGTCGGTCCTCGGTTCAGTTTTAACCAAGGCTGGGACTTTTTGCAGAAATTGACACCTGATTTGTGCCAAATTAACTGTAGCAAAATCACCTTTTGGTTTGTAACAGGCCAACAAGAAGTTTTTTAAAACTCTCAACCTCTTCAGACAAAATCTCCAAACCTTGCACACTTGCACTTCTCTCAACAACTTCAAATTTGCATACGCACTTTCTAAGATCCAGTACAAAAAGAAACAATAATGCAGTCACTTTATTTCATTATACTGTGTTATTGTTCTCTTCACCTGGAGTACCCGAGCTGGAACAGAAGGGGAAAAAAGCCCCACATATAACAAAGGCTATTGTTAGGTGGCACCATAGAAATAATGGGTCAAGCTTGGCATCTTTTCATGCTAATTCGCTGTGCTCAAACGCATGAAAAACAATTTTGGTCCAATTATTGTTCTCTCCACCTGGAGTACCTGAGCTGGAACAGAAGGGGAAAAAAGCCCCACATATAACAAAGGCTATTGTTAGGTGGCACCATAGAAATAATGGGTCAAGCTTGGCATCTTTTCATGCTAATTCGCTGTGCTCAAACGCATGAAAAACAATTTTGGTCCTAAACAACGACAAAATCAATAAACACCAAAAACAAACCGAAATAAATTAAGATAATTTATTCAGACAGTATGGGACAGTGGCCTGCATGCACTAGAATGCTGAATGGTCAAAAACAATGCTCAGAAAAGACATAAGTTTAAAAAGAGAACAGGACAATTCAAGAAATATAAACATACTCTGGTATAAACAAATATAATGTCTGGCCTTGTTAGTCTACAGGGCGAGAGCCCTAACTTTCGTAGTTGAGATGAAAGTAACATTACAAATTCAAGAAATATAATATGCAAGCATATACTGCTATATCCGGCCTCGTTGGCCTACAGAGCGGGAGCCCTAACCTCACGAAAATATAGAACAGGACAAAATGCAAAAAGATATAAACATACTGGTATAAACAATTGTCCGACCTCGTTGGCCTATACAGGGCGCGAGCCCTAACTTTACAAAATTAGAGAACAGGACAAAATTCAAGAAATATTATATAAGCATACTGCTATATCCGGCCTCGTTGGCCTGCAGGGCGCGAGCCCTAACTTCACAAAATTAGAGAACAGGACAAAATTCAAGTAATATTATATAAGCATGCTGCTATATCCGGCCTCGTTGGCCTACAAGGCGCGAGCCCTAACTTTACAAAATTAGAGAACAGGACAAAATTCAAGTAATATCATATAAGCATGCTGCTATATCCGGCCTCGTTCGCCTACAGGGCGCGAGCCATAATTTTATATATTCGTAGTTTTCATGTCTTTGAAGGGATATTAAAATTAAGAAATACACGTACAATATAAAGCATACTGCTATATCCGACCTCATTGGCCTACAGACCGCGAGCACTGACTACGTTTTTTTTATATTTTCATGGCTTGCATAAAATACTATCAACATACTATTTGGCCTCGTTGGCCTACATGAAAAAACCCGTCTTAAAATTCGGATTTCAACTGGATATAGATTTAGCAACTTGAAGACATATAGGGTTCAAAGTCTGTCAACATATTTATGCTAAATAAATGTCAGGATAAACTTCCGTAAATTACGTTAAATTGGTATTGTGTACGCTAAATGCGACGGAAGATGAACGAAAAGCAAGGTGTAGAAAAAATAAAAACTTCACTCAATTGATCCCGCATTATTGATAACTTTTGGCAAAGGTAACATGGGGAAAGATCTACTATAGGAAAGAAATACATCAAGAATGTCTGAAAATCAGAGCTGGAACAGAAGGGGAAAAAAGCCCCACATATAACAAAGGCTATTGTTAGGTGGCACCATAGAAATAATGGGTCAAGCTTGGCATCTTTTCATGCTAATTCGCTGTGCTCAAACGCATGAAAAACAATTTTGGTCCTAAACAACGACAAAATCAATAAACACCAAAAACAAACCGAAATAAATTAAGATAATTTATTCAGACAGTATGGGACAGTGGCCTGCATGCACTAGAATGCTGAATGGTCAAAAACAATGCTCAGAAAAGACATAAGTTTAAAAAGAGAACAGGACAATTCAAGAAATATAAACATACTCAGGTAACATGGGGAAATATCTACTATAGGAAAGAAATACATCAAGAATGTCTGAAAATCACACGAAAAAGTTGAGAATGAAAGATTACTAAATGCTACGAGAGTCGGAGAAATCTCTGGGATCGAGAACTTGCCCAGGAACATGACAATAGCTTTTGGCGTCAGTCCTAACAGCAAAAAACTGCTGGCGCTCGGAGGCCACGAAAAACCTCCTTTTTTCATTTATCTTTGTGTTTTAGGAGGAAACGTGGGTGCATCCTAGGATACCAAAAGGAGGTGCACTCCCCTGATCATTGCCACGTTGCCTAGGTTTGTTCCCGAAGTGATTTAAAACAATGGAATTTACAATAGCGTGAGCTAAGAAAGGAACAAAACATGCGTCTAGTTAATTCTAAAAACAAAATTGTGATGAAAATGTTGTTGTCCAAACTTGTGAAAAACACATAAAAATGATCGACCTTTCGTTTCCGGTTTTCAAGTACATTTAGGAGGTACGGCCCTCCGGCTTGGTGCATACGAGAAGAAATGACCAGGCTAAACAAATACCTGGTTTGAACGACAACATGGACGTTCATTACTGATCAGTTGAGAATAGGTCAAACTAGCACAAGTAAGGTACACATGGTCAGGACGGAAATCGCAAATACCGTCTAAATGCGAATGAGAACTTTAGAAAACGGCCATAATAGATGCTATTCGTTAGCGGCTATTTTTTGGGGGGCAACCTTGAAATTCATCAACAGTGTACTAAGCACAAAGTGTATGCAAGTGACGTCATATAAAGAATCCATGCGTCGCGATACGTTGTAATTGCACCAACTACACGGCAGAAAAGAAATTCACACATGTATAAAATGTTATGAACTTTTTGCTCGATCAACGTTTCGCACAGATGATGAATGAGATATTAAGGATTTTCTAATGAACCCCGAATGGATAGGTGAAACTGCTAATTTTGACATAGTGTCTGAATGAAAACGAAAAAACTGTCGCCATGCGTGATATAATTCTTATCTAGGTCTACGGAAGTAGACGATTCTCGCATAGCCCCGCTCGTTCTCGAGGTCAACTTACAGTCTACACGAGAGGTCCGTGGGGCATCGAAGCATGACAGAGTGCGTTTCGGCCTTCCAAATTGAGTCTTTGTTGGGTGATGACAAAGGGGCAGTATATGATTCAGACCAATGTCTCGACATACCATAGCAGCTGAAGCAGTGAAATCCTTGCTTGTCTGTAAAGTAATTAATGACAAAAGAAAACGAGAAACGAAGGAGCGTGTCGATGGGGGTAGGGCGGGTGGGGAGGGGAACGCAATGCAGTATAAAATGTAGAATGGCTGCGCTAGCAACATTCAGCACAAGTGCATGAGCTTGAAGGAAGAGCGTCCGATAGGAGACGTGCTTAAGTAGCGAAGCGGTCTATTGTTAACCAAATGACCATGTGGTGGGAAGGCACGCACGGAACGTGCATGAAGGAATTTTGACTATGTGCCGAACAAAACTCAATAGTGTTTGGGTGCACTTGAAAGAAACTCATGGCCTAATCCATTTTATTAGAGGGGTGCAGTAAAAAGGGGTGGCATACAAGATGCCAAAACTCATTACTACAAAGATAAACTCAACACAGCCAACCAGAAAGACATCCATCAGACAATTCAAACTCTCCTTAACACGAACACTAGTAATTTACCTAATTGTGATTCAGCTAAAGTTCTTAGTGACAGATTCTCTTTGTTCTTTCGAAATAAGGTTGTTAAAATTAGAACTGAACTGGATGCCATGCCCCGTTCAGGCTATCCTGACAGTGCTCTAGGTGACAACTTAGACATTGAGGTGTTTTCTAATTTTCCCCTTGCAGATGAACAGGAAATCGTTGGTATAATCAGGAGCTGCCCTGATAAAACATGTTCGCTTGATACCATGCCAACCTGGTTAATTAAAGCAAATGTTCATGATCTCGCCCCATATCTCACTCGTATCATCAATTCCTCCCTGTCTACTGGCATTTTCCCGTCCGACTTGTCTCATGCTATTGTTAAACCCATACTCAAAAAGCCCAATCTTGATCCCAATGATCTGAAGAATTACCGCCCAATTTCAAATATTCCATTTCTGTCTAAGCTCATTGAGAAGGTTGTGCTGAGGCGAGTTAACGACCACGTTGGTGATAACTCTGTTCACCAACTCTATCAGTCCGCATACAAGGCTCACCATAGTACTGAGACAAGTCTATTACACGTCAAAAATGACATCATGCGTGCTATAGACAACAAATCAGCTGTTATGGTTGCTATGCTAGACTTGTCTGCTGCCTTCGATACGATAGACCATGTCATTTTGACTGCACGGCTTTCTCAATCTTTTGGTTTTAGTGGTTCAGTCCTGAACTGGTTTAGTTCCTTGCTCAAAAAACGTCACAACCGTTAATGGCGTCTTTTCTGAGGAAAAACGCTTGGAATTCGGGGTTCCCCAAGGTTCAGTCATCGGTCCGTTGCTATTCACATTTTACACCAAACCTGTTTCCGATATAATCGAACGTTATGATCTTAAGTACCATGTTTACGCAGACGATACCCAGATATATGCCTCTTTTAACCCAGCCCGTCCCAGTGATGCTGAACAGGTACTTGGCAGACTTTCATCTTGTATTGCTAGCATAAAGCACTGCTTGGATGTCTCTAAACAAACTTAAGATCAAC
Organism: Henricia sp. BOLD:AAB3569; assembly: GCA_037783545.1. Classification (NCBI taxonomy): domain Eukaryota; kingdom Metazoa; phylum Echinodermata; class Asteroidea; order Spinulosida; family Echinasteridae; genus Henricia; species Henricia sp. BOLD:AAB3569. Next base: position 437,958 of record JBBELK010000597.1, on the reverse strand, counting down.
GACGACAAAACTGAATTCTTCATCGCTGCACCCCCCCCCCCCCCCCCCCCCTGCCTTGAAGTAATTGCCTGATTTTTCTTTATCAGTCGGGCAATTTGACATTAAGCCATCATCATATGTCCGAAATCTTGGTGTCATATTTGATCCCACTATGTCTATGGGTAAACATGTTACATATGTCTGTAAATCTATTAATTTCCACCTTAGAAACCTTCGCCGCATCCGCAAATACATTGATCAAAACACATGTCACCATGCATTCCGTTCTCTCATTACCACTCGCCTAGACTACTGCAATTTATTAATGTACGGCATCAGTCAAGGCGAAATGAACCGCTTACAGAAACTCCAAAACCAGGCTGTTAGACTGGTTTATTCTGTTGACCGATTTGCGGATGCTCGGATCCTAATGCACCAACTACACTGGCTACCCATCAGGCATCGCATCCTCTTCAAACTTCTAGTACTTGTCTTCAAGTCTCTACATAGTGCAGCACCTCCCTATCTGTCCGACCTGTTGTCTTCCTATAGACAGGCTAGGGAGGGACTCAGGTCCTCCTCTGACACAACCCGTTTGCATGTACCTTACTGCTCCAAAACAATTGGCGAAAAGTCCTTCTCGTTTGCTGGCCCTAAGGAGTGGAATATGATTCCACAGAGCATACGTGATTCTTCCACTGAAATTGCTTTCAGGAAATCACTTAAATCTCATTTGTTTAATCTTTAATTGTTTTGTTTTCTTCATGTTCAGCGCTTTGATCTTTTAGCTAAAAGCGCTATGTAAATGCCTTTTATTATTATTATTAAAGTTTGAAACAAACAAAAACAACCAAACAACCAAACAGCCCAACAAACCAATAAAACAAACAAATCTCACTTGGAAGTGTTCCATAGTGCACCTGACTTGGTACCATGTCTATCGCTTTAAGGTTTTCCTTGTTGGGTAAGATTTTAGGTCAGTGCAAATGATAGATTAATCCTTTAATATAATATTACTCTCCAGGAATTGACGCCTCACAGGAAATGCTGGACGTTGCCCGGAAAGTCAACTCGGGACCGAATGTAACATATTGTATTGGGGACGCACGGACGGTGGGAGACAACCTGGAATGGCGGGAACGATTTGACAAAATCACGTGCTTCCACGTCATCCACTGGTTCGTAGAACATGCCCAAGCCCTCAGAAGTATTCTGTCCTGTCTCAAACCAGGCGGGGAGGCGCTTTTCATGACTAACAAAACCGATGAACTGATGGCAGAGCTAGCAAAGTTCTTGGGGACTCACGCCAAATGGTCGCAATATATAAAGGTTCGAAGCCCATCTCAATTCATTTAAAGAGCTAGAATCCCCCTTGAAGGAAAATCCAGCAGTTAGGCTTTTTCGATAGTCCAAACATCCCTCTTGCCGACGTGGATTTGTTTTTTTAATTGTCGGTTTTAAGTGGATAAAATGCAAACAAAAGGGCGCTTTTCGAAAATGAGATTTTCGCGATTTCTGTAACGTTCATTAGGTATTAATGATATGCGCGTGACCCCGTGACGCAATTATGAGAAAGAGAAGTCAACACGATTGTTAGCTCCATACGTTTACACGTACAAAAATTGGAAAACCGTCTCTGTTAGATGGTGTTTTTTTGCAGAATTCTGTTGGTCCAAAAAGCCAGAGATATGCCCAGTAGTTGCGTGGTTGTATGTTTTACCAGACACTATATGAAAAAAAGAGCAGAAACATTTTCTTTATTATTTCGAAGAATGAGAAAAATGAGTCGCGCGAAGGTGTGCTTGTACCGGGTAGGCTGCCGTGAGTTGGGTTATGTGTACGGCTAGGTTGCCGTGTGTGCGCGCGTATAGGGGCTATGTGATGTGATATCACAATTTTTGAACTAGCTGTCTATTCATTTTCATTGACGATTTCGCACGTAAATTGGACGCAATTTAACAAGCATAAAACAGCAACCGCTTGATGAATTTTTACAACAAAGGTATTTTGAAATCTGTTGCAGCTGGTCTGTTGTTTGAAGGTGGTTTTAACTAAAAATAGATATTTAGATTTTTTTTTCCAAGTCGCTAACAACGGTCGAGCTGGTGCAACAGTCAACTTGAAGTTGACAAAGTACAACGCTCGACCGTTTGCCAACTGCCGCTGTGGCACTCATGTGTTTTGCTTCAGTAAAAGTCATAACTTTGTCTCAGTCGTCTTTTTTTTCCATCAAACTCTCACTGTTTCGTGGTTTACAGCTCATAACAAGATGTGGAATTCAACTCCTAAATTGATACCCAATTAATATATTTCAAGACGGCCGTTCGTGTCAAAACCAACGGCCGCGATTCACTGAAATTTACTTCAAAAGAGCATCATTGTGAGCCACAATTTTATTTTTTTTTTACAAAAAGATAACAATAAATTGTTGTCATAGTACAGAAAGTATTTTTCACGCTTGTAATTTGAATTACAGGGACGAAACAGGCATGATGAACATACATTTCGTATGTTTTCCATTCAATACCACACAGGCCGTTTTAAGTTCTTCTCAGGATGACGTCACGCCCCTGTCAAACCAAGTGACCTCGAGCGTTTCAGAATTTCGGGTGAAGAGGGTCGGAACTGAATTGCGTTTTAAACAAAAGACTGTCGGTTTTTGGCGGAAAACACGTTGTAATCGCGTTGTAGACTAAACATAAACCTCCATGATAAACAGGAAAACTAAAAAAATGTGGATAGGGGGATTCTAGCTGTTTAAGTTAAACCAGAGACGTAGAGAGAAATATCAATGGACTAACCACTCCAGGGGGCGCGCTATACATTGCGTACAAATATGTTACGTCAAGCGGAAGTAGCGACCTCGCCGGGAAAGACATTTTCCGGTTGACCTTCGAAGCGATGTTTACGTGCGTATTTTATAGACATCGTAGCTTCGCTGTCAAAATTATGGATTGAAAACATCTCCTTTTTGTCAAAACACCGTAAAATGGATGAAATAGGCAACATACAAGTATGTTGTAATATATATATATGAGTGCATTATCTACAAATTGGTGTAATTTGTGGGCCATAAAGACGGGCAAAGTGTTGTAAATGCATCACAAACGTATTACGAGCAAAATGATTTGATGAAAAATCAAAAAAATACTATTCATGATATGATAACATAATTTGTAAGTATGTGGATGCAAGCAAAGCAAAGTTTTCACCGGTAGGCCTAACTGTCGGATTTACTGTACTAAATTTTTTTGTTAAATTAATTTGTTAGGTTTTTTTTGCCGATATCCTTCAGTGGAAATGGACAACGAATATACCGTTCCAGATCGCAAAACTTGAGAAAAGTGAAAATAATTTACAAGTCGGATATCGCATTTGACGGAGCTCTGGAAGTGCCTTCCGACTTGTTGAGATCCCGTGATAATTTATCGCAGGATGACAACATATTAAGCGCAAAATGTCGTCATCCCGTGATAATTATCTCAGGAAGACGACATCCAGAATGTATGATGACGACATCCCGAGAAATTTTTTTATGGGATGGCGACATCTGAAATGTAGGATGACGACATCCCAAGATAACGTATTACGGGATGACGACATCCGAAATGTGAGATGACGACATCCCGAGATAATGTATTACGGGATAATTTATAACTGGATGACGACATCCAGAATGTAGGACAACGACATCCCGAGATAAAATATAATTGATTCTGATCCAGGACACACCTAATTTTGGTTTCAGCTTCAGCCGCTCACTAATTAGTACCTAATTAAGGAGTTAAAGGGACCCTTCCCCAAGGAGCTAAAAAGTGAATATTTGTCACCGAAATAATCGAACGCACAACTTTAAAACAATTGTTCCCTTAATTTTGTACAAATTAACAACTTTTAATGCATTTTCTAATTGACTCTAGTCCCGGGCACACTTACTTGTGGTTTCAGCTTCAGCCGCACATCATTTAGTACCTAATTAAGGAGCTAAAGGAACCCTTCCGCAAGGGGCTAAAAAGTGAGAATTTGTCTACAAAACATTCGAACGTACATCTTTAAAACAATTTTTTCCTTCATGTTGTACACTGAATACTTTATTTCGTCAATTGACACAAAAAAATTAGTCATACTCTGGGTCTTATTTGACTAATTTCCAATTAGTCATACGTGGTTTGAATTGACTAATTTTAATTAGTCATGAAAAAGGGTCTTATTTGCCTAATTTAAAAAATGATTAGTCATGCGGGAAAATTAATTTGTCATGCGGCAAAATTGATTAGTCTTGCACACAAAATTATTAGTCCTGCAGAAAAATTATTGGTCTTGCAGGAAAATTAATTAGTCCTGCAGTAAAATTAATTAGTAATGTCAGTTAGTCAGCCTGACAAACCTACTTTGTCACGTGCAATATACGGTGTGTTTCGTATAACGTACTGAAATAGGCCTATAGGCAGAATACGTGCAATGACTGCACGGTGTGTTGTGTTAATGCAACAAAGACATCCGCAGTTTGATGACGATGATGGGGACAACAAAAATGGAAGAGGCAACGATGTACCCAGGAAAACATCCAGTTACTATTCGTAGCTCATTTTATAAACTTACTTCTATAACTGCAGCGAGAAAAGGAGTCTAACCTGGGCTGACCTAACATAACGAATACGTACTGAGTTGTCCTTACAGATCATGACTATTTGTGTCAATACACGGATGTTGAGACCTGAAGCACGGCCTCAACCATGTCTTTACTCCGACACACGACATAGTTTGAAACATGCAAACCAATTATTGCCTTAGAAATCTCAGAGTCCCGCACAATTCTTTGGTGTCACACAAAACCCGTCACACGCTTACCTTTCCAGAGTAACGTCACAGAATGTTCAGTCCAGTCAAACACGACTTCATTTTACGGTGCGGTTCGCATGTAATGGCGTCGCACAGCTGCACGAAAACAAGAACTGAAGATTTATTTTCCCACGACTGATTTCATGACTAACCTTTTATTACATTATCAATGTAAAGAATAATCCCGCCAAAACTCATGACTAATTAAATTAGTCATGAGTTTCGGCTGCATTATTCTTGCCATTAGTAATGCAATCAAAAGTTAGTCATGCAATTAGTCATGGGAAAATAAATCGTCAGTTGTTGTTTTACGTGACAATACAAATTAGTCAAAAGACGATCATCACATTTGTCAGTCGTTCAGATTAGTCTTCCGCTAATATTAATTTGTCTTGCAACAGTTTTAATTTGTCATGCACCAACAAAGATTTGTCATGTACCAACAAAAAGTTGTCAACTGACAAATTGTATACATGACTGATCATTTTGCCCTTGTTTGACTAATTTTCCACTGTGATTGACTAGATAATGTTTTCAGTGTACAAATCAACAACTTTTAATGCATTTTCTAATGGATTCTAGTCCCGGGCACACTCAATTTTGGTTTAAGCTTCAACCGCACGTTCTTTAGTATATAATTAAGAAGTGAATATTTTTCACCAAAATATTCGAACGCACAACTTTAAAACAATTTGTTCCCTAAGCTTTATGTTTTGTAAATTAACAACTTTTAACCTATTTTCTAATTTACTCTAGTCTCAGGTGCACTTATTTTAGTTTCAGCTTCAGCCGCACATTATTTAGTACCTAATATAATTAACGAGTGAAAGGGACTTTCAGCAAGAAGCTAAAAATTGATGATTTTTTTACAATATTTTCGAACGCCAATCTTTAACTTTGTTCCCTTCATATTGTAGAAATTTACAACTTTTAATGCATTTTCTAATTGATTCTACTCCCGGGCACACTGATAATTTTGGTTTCAGTCTCAGCCGCACATTATTTAGGACTTAAATACAAGGAGTTAAAAACTATAAAAAGTAAAGAATTTAACCAAAATATTCGAACGCACAACTTTAAAACAATTTGTTCCCTTCCTTTTGTACAAATTAACGAATATTAATGCATTTTCTAATTTATTCTCGTTCCGGGAACACTTAATTTTGGTTTCAGCTTCAACCGGTGTATAGGTTTCCCCGAAAAAAATTGGAAAATGTATACATTTGATAATAAAAGAAAAATGTCGTTTTCGTGCGAAATAGAAATCCCTGTTTCTTAACAAATTTAACAAATGATAATTCTATTTCCATGAAGGTACATTCAGTCGTAAACAATCAGCATGCGATTTCCAGAATGTGCGTGAATTTAGCCTAATGGCATTTCATTTGAGCTCGAAATCGAAGGCACTTCCGCAATCCTTTTAATTTATCATCAATCTATTTCGCTAATGAGCAGCCGATTTCCAGCGCAGTATTACTTAACGTATCCCTGGCCATTTGCAGATGAACATGTGTTAATGCCTTGGTTTTGAGACAGGTCATTGGTGGATAGATGATCTAACTGATAAAATGAGAGAGAACTTTAAGGAATGCAGAAAGGCATATATACAATTAAAACAAATAACCAACAATGGTGGGGTACCGTGGCCGAGTGATTTAGGTCACTGACTTGCAATACTTGGGGTTGCGGGTTCAAGGGTACCTGTGCCCTTGAGCACATTTGCTCCATCCTTCGGAAGGGATGTAAGGCCGTTGGTCCAGTGTGTTGTGTTACGCACTTAAAAGATCCCAGAGCATTATTTTGTGAAGAGTTCGATAATTCTTGGTGTATCTGGCCGTCGGCTGTCAATGGCGCCACCCACCCATGCATACCGATGTTTATAGGTGGAAGACACTTGTAAGTTTCATGCAAATTTAGCCTACGCGCTGCGAATTGAAGTTCATTAAACCCATTAAATAAAGTAAGTTTTCCGCAAATTTTTTTTCATTCAAATTCATATCCGGTTAACTCTAATTTCGTCCCAAGACGAGTGAAACACTCAAATGTTAAAATTGATTTGGTCTTTGGTCTTTCCAATTTATCAATGGTCAACCAACCAATTTTAACAGTTTTCCATCCAATGTCGTAAGATTTCAATCGAATTCGTCTCGACTGACGATCATCTACATCACGTAAGGTTTGAATTCGTCTTTGTTTATCCCATTTCATAAATTTATCGCTAAAATTCGTCGGAAGGTCAAAATGAATTGGCAAGCTTTTTAAGGACATCTCTAAAGGTCAATTCCTTGCACTTGCTCTCTTGTTTCCGAATCTTCAACAAACTTCACGTCAATGTTATATATAGGCCGACGTCCGAGCAGCCGTAATCTATGCATGTAAAAATTGCATGTAAAATATGAATACGTGGAAATATCCAATGTTATCATGCAATCAAATAACTTATAAGAGACAAATTCAAATGAAATATAAGTGAAATTGATTTCCTAATGACGAAATTGTTCCTTTCGCCGTACGCTTGGCAACTGCTGACGACTAAATCAAATGATCTTTTTTGAAAAGGTGTGAAAACGTACGAAATTATTTGGACAAATACGAATAGGAGCGACCAATTACAAAATTAAATATGAGAAATACAAAGTTGTGAATTTTCGAGACGAAATTTAAGTTAACTGGTTATGAATTTGAATGAGAAATTGTGCGATAACACCTACAAATACTCCTCATATGTCATCATTCTCATGTAACATGACACGCTTGTTGTACAACAAAATGTTCATCAACTAATGGTGGAATAGTTAACTCATCCGACATCTAATAAAATACCCAACAGTTAGGCAAATTGTCCCCTACTAACATTTAGGCATGTAGCATACCTCAACAGTTTGGTGATGTTATATGCGTTATTTTGTTGGGTATTTTGAGGATAACCGTTTGTTAAAAAAATGGCTGATTTGCTCAACAACTGGACAAAATATCATCCACACTACACCATTTGTTGCCGTGGGAACTAAAATTCAATTTCAATTGACATAAATTTATACACAGTTTTTACACAGTTTACGAATATAAACATCTTGAATACAGCAGTGCTTAGAAGTACAACGATTGTTATAAAGGTTTCTCTTAAGGTAAAACTTGCAAAAACTTAATTGATTTCGGTTTTTATTGTGAACATTTTAAGAATGTTCCAGTTAGAGGTATAGCAAAATAGGTAAATCAGGATTATTTCAGGAAAGTGAAACCTACTCCTAGAGTGTAAATCACTCTTTCAAGAGCAAAGGGACAGCTCGTTTTCGACTGATAATGTTACTCTTTTTAGTGGAAATTTTACTCATTTAGAGTGAGTTTTAACTCGCTTCTTGAGTGAAAAAGCACTCTAAAAGAGCGAAATATAGGTTTCCCCGGACAATTTTGGAAAATATAAGAAGCATTCGTGTTCGTGCGAAATAGAATGAACGTTTGGAATCCCTGTTTCTATTTAACAAATGATAATTCTGTTTCCATGAAGGTACATTCAGTCGTAAACAAATCAGCATACGATTTCCCGAATGTGCGTGAATTTAGCCTAATGGTATTTTATTTTAGCTCGAAATCGAAGGCACATCCGCAATCCTGTATTCCTTTTAATTTATCATCAATCTATTTCGCTAACGTGCAGCCGATTTCCCGCGCAGTGTTATTTCGCGTATGGCACAACTATTCTCAGACATGCATGTATTCTGATGCCGCTTTCCCGTTCCCCTATCCTTGTGAAGACATGGCTTTGTTCTCGTGCACAAACTCTGATGAATGGCTAGAATTTGGTTAACAAATCGTCATAGCACTCCTATTTAAACCAGATTTTTTTCCTCTGGCTGAAATTTCGACCGTACTTTCCTTATTTTATACACTAGAAGATGTAGCGACCAGAATATTTTGGAAATCCCTCTTTTTTGAGTAAAATCCATATTTCTATTTAGTGCGCATCCTTGTGGAGACCTTTATAATTGCCTTGTGAAGACCTTTACATTCTTTTGTCGCCTATAGAACCCATGTCTCCACAGGGTACCGAAAACGGATCGCTTTGGTACTTAGACAGGTCATTGACGGATAGATGATCGAACTGATAAAATGAGAGAGAACTTTATGGAATGCAGAAAGACATAAATATTCAATTAAGACAAAGAACCAGCAATAGAAACTCCCCTGATATCATGTAACCCGACACGCCAGAAAAAAAATATAGATTTTCCCGGACAATGTTGGAAAAAGTGTACATTTGTTTGTAAAAGAAGCATTCGTTTTTGTGCGAAATAGACTGAACGTTTAAAATCCCTCTTTCTATTTAACAAATGATGATTCTATTTCAATAATGTTACATTCGGTCGTAAAAAAATCCGCACACGATTTCCTGAATGTGCGTGAATTTAGCCTAATGGCATTTAATTTTACTGACAAAGTTGGATTATCTTTTTAAAACACCCCGTATATAAAACAAAACGAACAGTACCTGTACACACAGTAAAGAGCAAAAACACCAAACTTCCTGAGTTGATTTCAAAAGACTCCAGAGACAGGCATATATACAAATAAAGGTTAAGGATACAAATGAATTATTCACATCAAAACAATGATTTTTTGAAAGACGAATATCATAATATAGAACAACTTACAGTGACAGACAATATAGCACTACTCAAATAATCTATGTCACATCTAAATTGAACACTTAGAGTGCAAAATATATTTACTGTAAACGAAAAAGAAAAACACGCGCAGACAAAAAATCCTGCAGGCGTCGATGGCTTTTAATTTGTTTGCCCCGATGGCAAAAAGACAGAAATTTAACTTTTGAATGGTGAAAATGTAGTCTTAAATGTCATTAAACGAAAAATAATGACTAAATCGAACCGGAATGATAAAGCAAAAATATTGTGTGCACGAAAACGAAACAGAATGTGATAATAAGGAAAAAAATCCGAGTTTGTACAGACTTATAAAATCCGAACGAATCTTAATGCGTATTAACGAAAATGTAACGTGTTTTTTTGGCTGAAATTGGCCGGGAAAACCTATACTAACAAATGTACACATTTTCAAAATTTGTCCGGGAAAACCTATTTCAGCCAACACCGGCTGAAGCTGCAAACCAAAATGTTCCCGGGAGTAGTATAAATTAGAAAATGCTTTAATAGTTGTTAATTTGTACAAAAGAAAAGGAACAAAGTGTTTTAAAATTGTGCGTTCGAATATTTCGGTGAGAAATATTCACTTTTTAGCTCCTTGGGGAAGGGTCCCTTTAACTCCTTAATTATGTACTAATTAGTCAGCGGCTGAAGCTGAAACCAAAATTAGGTGTGTCCTGGATCAGAATCAATTATAATTTTTAAGTTGAAGGGGAATTGGGTTGCACATTCGTAATAATTGGCAACGTATACTGAAACCGAAAGCCTAATAACGTAATTGTAATCCTTTAAATGAAACGTTATGCACATTCATTTATTTAAATGACGCAAAATGAAATCAAATGCTAGTTATTGCGAAAATGAAACCGGGATATACCGGCGCGAAATTGAATTGATGTTTTACAAATTTAAATGCGCATTTTCCAAAATTGTCCGGGAAAACCTATAATATATAGTTAACTTATCCGACATCTGGGCAAAATAGAATGTAGCATTCCTCAACAGTTGGGTAATGTAAGGCGTAATTTTGTTGGGCATTTTGTGGATAACCGTTATTTTTGGTAAAAAAATTGCTGACTTGCTCAACAACAGGACAACATATCTCCCACACTATATGGACAACATTTGTTGCCGTGGTAACTAAAATATTAATGTCGTGTTGGAAGATTCAACGTCTGACTGACATGCCAATGTTATATTGTCATAAAACAATCAATTTACACACTTTATACGTATGCGTATACAGACATCTTGAATACAGCAATTGAAACATAATTGATTTCTATTTTTTTTGTAAACATTTAAAAATGTTCCAGACGTATAGACAAATAAGTAAATCATGGTTATTTCTGGAAAGTGAAAACTACTGCCCCCCTCGGTGTTGGATGTTTAGGACTACCCCTCTCAGTTTCACCTGTGGAGATTGTCCCAATTTTCCAAACCTTTTGGACTAGTAGTTTTCACTACTTGCCCTCAAACCATGTTGTAGTTTGTAGAGGAGTACGTGTAGGCAGGCACGGATGTGTACTACATTTGCACATACACTGTTGCAGATCAGTGCAACCGGTCGCCGGCTGCAAAACAATGATGCACTCTTTACAAATCCCCAAACTTACTCTTGAAAACGTTATCACTGCTATTTCTGAAATCAAAATTCGGGCTTAAGATACCATCAAAAATGCGTTTTAACACAACACGTTTTAGCATGTTTTCCTTTACAAAGATCATTTTTATTCATCTTATAAATAAAATAACAAACACAATGATGCTCAATTATGTCTACAATACATTGAATAATTAATCAATCAAAGTTGTATTCTGATATGTATAGGCCTGTATACTTTATTTAAAATGAATGCAAAATATGCGAATTTAATTCATAACAAATGAAAAGGACTATTCAATTCAGCCCGTATCGCAATAAAAACGTAATTTTCTGCGAATTGGATTCCACATTCGTAATAATTGGCAACGTAAAGTGAAACCAAAAGCCTAATAACGTATTTGTAATCCTTTAAACGAAACCTTCTGTACATTCTTTTATTTGAATGACGCAAAATGAAATCAAATGCTAGTTATTGCGAAAATGAAAATAGTGGGAAAATGGTGGGGTTAAAATTGTCCGACTCCTGGATGACCCCCTGGAGCGGGGTATTTAGTTCCCCCCTGTTTTCGAGGACGCCTAGTCCATTTGTGACACTTTCAAAGTGACCAGAAGTGGCTGTCACTGACTTCCGGTGATCGTATACCATTACCATTTTCATCCACATCAGATTCAATGTCATTTTCACACCACCCTCTGAACATTTTGCTACCATGGAGCAATATTGCTGAAACCTAAGACACTACGTTTACATGTCAAGCTTTAAGATGGACGCTGTCATGACGTGATAGTCATTAACTATTGTGGCAAAAATAAGAGGGGGAGACCGATTCCCTAAGATCGGTCAGCCGATACGGTATCCGACGATACCCCAATGTAGTGCTGCCAGCCTGCCACCAGGCGAAAACCTAAACTGACGGAGTTCTACCTCTCCATTTAAGGTTTCGAAGCCGGTTAATGTGGGTCCGGTTACAACCAACCGTTGCAAGTCTTACAGGTCTTCAGTTCCCCCTCCCCTTATGTTCGGCAATAATGGATCCAGACACCGTGAGACATGCGCCGCTGATGTCAACTTTGTTTGGAGAGAGGAGGTGGACATGTGGAGAATCGTGGTTAATCAAACAAAAAATCAGAATCCTGTAATGGAAAGTGATAATGAATAAAATGCAATTACTGAGTAAGATTGTGCCATTTTAGTTGAATCCTGTTGTGCGTCAATAATCGACTTTGTTTAACATGAAAGTGAACCAACCCCCATTTTGCACCTCAATTTCAAGACAATAGTGCTCAGTGATGCGTGAACCTAGGAAAGTAACCAAGGCATCATTGGAAAGCCCATACCCTCTGCTTTAAGATGCTCCATTCTTTCTACTGACAAAGTTGGATTATCTTTTTAAAACACCCCGTATATAAAACAAAATGAACAGTACCTGTACACACAGTAAAGAGCAAAAACACCAAACTTCCTGAGTTGATTTCAAAAGACTCCAGAGACAGGCATATATACAAATAAAGGTTAAGGATACAAATGAATTATTCACATCAAAACAATGATTTTTTGAAAGACGAATATCATAATATAGAACAACTTACAGTGACAGACAATATAGCACTACTCAAATAATCTATGTCACATCTAAATTGAACACTTAGAGTGCAAAATATATTTACTGTAAACGAAAAAGAAAAACACGCGCAGACAAAAAATCCTGCAGGCGTCGATGGCTTTTAATTTGTTTGCCCCGATGGCTAAAAGACAGAAATTTAACTTTTGAATGGTGAAAATGTAGTCTTAAATGTCATTAAACGAAAAATAATGACTAAATCGAACCGGAATGATAAAGCAAAAATATTGTGTGCACGAAAACGAAACAGAATGTGATAATAAGGAAAAAAATCCGAGTTTGTACAGACTTATAAAATCCGAACGAATCTTAATGCGTATTAACGAAAATGTAACGTGTTTTTTTTGGCTGAAATTGGCCGGGAAAACCTATACTAACAAATGTACACATTTTCCAAATTTGTCCGGGAAAACCTATTTCAGCCAACACCGGCTGAAGCTGCAAACCAAAATGTTCCCGGGAGTAGTATAAATTAGAAAATGCTTTAATAGTTGTTAATTTGTACAAAAGAAAAGGAACAAAGTGTTTTAAAATTGTGCGTTCGAATATTTCGGTGAGAAATATTCACTTTTTAGCTCCTTGGGGAAGGGTCCCTTTAACTCCTTAATTATGTACTAATTAGTCAGCGGCTGAAGCTGAAACCAAAATTAGGTGTGTCCTGGATCAGAATCAATTATAATTTTTAAGTTGAAGGGGAGTCTGTTCGGAAAATGATACAATTTTTCCGACTTCATCCTCTGGTGTATGTATTCTGGATTTGTCTTCATTTTCGAATGTGCAGGTGAATGGGCGGCTGAAACAACGGGCCGCTGTTTTGGCCGAATCGGCGTTTCACTTCAACTAGGTGTCGTCACCCCGTGATAAATTATCTCGGGATGCCGTCATCCTACATTTTTGATGTCGTCATCCCGTGTTAAATTATCTCGGGATGTCTTCATCCTATATTTTGGATGTCATCATTCCGTAATACATTATCTCAGGATGTCGTCATCCTACATTTCGGATGTCGTCATCCCGTGATAAAATATATCGGGATGTCGTCATCCTATATTTTGGATGTCATCATCCCGTAAAACATTATCTCGGGATGTCGTCATCCTATATTTTTGATGTCGTCATCCCGTGTTAAATTATCTCGGGGTGTCTTCATCCTATATTTTGGATGTCATCATTCCGTAATACATTATCTCAGGATGTCGTCATCCTACACTTCGGATGTCGTCATCCCGTGATAAAATATATCGGGATGTCGTCATCTCACATTTCGGATGTTGTCATCCCGTAATACTTTATATCGGGATGTCGTCATCCTGCATTTCGGATGTCGTCAACCCATAATAAATTATCTCGGGATGTCGTCATCCTACATTCTGGATGTCGTCTTCATGAGATAATTATCACGGGATGACGACATTTTGCACTAAATATGTTGTCATTCTGCGATAAATTATCACGGGATCTCAACAAGTCGGATGGCATTTCCAGAGCTCCGTACATTTAGCCCTTCTGCACTAAACCAATAGGACAGCTCAGAAGAAATGTTTTTCTAGTAAAATCTTCTCCTCGAATATTTACCCATAAATTTGCAAAGCTTGCGATTCTTTATGATTTTTTTGCGACCTGGAAGCGATTCTCTGTCGCGGTTTCCTGGAAATTATAACGATCACGTGACTTAAATACATTCGTATCAAATTGTAAAGAAAACTTAAAAGATCTTAAAGGTTTGTAATGAAATAGTGCTGAAGGACCAGTTAAGAACGATGGCCTTATGATTATTTACGACCTTGTTAAGACACATTAAGACTTTATTAGGATATTTTATGACCGATTGCAACGATACGACCGTTCACAAAATTGTTGAACATTCCAACAATTTTGTAATGACTTTGCGACGAACACAAATCATTACGATCGTTAAAGGATGTTTATGAATGCCCATACGAATGATTACGATTCAAAATCATTGGGGTTCGTATCCAAAATTGTGTAAGTGTGAAATAGGCTTTATTGATGCTTATATTGAAGTAATTTTAAGGAAAAAACAGTTACAAGTACTAAATAATTTACTGTATAATTTTTATGTAATTAAGTTATTATACTTTTGGGTTTTTAATAAGCCATATAACACTCCATTATGTGTAGGCTCTCTCTTATTTTATTGCCTTTTAATTTGAAGGTCATTATTTGTAAACCTAAGACCAAAAAAAATATTCATACCATTTCAAATACAACACATACAAGATGAGCATAGGGAAGAAAGTGGTCATAATCACTGTGGCCATACCACTCCATGGGAAAAATGGGGGTTTAAAAATGTGATCTGGTCTCTCTCTCTAAATAATGAATAAAATGTACAAGTAATTAATAATGCACAGGAAAATTATTATGCACCTACATGTACTATCAAATGTTTCCGCCCCAGGCCACCCCACCTATGAAGAAGATTCTTTTGGGGATTGTAACTTTTTGTGTGACAACATTTAGGTGACAAAAATCTCCGGAAAGAATTGAGAAGTTGATCATGTCTTCAGACCTCGTGTGCAAAAGATATGAGACAGACTGAAAATTGTATAAGTGTTTCCTCAAATAATCTTAATTTTTTCTCAATAAAAAATTTGCCATCAAATCTGCACTTACTGATTTGCTTCATGAGTCAATTTTTAAAATAATTCCGTTTACTGGTCGCCACTATTCTCCTTATAATGACTTAAATAACCACTAAAATAAGAAGTGGGCAATGGTTGGGAAGTTCATCAGAAATATTTTTCTTTAAAATGACTCATCTAGCATTGGTATGTGCAGATTTGATGGGAAAAACATTTTGAGTGGGAACAATTTCAGATTTTGTGAGGAAACATATGTCAGCCTGTCCATATGTTTGCACACAAGGTCCGAAGCCATGATCAACTTTCCAATTCTTTCCGCCCACAGAAATGTATACCTCCAATTTTTGCCTTTACAGTCACTGCAACCAACGTCCCAACCAACCGTATTCGCTGGTATTTTGAGGAGGAAAATACGGAAATACTAATCTATATTTACCGTACGCAACGCACAACATACTCTGTGATACATTTACAACACCTTGCCCGTCTTTATGGCCCGCAAAGTACACCATTTGTAGATAATGCACTCATATATATTGGAACATACCTGTATGTTGCCTATTTCATCCATTTTACGGTGTTTTGACAGGAAAGAAGGAGGTTTCCAATGCAGCGAAGTGACGATGTGTATAAAATACGCACGTAAACGGCACTTCAAAGGTCAACCGGGCGGTACTTCCTCGGTGGTTAGTCCATTCATATTTCTCTCTACGTCTCTGGTTAAACTAAGTGTTTTTAAAATCGTGCGTCAATTAAAAGTGATTTCAGACGGTGTAACACAACATAAGCAGCATTTAAAGTTGCACTGTCCGTGTTTGGGTAAAAGGATTAAAACATTACACAAGCGAACGAATTTAGAAAGTTTACATGTCTCTGTAACGAAAAATATAAAGAAAACCGACGTCGGGAATTGGCTCACTGTGGATACATGTGTACAAGCCTTTTTCTTGAAACGGGCTTCACATGTTGTACGTGTGCGCGTGCGCTCATATGTACGCACTTTAACATGTACATTTACGTCATTTATTATTTCCTTTTTTAATCGACTGGCATTAATCCTTGACGGATTTTTACGTTCTTGGTACCAAATAAAAGCTAATAACTTTTTATATTCTTAGTCTGGGAAAATTAGCTGACATCTTGCAAATCTGGGAACTAAATCCTTACCAAATAATTTCTTCACCTTACTGAAGGTATCTACTAACATCCCTTAAAAAGTTGAAATTATATTCCCCTAGGAAAGCCCGGGACAGCTTCTTAAAAATGCAGTACAGACTTTAAAATGTAAAAACTTAAAAATGCAGTACAGACAACAGCCGTTGGCAAAGTGCCCATTTGTTTTTACTAGCGTATCGCAGGGTCAGACGGCTGTTTTGTGTTTCTTCTGGCGCGCAAATGCCGGCAGCGCTGTAATTATATCCTATGTGTAGTTCTCCGGCCCTGGGACCGCATATTTTTTAGTCTATGAGCCAAATCCCCAAATTTAGGGTATGGGTACCATTTGTGGGGACAAAGTCTCTTATGAATATTCGAGGTGTACAAAATATAAAGATGCCGAGAAAATATGATGGACATTCTGAAACGGTAGCTAAAAGTGTTTTTCCTGACATTTGTTTCGGATGTACAGTAGGTTTTAATATTCTTGGCGCTTCACTTCGCCAAAAACGACGACGGCTGATGAAAATTTATTCCAAAAAAACACACAATCAGATGCAATGTATTTCTATGCAAGTAACACTTACTCATCTAAACAGGAAACAGTCGTAAAATGTTTACCTGCTGGTCGATCACTACATGTTTGGGATAAATTTCTATGGGCGGACTACACTATAGACGAAGATCGTTGCGCCAAACTCATAAAAGAGAGAGTTGCGAGCTGAACGAGTGTGCATCCAGAGTAGAAATCGTTCATGATCGTGGTGCGGAGTGTTATTTTTTTTTTTTAATGGAGGACTTTGGACTATCTCGGTCTTGAAAGTCGCCCTATTTTGCACAGTAGCGTATTCCTAAATGAACGCCTGTTTGTTCGGTAGTGTTCACTCTCGTATAGGGGAGGTTTATTTCAAGTATAAATTAAGGAGGACAAAAAGGTGACGGACTTTGGGTGTTTAGAAGTGATTATTGTTTAAATAGACTTCAACACAATGTATTCCCCGTGTAGTCCGTCATTAAACACGGGAAGTCCATCATCTAATTTTTCACTAATTTGTACTTGAAATCAACCACCCATATACGAGAGTGAACAGTACCGAACAGACAGGCGTTCATTTAGGAATACGCTACTGTGTGCAAAATAGGGCGACGTTTAAGACCGAGATAGTCCAAAATCTTTCATTTAAAAAACAATTAACACCCCGCACCACAATCATGGACGATTTCTACTCTGGATGCACACTCGTTCAGCTCGCAACTTTCTCTTTTATGAGTTTGGCGCAACGATCTTCATCTACCGGTATAGTGCGGTCCGCCCATAGAAATTTCTCCCAAACATGTAGTGATCGACCAGCAGGTAAACATTTTACGACTGTTTACTGTTTGGATGAGTAAGTATTACTTGCATAGAAATACATTGCATCTGCTTGGGTGCCTTTTGGAATAAATTGCCATCAGCCGTCGTCGTTTTTGGCAAAGTGAGGCGCCGAGAATATTAAAACATACAACCGAAAAAATTTCGGGAAAAACACTTAGCTACCGTTTCAGAATGTCCATCATATTTTCTCGGCATCTTGATATTTTTTACACCTCGAAAATTCATAAGAGACTTTGTCTCCCCCAAATGGTACCCGTTTCTCCTTTGGCTCATGGACTAGTAGGCCTACATTTGTGCACTCTTTGCCAACCTTTGCAAACTTTGCATATGCAGCACGATATGGGGCCGAGAGTACCCTTTGTGTCTCAAACATCCAGGAAATTCCAAAGGAATTCCTTTCAGTTTTTAGGGGGAGTTAATGCGTTAACAGAAGGGAAGAGCGTGCATGTTGAGTCATATATCAGGGGAGTCCTTAGGCCCCATATAGGCTGGGTATAAAAATCTCGCTTATGTGGAACAGCAGCGTAGCCAGAATTTCACTAGGGGTGGGGGGGGGGGGGGGGGGGGTTGTTTCTTTTTAGTGAGGGGGGACGGGGGAATGTATAATCAGGGTATACAGCACTTCCAGCAGACACCCAGTCAGTTACAGGTAGGTATGTCGTTTTCAAAAAGCCTTTATTTTCCACTTTTCCTTTTTCAGGCAATAAAACAAACATGCATCGGGATTTTTCCGTGGGGGATGGCACCTGGGGGCACTGAAAATTGGTGGGGGGCACTGAAAATTGGTGGGGGGGGCACTGAAAATTTGTGGGGGGCACTGGAAATTTGTGCGGGGTGAGGGGGTGGCACTGAACATTTGTGGGGGAGCACGTGCACCCACCCCCAACCCCCCCCCCCCCCCCCCCCCCCTCCCCCCACCCCCGCCCACCCCCACCCAAGGCTCCCCGTAGCTACGCCGCTGATGTGGAAAGGCTCTATACTGGGCTTGGGCGATTCCACGCCGGTATCGGGTAGAATCTATTTTACTTTAGGAATCGAAATCACGATTTTAGATTTTTGAGGAATCGATTCCCAGTAGAAATCGATTTCATTTCATTTATATTTGATTCTGAGTGATAGCTTGCCGATTCAAGAAATTACCTAGCAATTCCGAAGGCACAACTCCAACTTTTTAAAGAATATTTTGCCTCTAATTACATGTATGTCCACATTGTTTAGAAAGTGTGTGTGGTACATACAGGCCGACATCATTTCGGGGACGTTTAGTGCCACTCGGTGCCAATAATAGACCAGTTGCGTGATAAATTTGCACTAAATTCTAGAGTCACGCCTTATATTTGCATAAATACTACTAGAGTCCCGCCTTCGTGATATATGGCGCTCGCCTACGAGTGAGTCACGCACCATGCTATACCTGGCAAATCGGGCTGTTTCCAGGTGGTGCACGCTGGGTAAAAAGGCACTTTCTTGGAAATGACCCCAATCCCCAGCCTAATCACGTGACCCTGACCTTTCATCATTATAAAACCCTCGGTATCTTTAAAATCGGCCGACTCTATAGGTATCTCCACCTGACACTGTCTACACCTGGCACCTGTTAATTTCAATGGCGGCCATCTTGGAAATGACTCTGATCCTCAGCTTAATCACGTGACCCTCACCTCTCATCATTTTAAAAACCAGAGTTCGATTTAGAACCACAGAAAACTACAGTAGCAGCACCAGAGTCCTTTAAATCGGCTGATAGGTGGTTACCATTAAAACTTGGTATTCTGATGGTGGCCGTCTTTGAAATATGCTAATTAGGACCCATATGCGTTTTAGTCCAATGGCAATATAAATATTCCTCGAGAAACAGATGCCCCCAGAGCTAGTGCTTAGCATAATTTTGGCATCTCGGAAGACATCCTCTTGCAACAGTGCCCCTTTAACGCACTCCCTAACTCCTGCGTACAGTGGCCCTGTTGAAACAGGCCCCATTTCGCGGTGGAACAAGCGACAGAAATCTTGTCGCCTCTGCTGGACTAATCAGGACGCTTAATTGGCAGTGCATTGCAGAATGATTGCAGGCATTCAAATGTAACGCGCGCAGATTCTAAACACCGTGCGTGCATGTGATACATGTACTCGGTAATGCTGGCCGTTGTCCGCGTCGGCGATTGGCTGCTATTTAAAGAATACTGGGGAATCCGTCCATTACATTCGTCAGCATGCATCCCTGTTGTTAATTTGAAATAACAGGAGTAAATTAAGATCGTCGTTTGAAAGTTTGGTAGGAATGGGACAGTCATAAGGAACGGAACCCAATACAATTCCTGGAAAGTATAAAAAATCGTTTCTTTTCGGCATAACATGACCGAATTGATTAAATTACATCAAAATGACTCGGGCGTGAGTTGGCTCAGGACAACAGCCGGCTCACTCCACAGATTTGCGTGGATTTCCTCAGGGTATTGTTACGTCGCTTTGCAGAGTGGAAATTCCCTTAGATCTCAGGATGCTCGGAAGAGGGCCGAGCATGGGGCCCTTATCCCCCTGCCCACTCCCCTGCCCCGCCCCTTTATAGGGTGTGGGTTCAGGATTTAAGCTTTTTACCCAAAATATTCATGTTCTTTATGAAAAACTGGTCCCGAAAAACCACATGAGATTACCTAACTCCCCAGGTTATACTTAGCTCAATTTCAGCCTGGTCTATTTTACATAAATCCAAATGTTTGCGTACAGTGTATTCTATATTATTTTGGACTAAATATTTTTTAAATGGTTTGCCAATACACTCTCATAGCGATAACTGTCCTGTCCATCATTTGCGATGTTGTAACAGACACAGTGTACGGAAAATGTCCCTTTGTGGTTTCTATGTGCATGAAATTTAGAATGCTCGGTGGTAAAAAGAATGGACATACAAGAATGGTCAAACTGCCATTTCGGCGTATTTATGTTTATATCTATAGGTCTTTTCAATCAACAGCGATGTTGAACCATCCCAGTACCGTAGAATTGCGCTCCGAATCCAATTACAGCGCTGCACGCATTTGCGCCAGACGAAACACAAAACAGTCGTCTGCTTAGGCGCACACCATTCAAAACAAATGGGCGCTTTGTCAACGGCTGTTGTTTGTACTGCATTTTTAAGGTAAAACTTTTAGAAGCTGTGGTTTCCTAGTGGAATCGAATTTCAACTTTTTAAGAGGTGTTAGTAGACACCTTCACTAACACATTGGGGAAGAAATTATTTGGTAAGGATTTAGTTCCCAGGTTTCAGCAACACTCCCCGACTATCTAGAAAAATAGCAATTTAACTTTAAAAGTGCATCTTTAAGTAGCGTCCACACTGGAGCATTATGCCGTTCCGCTGCCGTTTTATTTTGGGCGCGCTTCCGTCGCCGTCGGTTGCGGTTTCTGTCGCAATTCACTTTAGTGTGAAAATACAGTAAAACCTTAATTTTGTACATGTATAAAGTGCTAACCCATGGAACTGACAGAAAGTGGGCAGAATAAGCAAGTGCATGCTACTACACTCATGGAAAAAAGAAACGTACCACTTACTACAGTTTCAATATTTTATTAATATTGATCCCATGTTCTATTTTTGGCCAACAATAACTTATGTAAAGGTGTTGTCGGTATAAAAAAAACCCACCCATGTTATAAATGCACTAACATTGAAACAACTAACAAAATAACAAGGTACCCTGAAACTTCAGTTTTCATAAAATGCATAGACAGTTAATACTGAGTGTGTCCACCGTTAGCTGGATCGGCACAGGTTACGAATGAAATTTTGCTCAAGAGCTGTCCACTCTTCCACCAAAGCCTGTCTGAGCTGCTACTAGGTTTCAGGTGGTGGTTCACGTCGTCGACTCCGGCGGTTGAGCCTATCCCACAAATGCTCAATGGGGTTCAGATCCGGACTCATCGCAGGCCATGGGAGAAAATCAACATTAGCATTTTCCAAGAAGTATCTGCAGATGCGTGCCACATAGGGGCGTGCATTGTCTTGTTGGAATACTGAATTATCACCCACTCTCTGCAGAAATGGAACAACTGTGGGTTCCAAGATCTCATGCATTTGATGAAATCTGAAGTTTCAGGGTACCTTGTTATTTCGTTAGTTGTTTCAATGTTAGTGCATTTATAACATGAGTTTGTTTGCATTATAGCCGTTTTCAAAGGTTCTTGATTGGGCTTCAGCTAGACGGTCTTTGCGATTTCCGTCTTGTACGATTTCCGTCCATGTATACTTTATTTGTTTGGGATTTTTTTTGGTGGTTTTATCTACTCTCAACAGACGTGAACGTTCAAGTTGACGTTCAAACTAGATATTTGATTTAGCAACACTAATATTTCTGAGATGCCATTCGTAAAGGAAACAAAAGGTAAAACATTTGTATTTGTTTGTGACAAACTCGAACAACATTTTCTTCATTTTATTTATTGAATCGATAGATTTTGAGGTGCTTTTTCAATTTGTTTGGCGTCTGGGCGTTTTCAAACGCGGTACGGTAAAGTGGTAATTCAAAAAAGATCGTCGCAACGTCAAAACCCCATTGCCATTTCCTGATTGGTCCCCGGAAGTGTGACCCGCCACGAGACTTACACGGTATATTATCAAGGTTCAACTGCAATAGAATTGTACACGGAGATCCCAATGTCCTGGCCACTACACATTGGCCACAATAGACCGTATCGATTAGCCGCTATTTCGTGGGGCAGTTTTTGTTCCTTGAGGACATGCATATTGTGCTTCCATTGTTGAACGGTTTAAGTAACAAAAGGTGCCCCACGAAATGACGGCTATTCGATAGATACGTTTCTTCCTTCATGCTTACGTCAGAAAATTCATTTCTTTTCTAATTCTCCCTCATCAACAAAAGATGAAATGCACGATGTAATAAAAACGCAAAACACGAGTTGTTCCATGGTGTACAGCTGGTGTGGTCGTGAGTAAATCTGGCTGTAATTTATTTTCCACTTAATCTTTATTTAGAATTCATTAAGGCTTTTCGATTAGGTAAATTAAATACAAAATATTCGGAATTGGTTCTTAAAGGCAAAATTAAATTCCGACCGACTTGGAGGGAAGGAGAGACGAAGTTTCGTCAAACTTAAAATAAGCATTTCTGGCGCTTTCCGTTTTCCATCTACCTTGCTTCGATATTAACAGAGGTGGAACCTGGGCATTAAATGCTGCGCTGGCCCCACCTGATATCAAACTATGCAGGCCATACAAAGACAAATTTGACACATGTGGTTTAAGGGATTCCAAAACAATCTCTCTCGTACGCGTGTAACTCAAAGGATGAATTGTGGGAATCAGGCCTTTACTGCATCTTGTAAATCTACGAATTAATGGCAATTCACAATCAATAGGGTCGCCAAGTGCGGAAAAATACCGCTCTGCGACGGCTACTGGACAGGTATCTTTAAATGTTCTGGCTATCACAACGTCAGCGCCGTTGCGAAATTGATCGGTTTTTGAAGATTTGAGATGAATGGTGAGCCTATTGGGCGTAATGATACAGTCTTTACGTGTAATCTTGCTTAGGTCGTTGAATCTAAGAAAACCCGCGTATGACGCAAAGCATATAAACAAAATGCGTAGATCGGCCAGATCGGCGGATGAGTGTCCATGGGCCACAAAGAGTTTTTTTTCATGATGTCCGGCGTTATTGGCTCTTTCCTATGTGTGGGCGTGGCGTTCATGCGTCTGAAGCCCTGAAGTGCCGTCTTCGCCATGGGAGTGTCGGTGGGTGACGGCAAGTTCGACAAGGAATGAATCCACTTGATGGGGGCTGCTGCGGACTCGGCGGTGGATTTTTGGCCCGTTGTGGCGAGGTGGGTGACGTATAGGCAAAAATGCAGGGAGCTGACCGGGAATACAGTTACGTCATGATGAGAAGATGCCCAAGCTTCCCATCGTGCCCATGTAGCCATGTACTTCTTGGTAGTGGAAGTAGCTTTCGCCGACATCAAGAGGGCGGGTAGTTTGGTAAATGCTAAGACTTTCAGCGACGGGTCGGTGATGGATTTGGAAAAGTTGTCCCATATTTCTGTTGAGACAAACGCAAAAAACAACCAAACAGTACAACTCTCTAGACACAAAAGACGTCATTCAGTATAAAGTCATTCATATTTGAAACTGTATATTCCTCAAGCAACCACAATTCGTAACTGTTGTGCTGTAAATAACGTATGGTCTTCAATTCAGTGTCGAGCGCCTACGGTGGCCACGAAAAACCCCGCGTGGGGGAAACGTGGGTGCATCCAGGGCGCCCGGCGGGGGTGCACTCCCCGGGACTGAATCGAAGGACCAATGCGATGCTAGGGAGTTAGGGATTGGGCGGGATTCTGTACAGCAAGATCGACTGCTTGACCGAGAGTGAGCTAAAAAGCCCATACGTGGCTTTATATGTGTCACGCAGTTATGCAAGTGAACAATAAAGCATTGTCCTGAATGGTACAATGCACGAACATATGTCGTGCGAATACGAAAAGAAATTTCACTTTCTTCCTTCATGCTTACATCAGAAAATGCATTTCTTTTCTAATTCTCCCTCATCAACAAAAGATGAAATGCACGATGTAATAAAAACGCAAAACACGAGTTGTTCCATGGTGTACAGCTGGTGTGGTCGTAAGTAAATCCGAGAACGCCAAAGAAAGCAAAATGGGGTAATTAAGTACGTAAGGATCGAAAAGCCGATAGGATGACTAAAGTGCAAATATTATGCACTTGACCGAAAGCAATAAAATATAATTTAAATATGTCATAAAACAGACTAGGGTTTGGGGCCGCAAATCGGCTGCGATTCCGAGCCGCAAATCGGCTGCGATTCCGAGCCGCAAATCGGCTGCGATTCCGAGGGTTTGGGGCCGCAAATCGGCTGCGATTCGGAGCCGCAAATCGGCTGCGATTCCGAGCCGCAAATCGGCTGCGATTCCGAGCCGCAAATCGGCTGCGATTCCGAGCCGCAAATCGGCTGCGATTCCGAGCCGCAAATCGGCTGCGATTCCGAGCCGCAAATCGGCTGGTAATATTGAGCTACAAGCCGGCTGCAATTTGAGCCGCAATATATATAACCGATTAGCCGCAAGCCGGCCAATTATTAAGAAACGGATTTCCGTCTTGAACATTATGCGAGCTCGAAAAATTGCCAAGACAAGACAAGTTATGCTTAAAAGAAAATGATCACTGGCAAATTGCAAAGTACATAATTGTTGCACTATGCTGCCTATAAACGGAAATACATGTAGGTGGCAATAACATTAAGATCGAATACAATCCCTGCAATAACCGAGATTGGATGAACAAAAACCTTTGTTCGATGTTCTGAGAGGAACGGTGTGGTCTAATCTTAACGCCAAAGACAAAAAGTTTGGTGTGGCGTTAAACGACGAGTGTGGGGCAAGAGGAGATGGGATAAAGGAAATGTTTAGCAACCGCCAATCAATGATGCCGTCTGGGCATAGTGAAGGCCAGAAATAAGCCGACGTCCACTTTGGTACAATAAGAGTACCTTTAGCATTACAGATTTTCAAATATCTTAATGCGTGGACGATAAGGGCAATGGGAGGACATAGATAATTATATTTCGTCATTGTCGTCAAGACTCACGCTGTATATTGTCCCCGTAGCACGGTTTGCTCCACCCTTTGAAGAAAATGGTATAGTCCTCTTTTTGTTAGGAATTCCGTTCTAGCACATATAAGCGCGCCATGTTCACTCAACTGTGTCTTTGTTTTCTGTGGTTCGGTTTGCTCATACGTGTTATTCGCACCCTCTTGGATATTACGCCTACTACAACGAAACCTGGATTTATACTAAATATGTCTTCGAAAAAGTCGAAAAGCACCGTATCTGCGACATTGGCTGCGCCTCCACCTGATGCAGAAAGGATGAATTCTGAAAGCTCGCAGGTTTTTACCTCACCATGGGTAAAACCTCGACAGGAAAGCGAGCAGGAACTAAGGTCACCACGCCTTGTTCCTTTTCCTGTGGCGACGGAACCGGTGTCACTGGCTCCACCACGTTACCACACGGCAGCTACCGGCACAACCCTCACCACGGGGTTTGCCAATATTGCCTCCACCTCACCATGGGTTCAGGAACACATTCCTACGGCAACTACATATGCAGCGGCACCTAGTATGGCGGGCGTGCCTCAAACCAGCCAGCACTCTGCATACCTCCCTCAGCAACAGCCCTTTGCTTTCAACCCATTCTTTGCTCAACAATGGATACCTTATCCACACTTCACTGCGCCTCAGACATCTCAGACGCCGGCCTTTGTTCGTGAACCAACGCGTTCTTTTGAACACTACGTGCACGATGCAGAATCTGTCCTTGCCGACGAGACAATGTCTACTCAAGCGGATGATTTTTTTCGCAATCCATACCACAAGGATACCGGCTCAGCTGTATCAGATAAAGTTTCATCATGGTGGAAGGAATTGCGCACCATACCAATAAGCTCTCACACGACGATGTGAAAGACGAGTTACAGCCTTACCTTGTTCCGACATCGCAGGAACATTTATTTCGTGCACCGGAGCTGCCGCCCCAGGTCAAGTCTACTTTCAAGGATATACGCTCATCGTTGGTTACACAGGATGACCGTCTTCGCGATGCGCACAATCAAGTTCTGCGTTCGGCGATGCCCCTTGTGCAATTGTTCAATGCCATTGCGGATCCAACTACGCCGGATGAGATCGACAAGTCCTTAGTGTTGGACCATGTTTCTTCGGCTCTTATCCTACTCGGCTCGGCAAGTCATGGAGTAGCGCTTACTCGTCAACGAGCTTTTGATGAGTTACTCGACAAAAAATTCGAATCCATCAAGAAAAACTCTCCTACAGCTGATTGTTTGTTTGGTGGATCTATCCTCAAAGACATCGAGGACGCTGAAAAGGCAAGTAAACTGGCATCGAAGGTGACTAAGAGTCATCTAACTCTTACCAGAACTAACCGCTGGTCTCCATATGCCGCTGCATTATCTCGTCGAGGTCGAAACCAACGATCATTTCGCAGCAAATACCCTTTTCGGCAAAACATTCGACAGCCAAGCTTCAGTAGTAGCTACAGGAAACAAACAAGCACTCGGCCCTGGCCCTCCGACCGTTCTAACGACGGAACTCCAAAAAAGTAAGCGAGATCCCGTCTGCAGGATGTCTCAGGTTCTTCCTTTCTCGCTGGAATCTGCTGACGCAAGACAGATGTATTTTGCAGGCCGTGGAAGGTTACACAATTTCCTTCTTTCGACCGCCAACTCAACTCCAACTTCCTGTAGCTCGTGTATATACAGCGGCCGAGGAGGCCATTCTTTCACAAGAAGTGAACAATTTGATTTCCAAAGGGGCAATTCGCCCAGTTCAACCCAAGAAGGACCAATTTATTTCAACAATCTTTCTAGTACCGAAGAAAACAGGAGATCTTCGTCCTATTATAAACCTAAAACCTCTGAACAAGTTTGTGATTTACGAACACTTCAAGATGGAAGGTATTTCCTCAGTAAAAAACCTTCTGCAGAAAAACGATTTTTTATGTTCCATCGATCAGAAGGACGCGTACTTCACGATTCCCGTACACAGCGATCACCACAAGTACTTAAGTTTCCAGTGGAAAGATCAGCTGTACCAGTTTGTATGCCTACCGTTCGGCCTCTCCAGTGCTCCTCGAACATTTACAAAAGTTCTCAAGCCGGTGGCCACACACCTACGTCAGCAGGGAGTCCGTTGTGTGTTCTACCTGGACGACATCCTGATTATGGGAACATCATCAGAGGAATGCACAACAAATGTGAACCTATCACTGAAACTTTTGCAAGAACTCGGGTTCCTCATCAATTGGGAAAAGTCGTACCTTGTCCCAGCTCAAAACATTGTCCCAGCAACGTCCCAGCATGGCAACAGTACGGGAGTTGGCAAGTCTAATCGGTCAGTTGTCGGCCACTATCCTCGCTGTTCTTCCAGCTCCACTGTTTTACCGCAGCTTACAGCAGGACAAGATCACAGCCCTGCGGTTGGAGAACTCTTACGAGACCACGCTTGCGATCTCACCCGAAGCTCGACACGAGTTGGAATGTTGGGTTTCATGCCTACAGAGATGGAACGGAAGGTCTTTTCTGAAATCCGATCCGGACATAGTAATCCAGACAGACGCGTCCCTACAGGGATGGGGCGCGTGTACAAGTCAACAGCACACAGGAGGCCGTTGGACCGCACAGGAATCGAAACATCACATCAACCATCTGGAACTCTTGGCGGCAATGTTCGGACTCCAATCTCTGATTCGCCAATCCAACATTCACGTGTGTCTACAAACAGACAGTTCAACAGCTCTAGCATATCTACAACACAAGGGCGGCACTCGATGTCCACAGCTGTCGGAATTAGCAGTCCAGATTTGGCTGTGGTGTCTGGAACGGGAAATCACTCTCACGACAGAATTTCTTCCCGGGTCAACCAATGTAACAGCAGACGCTCTTTCGAGAGTATTCAACGACCACACGGAGTGGCAACTCAATCCTCAGTTATTCAATCTACTCACAGAGAAGTTGAATTACCATCCACGAGTCGATCTCTTTGCATCACGACTCAACCGTCAGTTACCAGTCTATGTTGCTTGGCATCCGGATCCGCATGCCTGGCACATCGACGCGTTCACCATCAATTGGAAATCCCTCCGAGCGTATGTGTTCCCACCTTTCAATCTTCTGTCACGCTGCGTTCAAAAGATCCGCCAAGACTCGGCGATGGTTCTTCTAGTGGCTCCAATCTGGATGGGTCAACCGTGGTTTCCTTGCTTACTGGATCTCGCCATCCGGCGTCCAGTTGCTCTTCCCCAGCGAGCCGATATGTTGCGCCTTGTTCACAACAATCAAAGGCATCCCCTCGGGAGAAAACTTCGTCTAGCCGCTTGGCTGTTATCAGGAGATCCCTGTCTGCGCGAGGATTTTCAAAGAACGTGTCCGATATTATTCTCCAGTCATGGCGGCCTAGCACAACCAAACAGTTTGTCGTCATGGCAGCGATGGCATAGCTGGTGTGTTGAGAGGAAGATTGATTCTGTTCGAGCTCCTCTAAATGAAATCTTGGATTTTCTCAGTCATCTGTTTGATGAAGGTCTGCTTTATCGGACCTTGAATGTTTACAGATCAGCAATTTCGTCAGCTCATGATCTAGTTGATGGTCTTCCAGTGGGCAAACACCCCATCATGACCCGCTTCTTCAAGGGTATTTTCAACTTGAGAAAACCTAAACCAAGATATTCCACAACATGGGACGTTTCCAAGGTCTTGTGTTACTTCAGACAACTACCTGACAACAAAAATCTGACTTTACGGCAACTGACATTGAAACTTGCAATGCTTGTGGCATTAGTTACGGCAGGTAGATGCTCTTCTTTGACATCACTAGATCTACGCTACATGAGGAAAACTCAAACAAGCTGCGTGTTTACACCAACAAAACCATCTAAAACAACAACTGCATATTCTACGACTAAAGACATACACCTAGTGGCGTTCCAAAATGATCGCAAATTGTGTGTTAAAGATGCTCTGGATGAATACCTTCGCCGTACAGAGCCTCTTCGTAGTCACAACGACTGCAGATCTACAGAACTGTTCTTGTCGTTCATAAAGCCACATCGCCCGGTTGTGTCATCCACAATCGCGAGATGGTTGAGGTCTGTGATGACTTGTGCGGGCATAGACACCACGATATTCCTAGCACATTCCACACGAGGTGCCTCTATACATCAACAGCCGCCAGAGCCGGTGTGCCGACTGCCGTTATTCTGCAATCGGCCAATTGGGCATCAGAAGACACCTTTTCGAAGTTCTACAAGAGAGATCTTCATACATCAGCAGAATTTAGCTCAGCAGTGTTGGCGTCGACATAGCTTTAACGTATACAGCGTGAGTCTTGACGACAATGACGAAATATAATTCAAAATTATGTAAAGGTACTTACCTGCAATATAATTGGAATTATATGAGTTATTGGAGGAGAGAATCACGCTCCCTCCCTGTGTCAACTTTATAGTTACTTCCCGCCCACGTGATTCGACGCCTCCACTGTAAGACTACTTTAAACAAGACACAGTTGAGTGAACATGGCGCGCTTATATGTGCTAGAACGGAATTCCTAACAAAAAGAGGACTATACCATTTTCTTCAAAGGGTGGAGCAAACCGTGCTACGGGGACAATATACAGCGTGATTCTCTCCTCCAATAACTCATATAATTCCAATTATATTGCAGGTAAGTACCTTTACATAATTTTGAATTATTGTCATTAGACCAGTCAAAGCAAAAAGCATCCACCCCTGACGAACCTCTACACCAGAACCTAGTGTAGAACTTGTGTGTTTTACAACTAGTAGGAGAAGCAAAACAATCGCATGTGTGCGGTCCCCATAAAGCGTCGATACGCTCGAAAGAGCGCCGATCTATTGACCAGTCGTCAAAGTCGGTAATTCTGCTGATTTTGTCTGCAATGGTATTGCAAGAACGAGGAATCCATTCTGGTAAAAGAACAATGTTGTGCTTTAGACAAAGGGAGAAGATCGACAAAGATAACGTGTGCAAATCGGGCTTGCCACTGCCATGTAAGAGTATGCGTGGTACGCTGCTATTATCCGTGTACCATCTAATTTTTGGATGGGACAATTCGTCTCGAAGTTCAGTGAGTACTTTAAAAATAGCACCCATTTCGCGCCATGTGGAACTGCGCGACGATTCGAATTTTGACCAGACACCGTTGACTTTTAACTGCTCAAAATCGGCCACGTAACCGCCATAACCAACATCGCTCGCGTCCGAATAAACCGCACGGTTGGGAACATGTTGATGTTTAATAGAAAAACCGTCGAGATTCTCGAAATTCGACTGCCAAAACTTGAGTTATGTTACGGCATCGTCCGTTAAAAGTATTAAGTCGTCCCATGAAAACCTGGTTTGGATCGTACGATACATGACTCGGGTCATTAGTCGGGTAATGGGTCCAAGAGCGAGTGACATGGAGATCAATTGACCGGTGACTTTTGCGAGAGTTCTAGCGCTTGTTGGTTGTAATTGTGCGTGGTCGGATAATAACTCATGAATTGAGGCGTTGAGCTTTGTGATCATAGCCGTAGGGACCGAGAACGTCAGAAAGTGCGAGTTCAAAACGAGGCCCAAGTACGTAATAGATCTATTAGGCTGCCAAACGCATTTCGTTTTGCTAGGAACGAAACCGCTACGGATAAGTGAATCTTTCACGATGGACGAGTTACGTAGAGCGGAAGGTAGATCGGGGGAAATAACTAACCCGTCATCAATGTACATAAAGCACGAAATGCCTTGAGCGCGCCATGAATAGACGAGTGGTCTAGTGATCTTTGTGAATAAATAACATGCCGAGGACAATCCGAAGGGCAAGACGCGGAAAACGTAAAATCTGGTGTCTGATAATGAAAAATTCCAAGAAAAACCGAGATACTTTTGGTGCTCCGGAAAAATGTCTACGTGGTGGTAACCCGACTCTAGATCAAAAATACTGATCGTAATCGAGAACTTGAGCGATGTGCCGAGGATCATCGTACTTGAATTTGGTCTTCAAAACAAATTTGTTAGGGAAACGGAGGTCCAAAACTAGCCGTAGTTTTTTACCCGATGCAACAGTGAGGGGGTTACAACAATACGGCCGACTGGGAACCTGAACAATGCAACGTTTGTCGAGAAGTTCGGCAATGGCGGATTGAACAAAATCTGAATGTTGCAAACTAGATTGGTTATTATTGGCAAAAAACGGGGAAGGTGCGACAAAGAAAGGAATCTTATAGCCACTCTCAATAACACCAATCACGTAATCGCTAGCTTTCAGAACGTTTTTCCAATAATCCAAACACTGAAACAATCTACCTTGAACGCCTTGCGGCGGGGATGGACGACTTTGGTCGTGTTCCCAATCCCTATGTTCTAGTGGATGGGGCTGGTCCGGGTTGTCCGTGCTGTCGCTGTAGGGATCGGAGGGCAGGGCATGCTGCTCGAACGTGTCCTTGCAAACCGCACTGGAAGCACATGCGGTTGTCGAAGTAGGGCTGGGCTCGGTAGTAGGGACGAAAAGGGTTAGACCGAATATAAGAAGCAGTAGGATATGCTGCAGTCGCCTTGGGGAAAGAGGCCGTGTTGGTAGTGGTCTGTCTGAAGCCGCTGACTCGCTTCTTAGGGGCAGGTTTTTTAGCGGCGGCGGCTTTCTCTGCTTTTTTGATCCGTTTCTCGTCGGACGAATCGGATGCCAGATCGTCGGCGACATATTCCTTAACAACCCCCCAACCAAGCTCAGATCGATCAGCTATGCGTATTAGTTTTTGGCGCCCCTTAAGAGCTGTGACAGCCTGTTCAAGGTTGCTCTTGGCCTGGTCAATGTCAAGCGTTTCAATGTTCTGAAGAGCCGAGTTAACGAAGGTCAGGACCTTGTCGCAATGATTGAACTGTTGTTGGTTGCCCTCCCTTTTAAAAGTAGGAACTTCGGCAGAAAGTCTTTGTTTTTTGCAGGCGGTCTCGACTCGAGAGTCCAAGGTGTTGGTGAGTGCCTGAATTGACCGTAGAATTTCCTGGTTTCCTTCGGTGGGCTGTGAAAGCATGGGGGTATCTTCGTGCGACATGTTAGTACAAACACGGAGTACAACAATTAACGATACGGTAGATGAACAAATTCTGTACAGCAAGATCGACTGCCTGACCGAGAGTGAGCTAAAAAGCCCTTAGGTGGCTTTATATGTGTCACGCAGTTATGCAAGTGAACAATAAAGCATTGTCCTGAATGGTACAATGCACGAACAGATGTCGTGCGAATACGAAAAGAAATTTCACGTCTTGGCCCATACCAAGATACATCCATGTGACTTGTGACCAAGCAAACTTGGCCACTTTAGGCATGAGGCGGCCACTTTACAAAGGTGGTCTTAATGACAGGTTAATTTGACTGTAAAAATGTACATAATACAGCGGGGGGCATTGCACCCCGCTCCCTGCCTTCCCCATTTTACAACGCCCCCCCCCCCCCCCCCCCCCCCCCCAAAAAAGTTGTAATTTCACCATTTAGTATAACGGACTCTCTCATTTTACAGGGCTACAAGCAAAACTTCTATCCGCTGAATCGAACCATACCCGAAATTGTGGATTTTGTTACGTCATGTGGCTGGACCAACGTGCAATGTGACCCGGTTTCCACGCCAAGCATGTCGGGGACGCACACAAAACGTACGTCTGAATAATCAACGTTTCACTTGAACTTTGCTATTCTACGAACATCTGCAGAGTGACTATCATTTCATAAAAATGCAATGATCTTTATCTCCCGACGACGTCATCCTAAAGCCTCGGTCACAAATGGCATGCGGCTTGTTGGCGGCTGCCGTAAGTCCCCAAAATTGCCATAACCGTGCGGTGGCCGCACGGCCGGTAGAATATGCTAGCCGTGAGGAGATCTCAAGGTTTTTTGCTCGTCGCAGGGACTTACGATTTGTATAACTTGACATTAAACTTTTTTCCGGAAATCGCAACTCCGTAGGCCGCAACCCCGCCGCATGTATCATCGCATGTATCAAAGGACGCCGCACGGAGACCTTGCGGCGGCCTCACGGCGTCCTTGCGTCGGCCGCTACAGCCGTGCGGGCGCCTTGCGATTGCCTTGCGGTCGCCGTGAGGGCGCCTCGCAGTTTAATCTTAACTGGCGCCTTGCGATCTCCTCACGGATTTTGATTTCATGACTTTTACGATTGCCGTGCGGACCTTGTAACATTTGTGAACACTGCTTCCGCAGCCCGAAAAGCCGTTCGATTTGTAAAAATCTCATCTACAAACCGCAGACCGCAGAACCGTGCGGCGGCAGCATTATATGTGACCTAGGCTTTAAGAGGCCGAACTCACCAAGCCCGACACGCTTCCCGACACAATAACCCCAGTGGTGTCGGGAAGCATGGGTGTGTCGGGGCAGTGGGTTCAAGATTCCGACGCACCACATGACAAAGATGTTGCGTCGCGGTGTTGTGAAGTGGGATTTATGACACTTGTGAACCTGTTAAAACAAATCGTACGACGCACCCGCGTCGAAATGTGTCATATTGGTCAGCATATTTAGGACACGAATTGCGACACACCCTCGCCATTGGCAAAGGCAGCTACGACCGCTATCACCTCTATACATTAATTTTTATGGTATGATAATAATGCGCACAGACTCTCGTTATGACGTCAGTTGTGTCGTACGTACTCTTGGCGCGCTTTTTGTCGCACACGACACGCTTGCGACACACTACTGTGTCGGCGCCTGTCGTGGACCATCTGTGTCGTATTTGTGTTGCGAGCGTGTCGTGGGCGTGTCGGGCTTCGTGGGTTCGGCCTCGAGTATAATGGATGTCGCTTGGAAGATTTTCGTAATTTGTTTGATTTGTGTGTTTTGTTTGTGTGCTTGGTATTTGTATTATGACCCGTTTTGCTATAAGTATGCAGCCATGTCTTTCTCCGCCTTTCACCTCTTGCGTCCTGGGTTCGATTCCTGCACTTCTAAAACTGCATCTCCTTCTTCATCTCAAGTACTGTAGGCCTACATGTAAAAAGTTAAACATATAATATCGTACAGTAGAAGAAAAACAAGATTGACGTATTCCTATCTTTGGGTGGCTCGATACACAATTAAAATTGGCGCGCTTTAAACCTATATAGTTTCCATATAATCGTAACGCGCGCACGCAGACTAGACGCAAACAACTGCAACGCAAACAGTGACGGAAACAATCGGCAAGGTTAATCTTGGGTCAATTTTGCCGACTGTCTGCGTTACTGTTTGTGTTGCTAGTTTGCGGTACTCTCTGCGTTTGTTACGTCTATATGGAAACCGGGCTTTATGGTGGATTCACACACTGAGCCTTTTCGCGCGTAAATTCGACGCGCGTCGTTTTGAGGGGAAAACCGGTGTGGAGTGAATTTGGAGTGTAACGATGCATTGAAAATCACAAACACAAAAACACTTTCCGCTCAAGTTGATTATGTGGTTCCAAGTTAGACTGGTTCCCGTCCACATATTCCACATAGGAGAATACAGGGACAGGTAAAGGGCGCTTCATATTGATCTGTAATTGGTCGTCTTTGCGCGTGCGCATTGTGTGTTTTATATTTAAAAATTGGCGAAACCCTTTCCTTTAGGCAATGTACTTTATTTACATTTGGATATGTTCGACACGCACGGCCGGGTTACAAATGTCAATGCAAAATATGCGCACTTACTAAACAAATTAATAATAATAACCACGTGACCACGGGCAGAATTCTGCCCGTCGTGGCTGCCCTTTATACCCCCCGTCAGACCGGATTGGCGGTGCCACTACGGTTTTTGGTCAAAACCGCCATCAACGTAGTGACACCGCCAGTAGTTTTTCATAGTTTTCCCGGAAAACGGGTAGGCTACCCGTCACACATGTGTTTTTCTTCGCGGTGCTTGAACTGTTTGAAGACTTTTAGAACACTGAAATTAAAGCAGAAAACCGAAGCTTTTATACTACAAAATATGCCAGCAGTAGCACCGTGCAAGCACCTCAGTGCAACCTCGGTGGAAACGCCATTGCCGTACAAGCACCTCAATAACACCGCCGGCACCGCCGTAGAAACGCAGTGGCACCGCAGTATTTTCTAAAATTCCTCCCTGGCTCCGCAGTGGCACCCCCATACCCCCAGTGCTCCCGTGGTCGCACCGTAGTAGCACCGCCGTAACCGCAGTAGAACCGCCACAGGATCGCCGTAGGGTCGCCAGTCTACTTTTTCGGCGATTGCACGGCGGTTGTACTGCGGAGGCACGGCGGTGATGGAGGTGCTACTGCGGTCCTTGTACGGTCCCACGGCGGTCATGGCGGTCATGGCGGTGCCGCGGCGATCCCACTGCGTATTGGCCC
This sequence comes from Henricia sp. BOLD:AAB3569, assembly GCA_037783545.1. Taxonomy (NCBI): domain Eukaryota; kingdom Metazoa; phylum Echinodermata; class Asteroidea; order Spinulosida; family Echinasteridae; genus Henricia; species Henricia sp. BOLD:AAB3569. The sequence goes on along the minus strand of JBBELK010000597.1, from coordinate 402,170 downwards.
AGCCCGCGGTGGCACTGCGGAAGTTTTGAAAATATTCAAAGTTTCCGCCGTGCCATCGCGAAGGTCCGCGGTTTTGACAGTTTTCCGCGGTGCTACGGCGATCAATGGCGGAACCACTGCGGAACCACGGCGATCATGCTGGTGCCATAGCGGTTTATGCCGTACAAGCACCGCAGTGGCACCGCGCCTCCGGTGTGACGGGGGTATTACCGATCCCTATCGCGGTGCGCTGACCTTTCCAATGCGCAGCTAATGAAGTATAAGATAAATTACCGGAGTAGAATTTTCCATTTTGGAAAGATCGGCGATTGGAACCTCATGCAACGCGGTGAGCGCAGTGCGATTTTTCCGCGATAGTGTGAAGTAACGCCCATTCAGTGTGAATTCACCCTTCGCACTACTTTTCAAAGAAGCGTTAGCCTGATTGATTTTTGCACCAAAATATCGGGTTAAATGAGACCCATAAACTTATTGCAGGGACATTCCCCTGTTCAAATTCCGCATTTATCTCGTTCACAGTGTTAATGAAGACGTGTTTGGGTCAAACGGCGTACATTCCGGAGGCAGAGCACGAGGCCTATCTGGAGGACATTTGGCAGTATGTGTTTTCTAGGTACAAGGACACGTCCGTAGAAGGGAACGTTCAGCTTCTCTTCGAACATGTAGTCATCCATGCTTACAAGCCGTCGTAGATACACGGAAACCCGATGTCGGGACCCAATGAGCCACAACATTCTCATTGTGAACAAAATCTTAAGTTCATTTTGAAGAAATTATCCTATATTTGAGTAACTTAAAGGCAGTATACATCATTGGTAATCTCGAAAATCAGAAATGTTCACAGATTTACGCCTAACTTACACAATACTCGGGCGAAGTGGTTTGGGGGCGAAATGGCACTTGGGCGAAATGGTTTTGGGGCGAATTGAATTTTCGTCTCATGAGACAAAAACTAATTGTTTTACTCATTTCTCAAAGACTATATCACTTTAGACAAAACCATTTCAGGGGAAGTTTTTTACGGTCATCATGTTTATATTGTATAAGTTAGGCGTAGTAGTATGAAACAACTGGTTCTACACCACTTCTCTATTGTTTCTTTTTTTTTATTAATTTGTTTAATTAATTTTGTTTTTTCAAGATTTGTTTTTATTGGTTTTTTTTTAATTTTGTTTTCTTCTAGATGCGCAGAAAAAATTCCCCGTCTGCGCGCAGACGGGGAATTCCCTACTCATCATAGTACTAATTTTTATTTTTTTTTTCTAGATGCGCAGAATAAAATTGTTAACAGTCTACCCACCTTAAAAATAAAAAAAAAACACATGACTCCTACCTTTTCACGGCACACACGATGTATTTGAAACAGGTCGCTTGCTTGGTACGTATATGTACACCCATACCCTGTCACACCAACAACTTAGACAATTTAGGCTCCACAAATACATCTTAAAATTCTTTCCAAAATATTATCCAGAAGTCAAACTAACTGTAGGACTTTGTGCCAGTGTAGGCCTACTGTGTTCAGTGCCATGATTCAACATGTATTAATATATAATGGGAAATCGTGTGTCCAATAAATGATGCGTGAACAACACAAAAACCTTTTGTTCACTCCAGTGCAGGTCACCTTTTGTGTTTGGCATGGTTTAGTTATTACAGGGATTATATTTATAACTGAGGTTTACCTCTGCGTACGTACGGTATTTGCATAGGACTCGAAAATAACAAGCTATTTTACAAATTTTAATCTTATCTTTGTAGATTCTGTAAGCTACGTATTTTTGTTAAGTGTTTATGCTACCAGAAAGTAATTGGCTTTTCGCACTCCTGCGGAAAGTCCTTGTTTCTGTTCTGATTTTTTTTTTGGCTTTCCGCAGCAGCATCCTGCGGAAAGCCTTTGAAACTGTTCTGATTTTTTGTTTGGCTTTCCGAAGCAGCTTGCGTAAAGCCTTTGTTTCTGTTCTGATTTTTTTTTTTTTCCTTTTTTTATTTTTCTCCCAAAACCCCATAGACAAAGCACATGGTCCTTCGGCCTGGCAAACTGGTCACTTGCAAAAATCGGATCATCATAAAACTTGGTCACAATAATCACCTCATAGTGAAGTACTGCACAAAATGTACACATGTACACAGTTACACACATGTACAATATGCATACATCTGCACAACCCCATATCCCATAGACAAAGCACATAGTCTGTCTCGCTGGTAGAAGGGTCGCTTGCAAAGCTTGGATCATCTTCAAACTTGGTCACAATAAGGAACCCATAGTAAAGTACTATACCAAAGAGGTTACATCTTGATGACGTCACCAGGTATCAAATTACAAGCGTTTGAAATTGAATGCCTCACATATTCAAAAATCTGTACAAATTCAACCGTTTGAGATACAAACTTTATTCCTTCGGCAATGGTCATGACTATACAAGGTCTAAATTTCATACAGAGACATTGACCTTGAATATTGCTTCCTATTGGTCGAACACGAGGCTGCGTTGTCATTTAAAACTGGTAGCAGATACCGAGATCGGGTCAACGTTGTCAGTCTCGGGACCCCTTGGGCATTACAACAATACCAAAAGTTAAGTCGTCACACGAAAGAGCGCCCTCTAGCGACGAGTTAAAAAATGGCCAAAACGTATTTTGAAGAGATGTTTGCGGCGAAGTTTTTGCTAATTGGCCCACAATTGGTGCATATGTTCACTGAGGGTCAGTGAACATGCCCATACCTTCAAAAGTTTGATGACGTCACCAGGTGTCAAATTACACTCGGTTGAACATGCATTCTTTTAACAGCTACATCTAGAGAACGAAAAGGCCGATGGAGGTCAAAGTTTGTGTTTTAGGTTTGTTGTGACTTGTTCTAATGCATATTTTCAGCAAAATCTTGTGACGTCACGATGACGTCAACAAATAAGCGCGTTTGTGCAGCATACATTAGCCAAGGTCGTTCACTTCCTGCATTGGTCGTATGACCTTGACACCTCGCAGGTATGTAGACCTGGGCCCGGTTGCACTAAAGGTCTTAAGTGCTGTACTAAAGTTACGAACGAAAATGGGTTGCACCATCGATGTATTACGACATGTACTAACTTCCTACCTGTGGTGTAAGACAAGTTTCGTGCAACCGAAAGAAATTACAAACCTGTTGCACCATCACAACTTACGCATTGGTAGGACATGGATTTAAGATAGGAAATTACGTCTAGTAGGGAGGTGACTTAAATAGTTAGGACAATCATACGCGGCAGTACGTCTGGTTGAAATACAGTGTCATTTTTGTTGGTTTAATTACCAACTAGTAGTATATGGGAAAGTACCATTGCAAAAGCACAGGGACACGGTTCAGTGATTTTTAGTGTAGAGCCATTGCCCTGGCAACTAACAAAAGATGACGTATTCACTTCGGCAGTCTATTTCGTGTAAGTTCCTATACGTGGGGTACCGTGGCCGAGTGGTTTGAGTCGTTGACTCGCAATACTCAGGTGAAAAATTGGGGTTGCGGGTTCGATACCCAGCCATGGTACCTGTGCCCTTGGGCAAGGCATCTAACCACAATTGCTCAATCCTTCGTAAGGGATGTAAAGCCGTTGGTCTAGTGTGTTGAGTAACGCACTTAACAGATCCCAGAGGCACTCTTTCGTGAAGAGTAAAAGGGGATTCCCCGGTGTCTCTGGCTGTCGGCTGCCAATGGCGCCACCCACCTATGTATCTCGATGTTTAGGTGGAAGATACTTGTAAGCTTCTGTAAACTCATAATAATGTACAGCGCATGTGAATATATGGTTTTTCATATAGGCATCGCAAAATCATAACTGAAATTCGATGTTAATTGCATCGAGAGGGTTTTTCTTTTAATTCCACACACAGCCCTAAAGTTCGAAATATCATTCCTAATCTTTAAGATAAATTCAACACATTTAAAGCCATTTCAATATACAAGACGGTGAAAGCATGATTTCATTTAAGTTAAAAGTTAAAAGGAAAATACGATTATTATTTTTGGACGTCAAAGTGCATACCATTATCTATAATTCTTATAACAGTGAAATAGTAGGCTCGCTGATCTTGTAAAATTACATTCTCCAGAAAGTGTAAAAATGGGAAAAAGGTTTTATACGTCTTATCAGATATTATTTACATGGTTACCACTTTACTAGGGATTTCGCAGTTAATAACACTGTTACATTAATAATTTCGTGAACCTAGAACCTACTGGGACAGGCACCCGAAGTTGATTGTGCGCAATGAGGCAAAAAAACTAATTTTATTTATTTTTAGTCAGAACATATTATAATGGAGGTAGGAAAACCGTGGCGGATAAAATACTGGAATACAATACAGTCCCCTGAAATCCATTGTAGGCTCCTATTCCTGTATGTTAATGAGGCTGCAGGATCCGTACGTTGTTGCTTGCCTGGGCGTACTTTACATGGTATTAGGCATGGAACTCAATTAGTTAGCAGTGACTAATGTACCTTAGTCATTTCTGCTGATTGTGACTAATAAAAGTAAGTCATTCATTTTGAGCTAAACGTTATTTTTTTGATTTTTGAAGTTCATCTTTACTTTAGAATATTCTTTTCTTGAGTTTTGTTATCAAACTAATCACGCTTGCGATCTTTCTCGGTACAAATAAAAATACAGCATTTTCAATGCAAACATTTTCAAAATAAAATGCTTTAAGGTGTTTTTTAAAATTAATACTGGTGGTAATAGAGTGTTTACACAAGTTTGATATCAAAATCAGTAATAACAACAACTTGAAATTGATAGGTTTTGGATTTTGCAATGACTAAATGCGATTAGTCCTCCGACTAACGAAACACGGCGTACCATGTACTGAATTTCTATTGGATAAGCGCAACTGGTAGTTTGCGTTTCGTGTTTGCAACGAGTGGGAACCATCGAAGTAAAAAACCGCGCTTTTTAAGCTTTCCGGCCGCCATTGTATTGTTACGTTGATGAACGTACATAGTGAACTATTTATATCGCTCCATTGTTCCGAAGCGGGCTCCAGAATCTACAAGGCTGAGATATGGGTTGGATAGATTCTGTAGAAACCGGAACCCAAACGGAACCCGGAAGGCAAAAGGGGAGGGTGGGTGGGGAAACCGTAAAACATATACATATGCGATCATAAGAATACGAAATAGAGAAATCCACTCACCCCACTGAAGTCGGACCCCTACCTTGTGCAGCCCCGCGAACTCTGACCCGCTCTCGGCCAGCTAGAATCACGAATGACTTGTATTAATCTGTCGCCCTCATCGGCATGAGCGATATAAATAGTGAACTATTTATATCGCTCCATTGTTCCGAAGCGGGCTCCAGAATCTACAAGGCTTAGATATGGGTTGGATAGATTCTTGCCGAAACCACAGCCGATCGTCGACCTCGCCCTAAAATCCACACATTTCTAACCCCAACCCTAAACCCCAAATCCACTCCTACGGTAGTGATAAAAGAAGACAAACCAAAAAACTTTCAAGATCTGTGTTTCCTTAATTTATGTTCTGATGGGTCAGTTAGCTGGCGCTCCATTTTATGGAAATGCTTGTTGGACTTTGAAACCCGAGTTGAGCCCTCTGAAAAAAAAAACAGCCGGCTAGATCGGCAGCGGGTTGTTCATTCCGATCCTTCACGACGGCCTCCCGAAGTACCTGAACTGTTTGAGAGCGTCTAGATATGTTTTCCAACGCGGTGTAGTGCTTGAAAGTCTTCCTTGAAGCCCATCTGCAGTGGTCCATGACTTGCTCCTCTGAAGCGCCAAGGAGGCGTAGGGTGACTGCCACACCCGCGCGGTTCCCGTGGGCCCTCAACTGACTGTTGTCTGCATCCGGTGAGGAGGAAAAATAACCTCGTAGCCGCGCATTCGGTGCCGCACCAATAAAAGGCTTATTGAGAAGACGCTTGTGATCTTGCGTAGACGGTCGGAAGAGAAAACCATCTGCCAGGTTGTAACCGCACGACCGTGCCAGCTCTACTAAAGTGTCTACTGCCCCTGCTGGATCCAAAACGGATTGGCCTATCAACTTTGGTACAATGATGAGGGAAGAGTCGGACTCTCTAATCGTCTTTCCAACCGTGTGGTTGAACAGGAGATCGCCGCCCTCTATTCTTGAAATCTCACACGTCTTGGTCCTCCCTAAGTCTCCAGCCCTGTCGCCGGCCCACCACAGGCATAGAAAGAATGCTAAATCTCTTTGCAGCATATATCGCTGAATGAAAGGAGCCTTGCTATCTTCTAGGGATGACAGGCGTTTCCTTATCTCGGTCGCCAGCCAGCGCAACTTATCCGAGAATATTGGAATAGACTGCTTTGGGGTAACGTGCGCCTCGGCCTGTTGTAGTCGAGTAGCTCTCAAATATCTTTGAACTCGCTGTGATATGCAAGGATTTCCCCACAAGGAGTTGGAACGCCAAACCTCTGTTCTGCCGACAGAATTATAGTATCCTCTGATCTGTCCAATGTAGGAATCCACGGTACCGGCAGCCAAGCGACGCGGGCATTGGCAGGAGAAAACACCGTGCTTGCCTAAGTTTTCACATCCCAGGGCGTGAACTTGGGTTCTTCCTTTTGAATCTTTATCTACCAGGTAAGTGACGATATCCAGAGGCGTAGCCGAGCTCACGTCGGTCCCATATGTGCGGTATCCTTCGCTATGGTGCTTGCGAATAAAATCTCCGAGAGATGCCACCAGCTGATTTTTCTGCTTGTCGTATGCCCGCCTGTCCAGAAGGCCGTCTAGCGATTTTAACCTCGCCGATACCTCGTCATGCTGAAAAGGAAGGTGCAAAATTCCGTTAACAATCATATTCTAATGGAAACATGCTATGTCGGGCCCAGTACGCAGAGACAATGCTGATTTCAAAACCATCTGTAACCTGCGATGCAGTTTTAAACAGCCCCACAACGACAGATAGACGCTGTCCGCCAAATCGCCTTGCACAATATAATCATTTGAAAGGAAGACCCAGTTCTCCTCGCTACATATCGCTCTCAAAGCCTCGTTGACGGTGGCAACAGAACGGTTTACTTGCACGAGCTCCGTTTGACAGAACGATGACATGATGAAAATGGAGTCTGGAAACTCGGATTTCAGACGAGCCGCAGCTAGGCGAAACACTCTTACTACTTATTTGGCTCCTTCGCGGCAATCGGCCGACCTGCTGAGATCGTTGATACCCCCATGCAAAACCACTGCGTCCTGTGAATGTCGGCGACATGCGGCGGCTGCCGCTCTACATAATGACGAGATCTTATGACCGCCGTTTGCAACGAGCCGCACATTTAGGCTTAGCGGCCAGCTGAATCCCTTCAGACCCTTAAACATAGAATCTGACATGATAAGCACGCTTTTCTGCTCGAGTGGAAGGCCTTCCTTCTCCTTGTCTTGGCCAGGAAAGAAGCACTCGAAGGCCCACAGTTCAAAAGGCAGGCCCGGATGACTTGATACGCAACCTTTAGTTGACGGAACCTCAATGACCCCTGTCTGTCCAACCTCCGAAAGACGTACGGAACGGCGCACAAAGGAAAGCAAATGCGTCCACCATGGTCTCGGATGAGTGTACTTCGGAATCACCAACGTAACCTTTATATTTCCCCATTCTTGGAACAAGCGAACGAGAGAGGCGATCAATACAAATGGTGGGAACACAACAGGGCACTTTTGGGCAAAGATGTTGATTCCCGCTGAGCCGGGCGCTGGATCTCTTGAATACAATTTTAGTGGCGACCCATCGAGTGCCTTCGGCACATTTGAAGGGAGTGCCATCAGGTCAAACGTAAAACCGCGAGGTCCACCTAACTCCCTCTGAAGAAATTCCCAGATTGGCTGAGATAACCGAGCATCTGCTCTGGACATCTCTCTTGATGGAGCATCTGCTGGATTTTGGCTGGAAGGGACCCATGTTAACTGCAGCGTGAAGTTTGCCTCTAAAGTGAGAGCGAAAATCAACTTCAAAACCCTTGCCAAGGCTACCGACATTGCTCTGCCCCTGCCAAACTTAGCAAAGGACCAATGCATCAACCGTCACGTCGACACGCCTATCCCACAATGAATATACGAACGATTGATAGGCCTGTCAGGACTCCTCCCCCCCCCCCCTCCCCCCCCCCTCCCCCCCTCCCCCCCTCCCCCCCCCCTCTCCCCCCCTCCCCCCATCGAAAACCAGATGCATCCGAGCTGAGAGCCACGGACACATGAATCCACAAAACGCCAGAAAAGGATCTCGGCCCGAACGTCTTGCGATAGCGGGGTAGGGGCAATGTCACCCAACTTGACATGAAAGCGCAGCACTCACTCACGAACAAAGATGCCGCTGGAAACACCAAAGCAAAGCTTTGACACTTTCCGACAAAGCGTTGACACTTTCCGACAAAGCGTTGAAGCTGCTTCAATGTCACCTGTTCTGTCAATAAAATATGTTCTCTCACCTCAGCAAAGGACACCTTTTTCTTTTCTGGGATCCAGAAGGACATTGTCCTTGAACAGATCCCCAGACCTAGATGTATGATGCTCGACGATGGATGAAGATGACTCTTCTTCAGATTGATGAAAAACCCCAATTATGATTTCATGTAGCAAACCACGCAAAGTGATCTCAAAGCCCTGTCAAATGCTTCTTCGTCTGACACCACTCCCGAGCCCTAGATACGAGCAAAATGAAGAAGAAGGAGGAAAATATAAGGAATGCCAGGCAAACTACATCGGTTGGTTGATAAGCGAGAACATTCGCCAACGAAACGGTCATCAATCCAAACCTCGGTGTGGATGCCTGTAGCCCTGCGCATCGTCGGTAGACGAAAAGCAGCCATTCCTGTTAATGGATTTGGCGATTTCACCCAAGGGCACCAATTTAAAGGGTGTATCTTTGCACCACAAATTTGGTCCTTTCATCGACAGAACTAGCCTTGGCTTTTTTTGGGCTCTATAGATAGAGCATATACACACCTCGGTGGAGGGACCTGGGCTGTCTTCCCCAAAAGCTGTACAGAGCCCTCAATTATCCTCTTCGTTAATGTCTCGTTTATAAAAGGAACGAATTGGCGACACGACGGTGCGTTGACAAAATACATCTGAGGGGGCAAAGCGGAGTCAAAATGCCTGCCTCGGTATTCTCCTTTGAAGTGTTGGAAAAAGTCATGAATATCAACTCCTTCGCGCAGCCATTTAGCGACAACGGGACCATCTGCTGATTCTTTAAGAACCACATCCCAAAGATCTGGTGCTCATTCAACGATCCGGCTATAAAACGCTCAGGATCCCTATAAACCGTAGCGCTTATAAATCTGGCAACACACTACCTGAAATGACATCGCAGGGGTTCGGTGCACCGACCCCAGGGGAACTTGCGGGCCTTCCAGATATGTTCCCCCATCTGAGGCCGTCTTTCCTTCGTCTTGCATTCTTGGCTGCAAAGGGATCAAAACACTCAACGGATGATCTTTCCCATGAGTGACTCTCCAGCACCCTCAGATATCGCAAAAGTTCCTATTATTAAAAATGGCATCAAAGCAGGAAAATCCATGTACATATGTGTGCGGAAGAGGGCGTAGTTAAGTAAAGAAAATGCTCTTTTAATACGCCAAACATTTTGGTTACTACACTTCTTTGTTTATTCATTCCTTTTTTTTCTTCTTTTTTCCCCCCCTTTGCCAAAGTGAGACGTCAGTAGCCCGGTGATCCGGGTCTAGACATCCGCTAGTAATCGCAAGCGTCCACTGCCAAGCTTACGAAAAGGGCTTATCGGTTTGGCGTATAGACCCCAAAACCATGACGCTTTCACTTTTGAAATTTATTACCCTTGGGGCAGACAACACGCACAAATATTTTCTTTTATCACAGAACGCATTATACAATCTCTTTACAATCGCGGGCCATGTGACCCCTCTTTTGACATCGGAAACAAGCGCCTGTACGCTTGGCCAAGCCCAAGCTTCCCCCGCCACGCTGCGGATTCCATCTGGATCGGAAACCCCGACGCCAGGGCCTAAAAACGCCGTCGTACGGCTCCGCACGCCCTTTAACGTCGACCGGAGGAGCGCTCAAGCCCAGATGTTTACGGGAAAATCTGAGACGCTTGTCCGAATCTTCGCCGGTAACCGATTTATAAATGTACATAGCGATACCGAGCACCTTGGACTCTACGTGCTTTGTGCACTCCGTGAGCAAATTTACATACATCTACTTTTCCTTGATGTCGTCGGGGGTTAAGGGCGTGAACTCTTCTACATATTTTCTTAGCACCGACATCACGTACGCAACGTTGCGATCGTAGCCTGTTTCTGTACAAGCCTTCAGAAGCTCCAAACGCCTCGGCTTGTCGACATCCAAAGCAGATTTTGCCTGCATTTAAAAAACAAACCAAAAGCCCAACGTACTAATTACGGGCCAAATACTGGCCATAAGGAAACATTTTCACCTAGACATGACCTCGGCCGCGCCGACGTAACACGGGGGAGGGTGGGGCGGGTAATAATTCATCCCGTCTTATTGACATTTGCCCGAGAACCAGAAGTTCAACATGATAAAGGATGCAACAAGATTCGACTTAAATCGAGCGGCCCGTGAAACGTTCCGGGGGAAACGCCCCCTGCCGCCTCTGGGACGGGCCCTGATCCAAAACTGAGGACGCAGTGGACCGACCGACCCATTTGGGAAACCCTGCTGATTTCGCACCAGCGGCCGACCTCTGAGTCAAAAGCCCAGTACGATTTCCCCTCCCGAACTCTCTTAGGGAGCCATGCCAGCACAAAAGGATTACATTCGGAGCGGAATAGGCCTATTTCAAAATCCATACAAAATCCTGAAAATGATATTGTCCCGTAACTTATAATTTTCCCTTGGGGGAAACCTTGCCCCTTCACGCTCTGACGCGTGACCTCTCAATTTGGGCTTAACTGAATTCTCCCCGGCCCCTTTCCGCCTTGAGGTCCGACCTCTTATTTTGGGTTTACTACAACAATCTCTCAATGTCCGCCAAATCGCCTTGCACAATATAATCATTTGAAAGGAAGACCCAGTTCTCCTCGCTACATATCGCTCTCAAAGCCTCGTTGACGGTGGCAACAGAACGGTTTACTTGCACGAGCTCCGTTTGACAGAACGATGACATGATGAAAATGGAGTCTGGAAACTCGGATTTCAGACGAGCCGCAGCTAGGCGAAACACTCTTACTACTTATTTGGCTCCTTCGCGGCAATCGGCCGACCTGCTGAGATCGTTGATACCCCCATGCAAAACCACTGCGTCCTGTGAATGTCGGCGACATGCGGCGGCTGCCGCTCTACATAATGACGAGATCTTATGACCGCCGTTTGCAACGAGCCGCACATTTAGGCTTAGCGGCCAGCTGAATCCCTTCAGACCCTTAAACATAGAATCTGACATGATAAGCACGCTTTTCTGCTCGAGTGGAAGGCCTTCCTTCTCCTTGTCTTGGCCAGGAAAGAAGCACTCGAAGGCCCACAGTTCAAAAGGCAGGCCCGGATGACTTGATACGCAACCTTTAGTTGACGGAACCTCAATGACCCCTGTCTGTCCAACCTCCGAAAGACGTACGGAACGGCGCACAAAGGAAAGCAAATGCGTCCACCATGGTCTCGGATGAGTGTACTTCGGAATCACCAACGTAACCTTTATATTTCCCCATTCTTGGAACAAGCGAACGAGAGAGGCGATCAATACAAATGGTGGGAACACAACAGGGCACTTTTGGGCAAAGATGTTGATTCCCGCTGAGCCGGGCGCTGGATCTCTTGAATACAATTTTAGTGGCGACCCATCGAGTGCCTTCGGCACATTTGAAGGGAGTGCCATCAGGTCAAACGTAAAACTGCGAGGTCCACCTAACTCCCTCTGAAGAAATTCCCAGATTGGCTGAGATAACCGAGCATCTGCTCTGGACATCTCTCTTGATGGAGCATCTGCTGGATTTTGGCTGGAAGGGACCCATGTTAACTGCAGCGTGAAGTTTGCCTCTAAAGTGAGAGCGAAAATCAACTTCAAAACCCTTGCCAAGGCTACCGACATTGCTCTGCCCCTGCCAAACTTAGCAAAGGACCAATGCATCAACCGTCACGTCGACACGCCTATCCCACAATGAATATACGAACGATTGATAGGCCTGTCAGGACTCCTCCCCCCCCCCCTCCCCCCCCCCCCTCCCCCCCCCCCCCCCCTCTCCCCCCCCCCTCCCCCCATCGAAAACCAGATGCATCCGAGCTGAGAGCCACGGACACATGAATCCACAAAACGCCAGAAAAGGATCTCGGCCCGAACGTCTTGCGATAGCGGGGTAGGGGCAATGTCACCCAACTTGACATGAAAGCGCAGCACTCACTCACGAACAAAGATGCCGCTGGAAACACCAAAGCAAAGCTTTGACACTTTCCGACAAAGCGTTGACACTTTCCGACAAAGCGTTGAAGCTGCTTCAATGTCACCTGTTCTGTCAATAAAATATTTTCTCTCACCTCAGCAAAGGACACCTTTTTCTTTTCTGGGATCCAGAAGGACATTGTCCTTGAACAGATCCCCAGACCTAGATGTATGATGCTCGACGATGGATGAAGATGACTCTTCTTCAGATTGATGAAAAACCCCAATTGTGATTTCATGTAGCAAACCACGCAAAGTGATCTCAAAGCCCTGTCAAATGCTTCTTCGTCTGACACCACTCCCGAGCCCTAGATACGAGCAAAATGAAGAAGAGGGAGGAAAATATAAGGAATGCCAGGCAAACTACATCGGTTGGTTGATAAGCGAGAACATTCGCCAACGAAACGGTCATCAATCCAAACCTCGGTGTGGATGCCTCGGTTCTTTATCCATGTGGAGAGGCAGGAACCGACAGTCGTGTAAACGAATGCACTGTTCTTAAAGCCAAAGGGCAAGGCAGTGTCCACAAAATAATATCCGCCCACTCGAAGCCACAAAACGTCCTTGGAGACTCCGACAGAAGAAGCTGCTTGTAGCCCTGCGCATCGTCGGTAGACGAAAAGCAGCCATTCCTGTTAATGGATTTGGCGATTTCACCCAAGGGCACCAATTTAAATGGTGTATCGTTGCACCACAAATTTGGTCCTTTCATCGACAGAACTAGCCTTGGCTTTTTGGGCTCTATAGATAGAGCATTTACGCACCTCGGCGGAGGGACTTGGGCTGTCTTCCCCAAAAGCTCAATGAGCCCTCAATGAGCCTCTTCGTTAATGTCTCGTTTATAAAATAATAATAATAATAATAATAGCAATCTTATATCGCGCCAAATGCCAGGGCCTCTAGGCGCTTTACAGTATAAACCAAAGCGATAACATACCACATGTACATAGATAAAAAAAAATAAAAAATATTAAACATTAAAAACCAAAGAGCATCATCAAGAGCATCAAGTCTGGTAATACTGAACAAAAAGATGTGTCTTAAGCTGGGACTTGAAATTACTGATGGAATGAATTTGACGCATGCTGTTAGGAAGACCATTCCAGAGGTGTGCCGCTGAAAAAACAAAAGATCTATTACCATAGAATTTTGTTGATGAGCGAGCAGGTACCCTCAATTGACAGTCCGATGATGATCTTATAGAGACCTAGATGGGGTATACAACTGAACAAGGTCAGAAAGATAACCTCGAGGTAACAAAAGCATGCACTAATCTAGAAGTCGATGTTTGATCAAGATATTGTCGAATCTGTCCAATCTTTCTTAATGCATGCCAAGCAGCCTTACACAAGTTGTTGATATGATTGGTCATTGTGAGAGATGAATCCATGAAAACTCCAAGGTTGCGAGCATGTACTGACGGTTGGATGACATCATTGCCAATAGTCAAACCTGGCAAGGAATGACAGACCGCTTTACTAAAATGTGAACGAAAAAACAGTATCTCGGTCTTCCTATCATTTAACACAAGCATGTTGAATTTACACCAAGATCTAATGGCAGATATACATGCTTCCATCCTCTTCACAGCAGTATCACGCTCATGAGGCTTAAATGACAGGTAGAGCTGGGTATTATCGGCATACATGATAGATTGAATACCATGGGCGTCAATTATGTCTTGTAAAGGGGCACTGAACAAAATGAAAGCCAGTGGCCCAATGACAGAGCCTTGATGAACTCCACAGTCCACAGCAATTGGGTCAGACACGACATTTTTATTTATTTATTTATTTATATATATACCACATCCAACAGCGGAGGGACCGCCAATTACAGGAATGGGAGCAAGTGTGGTTGAGTGCCTTGCTCAAGGGCACAGGTGCCACAACCCGTCACGGCCAGGAATCGAACCTACATTCTAGTACTACCACAGGAACTTAAGTTCGACGCACTAGACCGCTCGGCCATAACACCCCAGAAACAGAACGAATGGGCGACACGACGGTGCGTTGACAAAATACATCTGAGGGGGCAAAGCGGAGTCAAAATGCCTGCCTCGGTATTCTCCTTTGAAATGTTGGAAAAAGTCATGAATATCAACTCCTTCGCGCAGCCATTTAGCGACAACGGGACCATCTGCTGATTCTTTAAGAACCACATCCCAAAGATCCGCGTTTTCATTTAACGATCCGGCTATAAAACGCTCAGGATCCCTAAACCGCTTGTAAATCTGGCAAGACACTACCTGAAATGACATCGCCGGGGTTCGATGCACCGACCCCAGGGGAACTTGCAGGCCTTCCAGATATGTTCACACATCTGAGGTCGTCTTTCCCTCGTCTTGCTTTATTGGCTGCAAAGGGATCAAAACACTCAATGGATGATCTTTCCCATGAGTGACTCTCCAGCGCCCTCAGATATCGCAAAAGTTCCTATTATTATAAATTTTATTTTACTCTACTAGCTGCCAGTACACCAAGGCCCAGCTTGGAGTTCCGTTGGCCGAGATCAACCACCCCTACGCCATAACTAAGTGCTGCCTATGTTGGACTTTACCGAATAGTTTGCATCTATAAAATACACCCATTTAGTTTTATATCGATTAATTTGCCTTTCCATATAAGGTTATACCTACCTCCACAATATCGTATGCGATGTCCATGTCTCCGGCCGCATACAAAACTCCGAGAGAGTTGAAGAATGTATCGCAAAGGCGCTAAAATTGTCAACGGCACCATAAACGTGCACGTAAAAAGGCGTACTGCGCATGTCCTGTGAGCGCTAATGAATTGAACCAATCAGGCGCACCCGTCACGTCAGACCTTCCAAATCTACGGTCTGTCGACTGATAATTGGGCAGATACACACGCCCTAAACCGAACCACACGCATTACGGGTAAATCCCAAAACCGCAAACTCTCATAAACAATAGACCGCCAAAGTAAAACGTCACACTCTGTGTGTTGCCATGGCTATTTGGTCCAAACCAAAACCAGTGAACCACTTCTCTGCGCTTCACACAAATGGAAGCTTCAGAATACCAGCGATTACTTAGACGTAACCACCGTAGCAACGACGTCACACTTTTTACCAGTCGGACTTCACGCGCATGAGCCATCGTGCACCAAACATATAGTGCCACTCAGAAGAATTACAAGCTTCCCTAGAAAATCTAGAAAAGCTCCTTTCCAAATAAGAAAGGTCTTCATTTGAATTGCTTAAAACGATACGCAACGAATCATTTATAGGAGAGTAGTGACGTCCGAGAACTGTATTCTGTATTCTTACTGGATTTTAAAACCTTTCTCACTACACCTTACCGGTAAAATCCTTCGGACAAAATCTTTATCCCCGAAATACCATTGACAGTAACCCGTACACTCTCTCGATCTACTGGGCCCCGGCCCTGTGTCTTTCCTTCTTCCATGGTCCAACCATGCATGAAACGAAATATCGCCAGCACAGCTCACGTCCCACCCAGCTGGCGAGCTGCTAGAATCACGAATGATCTGTCGCCCTCATCAGCATGATGAGGGCCCGCCCTATGTGGCCGGTGCCCGGCCCTGTCGATGTTTCTACGATTAGGTTACGGCTTGTATTTTTCGCCGGACCACAAGTTGATTTTAAGGGCGAATTAAAATTAACCGGGGGCCCGCCGAAGCCAAAAATAGCCCGGCAGCCGCTGGGAGTCCCACTGGGCCCCTCCCGCAAGTGCCGAAAAAACAGCCCCTAAACTATCCGGGAAGACATCGGTTTGGAAATGTGACTGGGGTATTATTGGGTCTAAACTTAAAACCAGTGAACCTTTTCCCTGCGCTTTAGCATGTAGACGTTTCAGATTACCAGCGAATGTTTAGACCCAATTACCATGTCAACGTACGTCACACTTTAGTAGTCTATGCTCAACTGACGAACTGATGTATCATTCCACTGAAAATGTGTGACAAATTGACAGGGAAATAACTGGCACGTACCGTCTATATGTTTGGTGTCTCTCTGGTCCTGAACGTAACCGCAAGAAAAGAAAATGCGGCCGAAATACACATCTATTTCACTGGACGGTGATGCTCAATGCGTGCTGCCATCCACCATACATAGCGTTTGACATTTTAAGACTATACGATAGGTAACTCAAGATTTCTACAACTTTGATGTTTAGGGGCCGTTGGCGATACGACATGGCGTATAAAGGTCATGGTCCCCAACATGCTTTAAACCACTAACAAAATCGCGCACTGTGCACTGATCAGAAAATTAAAACAATTAATAAATAAACGAGGTCACCATAAAATTAGTACTCAGTCATAAAATTAAGTAAATTCTGGTGTACTGAGTACTAATTTTATGACATCCACAGCCTATACTCTACGTACCTACCCCAAGCTAGCGAAAACTTTCGTCCTTTCTCATACAAATGATTGCGTTTTTCCCTAAGCTGTTTTTAGAGTTTTGGAGTTTCTGGGACACTGTCTGCTTTACGATTCCGAGCTACTGCTATTGCGTTTTGTCCTTAGATAGGACACTTAAAACCTAAAATATTTATACAGTGCGAGTAAAACATTTTACACTTTTAAAATTATATGTTGTGTTTTAGTGTACCAATATTTATATAAGATGTTTTGACATGTAGGCCTATTTAGGATAAGTTCTCCTGTGTCTTTTGGTAGCAGTTTAATTAAATTATGTTTAATGCATGACCGCACATGAGGCAAATAAGGGTGTCAGGTGGAACACGACTTGCGCCAACTGATCATGCAGAATTGAAAAAGAAGACCAAAACAAATTTAAAAACCCCAAAACTTGCCTTTGTTTAATAGGTTGTGGCTTGTTGAGGTTGTTGGCTTGGTATTTACGAAAAATGTAAGTAAACGGCGGCACCGCGAGATAGACATCTTGCATTAGGAAATCGCTGGCGAAAGCTTTGAAACGCAGCCGTGACACTTTGTGTGCGGTGGAATTCGCTTACCAAGTTTTAAGATGAAGATTAGACCACAAGATGTTTCATTGTACGTATGTTCAACGAGTCTTGGTTGATTCTTGAAAACAACTAAGTCACTCATGGTTCAAATTCTTTTCTTTTTCTTCATCTTAAAACATGGCTCGTCCTCAGCTCACACCCCAGCAAAGGGCCTCCTTCCACTGCACACAAAGTGCCACGGCTACGTGTTCCAAACCTTCCTGTCCCCGCCACACCTCCCCTTGTGCTGCCCCACCCTTTAGGTGGGGGTTTGGTCACGTTTTTATGCCCCAGGTTGGGGATTTTGACCCACTGAAATAAAAATGTCTGTGCACCGGAGTGAGGAAAATAAGCGGTGTAAATGTTAGTTTCATTCATTTTTTTGCTATAATTCGCAGTTCTTAAATAGGGCTGGATACGCTGGATCTCTTAATGCTCTTTCTGCATTATTACCCCTGCTTATGGGGTCGATTTCACAAAGATTTACGACGCGTCGCAAATACCAAATCCATCGCAACTCGCCAATCCCATGGCAAAATTACAAAGGGTTCGGCGACTTGTGATGGGTATGGTACTTGCGACGCGTCGCAAGTCTTTGTGAAATCGACCCCTGGTCATTGGGCTCAGTAATAATCATTCCTTAGTCCTCGGCTCCCTAGCCTTGTGGAGTATACAGTCCCGTGCTGCAATATGCGCACAGGGACTAATCAAACAAATTAGCGTTTTCTACTCTCACATGTACCCTTTTCCTCATGGGTGGACAGAGGCAATTCATTGCAAAGTGCCTTGCCGAAGGACACACGTACCAAGAACAAGCCCGAAGGGAATTCGAACCCACTACCTGTTGAATCCAAGTTTTGGATTCAACATGCTACCCTACTGAGCCATGGAACCCCATAGACGGGCAAAATATAGCACTCTACCCCAAAACATTCTAACAAAATGTCTGTTCATTGTTTTTTGCCCTATTGTGTGTAGTGAATAACAGGAAGAATGTCTACCAAAGTCAACCCACTGGAAATGGTTTAAATCAGGTCACTTCCAAGATGGCCGCCGTTGACCTTGAAAATTACTTAAATGGCTGTAACGTCTTTACTACTCGGTGCAGAACAATGATTTAAATGTTTACTCTTGGGTCTTCGACAAACTCAAAGACGGCGGTAATCAATCACAAGAATGGGCTTGATTGAGGTTGGAGCTGGCTTCGGGCTGGGCTGGGCGGCTAGCTTCCTGTGTTGTTTCTTTTCGGGCAAAACGGGCCGAAAATCATTGGAGCTAAAATATTTCAAAATATGGCTATCCATAGAGTTATATATATAGAAAACTAGAGTGTGCACATGGCTATTCAAGTCACGTTTGTGGACTGTGCCGATGTGGGCGGCGACATGTTTGCTTAACGCCAGGGGTGCCAAGTGGGCAAAACCCTTTTGCGAACCCGTAGCGTTAAGCCAAAATGGCGGCGTCCATATCGGCACATCGTGTATTGGGAGTGCGCACTCTAGATTTCTATAACTCTTTGCGGTAATAATTTAGTACTTGGACATCAATAATTTTGCCTTAAAATGATTTATTATACATCAATAAGTGCAAATCTAATGAAGAAACCAAAATTTGGAGGGGAACAAATATGAAGAATTTACTAGGAAAAACTTACAATATTTCCGAGTTGTCCCATAGGCTTAGTGCATGAGGGCTTATGTGACGTCCGACTTGTAAATTATTTCCCTCTTTGCAGCTATCCCACTTCTCCGTGTGTCAAATTTCCAAATATTTTCTGCTGTGACAAATCATCAAAATATGTATGGATTCGTCGATCTGTTTCCAGTGTACTTCGTGTTTAACACCAAAGTTTCATGTGTTGGATATTTTTCTGCGTCCTCCTCTTTCTGCGTCCTCTTTAATTAACGCGTTCTGGCGCGTCCGAGCCCCTGTTGAATTTCGCGCTATTCCGTTGTGGAAGGCAAGCTTATACACTATACTCAGGGATATTGTGGGGTGTATGCAGATTATTTTATTAAAGGTATGCATTCCGCTTATGCCTTAAATTATTTTGTATGCGATTATAGACATGTAAACACCTTAATTGTCACAGGAATAGGCGAAAATAGTTATTTGAATTAAAAAACAAAATCCAAAAACGCAACTTACCAATATCCCTAATTTAGTGTGAGCTACAACGAAAACTGGATTAAAGACATGCATAGCTAGCTATTGATACATTATAGCAGCCCATTCAAATAAATAGACCGTATCGAATATATAACCGCCATTTCGCAGGGCAGTTTCTTTGTTCCTTGAGGGCATGCATGCATGGTTGCACATACGTGCTTCCATAGAAAAAGTGAAAACGTCACCATTTGTGTGTTGCCATGGTTTTTGGGTCTACACTAAAACCAGTGAACTGTTTCCCTTCGCTATACCAATGGACGTTTCAGCTAGATTACCAGCGAATGTTTAGACCCAATTACCATGCCAACTGAGGGTCAACTAATTTAGTAGTCTATTGTTGAACGGTTTAAGTAACAAAAGGTGCCCTACGAAATGGCGACTATTTCTTACGGTCTATAGCGTAACGGTCCATTCTTCCACCCCAACGGCCGTTGTACTAATTTTGACTGACATTCAAAGGTTATTTAAAGGTCATTGTCAGTCTGCGACGACAGCTAGCGCCTGTGTACACATGCATACATATACACGTACTGTACAGCCACATCTACACGTATAAATTTGCATGCCAGGAGCGCAGGATCAGGAGTGTCAATGGTCAAATGACCTGGTACAGGAAGTATAGTGTGCGCGTAACTGTATAGTTCCAATATATCTCGTGAATGAAGCATTGCGGTAAACCCTAATCAGTGTTAGCATTCTGAACTGGCATTAAAAATGAATTTTTCGGCAAGCCATGAGTATGCTACTTACGACGGTAGATATCTCCAGCATGAAATGGTGAAAAGGCACATCCACAAGCTTCCATTTAGTCAATATGACGATTTGTTGGACGTCGGCTGCGGTACTGGTGAAGAGACGAAAACTATGGCAGCCAATGTCAGAAGTGTTGTTGGTAGGTAAACAAAGGATAAACTACGCGGTAGTATATAGGGTTACATTGCGGTGCATATACGATAGCCTTTTGACAAGTGCCCCTTATGGGGTTGTATTGTTTGGTAAAATGTCAGACAATTGGGCGTCTTGAGCGGAGTTATACAAAGGTTGGGCGAACTTTTTTGCCATAAGGCCTTTTCCCAACTACACTACTCAAAAAAATTAAAGGAACAAGAGAACATAATGTTTTTTGTCATGGTC
Organism: Henricia sp. BOLD:AAB3569; assembly: GCA_037783545.1. NCBI lineage: Eukaryota > Metazoa > Echinodermata > Asteroidea > Spinulosida > Echinasteridae > Henricia > Henricia sp. BOLD:AAB3569. Next base: position 381,520 of record JBBELK010000597.1, on the reverse strand, counting down.
TATATGGGCTACCGTTAGAACAAGAGGCATTAAAGTTATGTGAAAATCATTCAGGTGTTGTCAATTGATTCTCAAACAATACTCAACAATGTTGGTGAAATCATGCGTGTCTTCTAACACGTGGACACGGGGGTGTCCACAGGCGTGTTCTTTTACCCTGTATAAGGTGTTGGTATTGGTACACTTGTCATCACTAGTTGTTATCACTTCTTGCAACAAAATGAAGGTTCTTCCAATTCTGTTGTTTGTTGTCTGTCTGCTAGGACTGAGTACTGGTGTTCGCCGTCAGTTAACTGAAGCTGAGGTTGCTAGAGCTGTCCAGCTCCTTGAATTTGGCAATACACAGCGTGCGGTGGCTGTACATTTTGATGTGTCCGTAAGTGTCATCAACCGGTTGTGGAGACGTTTTCAGGAAGATGGTCTGTACACCAGGAGGCCAGGACAAGGTCGCAGACGTGTGACTACCCCTCCCCAGGACCGATACCTGAGGATCCTGGCACGTCGAAATCGACGATCTACTGCAAGATCCTTAGCCACAAGCTTCCACAGGGCAACTGATGTCCGTGTTTCCAATCAAACAGTCAGGAATCGTCTGCATGAAGATGGTATGAGAGCCAGACGACCAGCCACATGCCCCATTTTGTCCGTAGTACACCGCAGAGCCCGGCTGGACTTTGCTAGAAACCATCAATTTTGGCAGATGGACCAGTGGGCACCAGTACTGTTCTCAAATTAAAGCAGGTTCACTGTTTCAACCAATGATAGACGTGTAAGGGTTTGGAGACGGTCGGGGGAACGATATTTCAACTGCAACATTGTCGAATTTTACCACTTTGGAGGTAGATCAGTTATGGTGTGGGCGGGTATCTCCCTGGATCGAGGGGCGTACGGACCTCATCGTGGTAGCTGGTGGTGCACTAACAGGTTTGAGGTATCGAGATGAGATACTGGAACCTGTTGTGAGGCATGCTGCTGCCGTAGGTGAAAATTTCATCCATGTGCAAGATAACGCTCGTGCACACACTGCACGAGTGTCCATGAACTTTCTTGATAATGAGGGAATCAGCACGATGCCCTGGCCGGCAAGATCTCCTGACCTAAACCCTATCTAGAGCATGCATGGGACATGCTTGGCAGACGTGTTGCAGGTCGAGAACATGCTCCAGACTCTGTACAGACACTCAGAGAGGCCTTGGTTAAAGAGTGGGAGAACATTCCTCAAGACTCCATAAGACAGTTAATTTTAAGCATGCCTCGACGCTGTCAGGAGTGCATACAAGCACGTGGAGGTCATACCAGTTACTAGACAATGATTAATTAACGTTTACTTTGCCAAAACGTGGACAATGTACGGATAGTCATGATAACCTGCCAGATGATTATGTCCATATTTTTGTTCATTCATGTTTTAGTCATGTTAACAGGCTACCACATCAATAAATTTCGCCATACATTGTTGAGTATTGTTTGAGAATCAATTGACAACACCTGAATGATTTTCACATAACTTTAATGCCTCTTGTTCTAACGGTAGCCCATATAGACCATGACAAAAACATTATGTTCTCTTGTTCCTTTAATTCTTTTGAGTAGTGTATATAGGCCTACTATACCTACTGCTACGTTATTCATTATATGCAATTGGTTGACCCGTACGTGCAACGTCACAACAACATTACCCGCGCCCGTACTCTACACTACACGTAAACATTTTGAAAACAGATCGGAAAAAATGTCAACTAAGCCAATAGCCATGTTCAGACGGGCACTACCTTCGAAGGTAAAGTTAACAACGACAGTCCCACTAATAACGACGCGTGTCCACACGGTGCTTTAACAACGACGCGCAAGCATGCACACGGCCCATATACCAATTGATGGTGCGCGCTCGTAAGTAGCGCGCTACTCATAAGATTTCTCGTTGGTAAATCGTCGTCGTTAACTTGTAAGTATGTGCGTCCACACGGTCACTACTTACGCCCTCTGCAGTAATACTTCAGAAAACCTTTAAAAAAATGCATGCATGGTTTTTGTATTGAATGGATGGTAAAAAATCGTTTTCAAACGATTACAAAACACCTGCAGTTGGCAACATTTCCCACATGAACGGTAACATTTTACACGGGAAAATCATGTGGTATTAAGTTTGTCACAATTGCTATTAACACTTTTGGTCGGGTTTTCTTTAGTTTAAGACTGCTCACGTGACGTGCTCTCAGCCAATATGTAAACTGTCTAAGGTATTTATGAATTGCATATTAAACTTGTGTTTACGAATTGCAGATTAAACTTGTGTTTACGAATTGCAGGAACAACGACATAACATTATACTAAACAATAACGTTGATATACTGCCTTGTACACGTTTTAGCAACATATAGAGCGGTTTCACAGCTGTCACGGGTCACGGGTCACTTAAACATCTCCCGGTTTGTCCTCCAGATTGGAGTAGAACAATAGAGCCTGTGCTTTTCTGCTACAGCCACGTGCGTTTCCCCACCGGGCTCTATATTGTTTTCTCCCCATTTGGAGGACAAACACGGGAGGGTCTTGACCTTTTGACCAAAAGGCCTCTGCAGTAATACTTCAGAAAACCTTTTTAAAAAATGCATGCATGGTTCTTGTATTGAATGGATGGTAAAAAATCGTTTTCAAACGATTACAAAACACCTTCAGTTGGCAACATTTCCCACATGAACGGTAACATTTTACACGGGAAAATCATGTGGTGTTAAGTTTGTCACAATAGACTGTAAAGTAAAAACGTCACCCTTTGTGTGTTGCCATGGTTTTTGGGTCTACACTAAAACCAGTGAACTGTTTCCCTGCGCTATAACAATGGACGTTTCAGATTACCCAAAAACCATGGCAACTGACGTCACACTTTAATAGTCTATTGCTATCAACACTTTTGGTCGGGTTTTCTTTATGTTCTAAATAAAAACCAATATTTCCCACTATGCCTATAGCTAATGCAGGTAATTTAATTACACGCTCATTGAAAAAAATCTCAGTCGGAATTATTCCACAGTGCACTTGATACCCCGTCTATTGATTTAAATACGTTTTTCCTCGACACAATTTTTAGCAAGGTTTTAGGTTAGTGCAAATTATAGAGCAAGCCTATGATTACTTTCCAGGAATTGACGCCTCACAGGAAATGCTGGATGTTGCCCGAGAAGTCAACTCGGGACCGAATGTAACATATTGCATTGGGGACGCACGGACTGTGGGAGACAACCCGGAATGGCGGGAACGATTTGACAAAGCCACGTCCTTCTACGTCTTCCACTGGTTCGTAGAACATGCCCAAGCCCTCGGAAGTATTATGTCCTGTCTCAAACCAGGTGGAGAGGCGCTATTCCTTATGGACAATATCAACGAACCTACGGTAGAGGCAGCAAAGTTCTTGGCCACTCACGCCAAATGGTCGCAATATTTAAAGGTTTGAAGTTCATTCAGATTCAAGTTCCTAATGTATAGGCTAGGTCACACAGAGCAGGATCCTATAACAATAATCGAACATTTTCGAAATCGCGGTATATCGTCATAAATATGCTAATTTTAGAACACGAATATGGCAACGGCACGAACATAGTACGACCAATCGTGTGAATTCGACTTTCACCACGACCTATCAAGAATCGACACGAATCAACGAGATATAGGTACGAATCGACACGATGTCAACAAGAATCAACCAGAATAGACACGCTCAAAGTACAAATTAACACGACTCAAGTCACTCAAGAGGAATTGGCGCAAACTGACGGTTTGGGGTTATAAAAACCCACGATTCGCGGCGATCTCAGTTCTTCAAAATTCACTGTCAAGTCAACCAAAATTGTCATATCGTTATGGTCGCCCTCAAATCGTGATGGTCGTGTTACAGTCGTGTTAAATCGTGTCATATTCGTGACGTATTATTGCACAATCGTGTTGAAATCGTCATCATTTCGTCATAGATCGCAAATGGTCGTAGTAATTCTTGTTGTATTCTTGTTGAAATCGTGTTGAAGCCCTAGTCACACCAAGGTCCCGAACCATCCCGGACTCAACTGGATGGTACTGGATGAATCGGGATAGTCCTGGACGGTTCGGGAGGTCACCCCGACTTTTTTAAACTGTTTAAAAAGGTCGGGGTGGTTCGGGACGGTTCGGGATGGAAGCCCAATCCGGGATGGTTCGTGTTCGGTTCGTGTTGGGTTCGGGACAGTACGTAGTGAATCCGTAGTGGCAACGTGATGATGCTTGGCGATACTTGGCGATATGGCATAATTTTCCCAACACCACGTACCACCCCGGACCACCCCGGACACAACACGGTGACACCACGGTGTCAAAGTCCTGTCGAAAAGTGAAAACCAATGAAAAATGCACCTGTATTTATAGTCTCCGTGACGGTTCGTGTTGGGTCCGTGTTGGGTCCGGGATGGTTCAGGGTGCATCCGTAGCTCTTTCGGGACAGTTCGTGTTGGGTCCGGGGCAGTTCGTGGTGAAACGTGTTGAGTCCGTGGTAGTACGGAGTGGTTCGTGATGGGTCCGTGTTGGGTCCGTAGTCAATCCTTGGTAAAACGTACTGTTTCCGTGTTGGGTCCGTCGTGGCGGTACAGGACAGTACGGGGTGTCTGGGTTTTTCCACCGTCGAGGGGACTGTCTGGACGATTTCATCCCGATTCGCCCCGGAAGAGGGTCATTCTGGGTCCGTGGCTATCCGGGATAATCCTTGTTGTATCCGGCGTTGGTGTGACTGGGGCTTGAGATCGTGTCCCCAATCCATCGGGATCTCGACACGAATCGACACGATCCTAGTACAAATCAGTACAACAAGAATCAACACGAATGCAGTACGACCTATGCCGATCACAACCAGATTTTGTAAATCGTGAATCACCTCGACAATTTTCAACACTCCAAAAACGATCACGGTCCTTGGCCGACCTGTCCCGACCTATGGCGAATCAGTACGACCTATGAAGATCTCAACAAGAACTCACACGGTGTTAACACGTTTTAGCGCGATCTGCCACGAATTTTCCAAAATTTTCCATTCTTGTTAGATCGTGTAGAGATCGTGCTCTGTGTGACTGGGGGCCTTGGCTAAAAGTGTTTTCTAAATCGTGCGTCAGTTGATTTAAAACATACTGTAACAATAAGTTTGGGATATTGTTAGGTTTATGCAGATATTTTAGTGAGGGTATGCATTCCGCTTGAATGGTGTTGTATATGTTCATACAATTGTATCTGCATGACAGACACACCTTGTCACAGGAATAGGTGAAAACAGTCATTTGGAGAAAATAAATTCCAAAATTGACAACATACCAATATCCCTAACATCATGTGATTGTGTACAATCCGACTTGGGACCAAGCAAACTTGGCCACATTAGGAAGGTATCCACTCGATAAAGGTGGCCTTAATAGCAGGTTGCACGTACCCCACTACTACCCCCCACCCCCTACAAAACAGTTGTAATTTACCATTTAATATGACGGACCCTCTCATTTTACAGGGCTACAAGCATTACTACTATGCGTTGAATCGTACCGTACCTGAAATTGTAGACTTTCTGACGTCATGTGGCTGGACCAACGTGCAATGTGACCCGGTATCCACGCCAAGCATGTCGGAGACGCACACAAAACGTATGTCTGAGTGATTGATTTTCCACTTGAACTTATTTGCTATTCTACGAACATGTGCAGAGTAACTAAAAGTGCACTGATCTTTATCTCCCGACGACGTCATCCTTAAGAGGCCGAACTCACCAAGCCCGACACGCTTCCTGACACAAATGACCCCAGTGGTGTCGGGAAGCACGGGTGTGTCGGGGCAGTGAGTTCAAGATTCTGACGCACATCACGACACACGACACAGATGGTGCGTCGTGCGTGGTGTTGTGAAGTAGGATTTCTGACACTTTTGAACCTGTTTTTAAAAAAATCGTACGACGCACCCGCGTGTCGGAATGTGTCGTTGTGACGTCAGTTGTGTCGTACGCACTCTTGGCGCGCTTTTTGTCGCCCACGACACGCTTGCGACACACGACTTTGTCGGCGCGTGTCGTAGACCATCTGTGTCGTAGGCCTATTTGTGTTGCAAGCGTGTCGTGTGCGTGTCGGGCTTCGTGGGTTGGACCTCGAATACAATGGATGTCGCTTGTTTGATTTTTGTGTTTTGTTTGTGTGCTTGGTATTTATATTGTGACCCGTTTTGCTATGAGTATGCATGTCTTTCCCCGCCTTTAACCTCTTGCGTCCTGGGTTCGATTCCTGCACGTGAATTTGGTTTGCAGTTCTAACTTGACCGCGTAGTTTTCCCTAGCAGATTTCTCTGTGGGATTTCATCCAACTTCTAAAACTGCATCTCCTTCATCTGAAGTGTATGTACATGTATAAAGTTAAAGATGTAATATCGTAGAGTAGATGGCATAAAATGCCTCAATTGCCATAATTGCCATAGATGCTCTAAGATTAACAACAACAACATTGACTTATTCCTATCTTGGGATTGCTCGCTACTCAATTAAAACTGGCGCGCTTTAGGGTGGATTAACACACTGAGCCTTTTCGCGCGTAAATTCGACGCGCGTCGCTTTGAGGGAAAACAAACCTGTGTGTAGTGAATTTACGTGTAAAGGGGCGTTCACACTATCGCGGAAAAATGGCTTTGCGCGCGGCTGTGCCATAGGTTTGTACAGAAACTGGTTTGCCGCTTGTGCGCGGCTTGTATTGAACTTTGACCGCAGTGCGCTGACCTTTCCAACGCGCAGCCAATGAGGTATCAGAGAAGCCCCAATTTACCGGAGTTGAATTTTCTATTTTGGAAAGATCGGCGATTGGGACCTCATTCAATGCGGTGGGCGTAGTGCGGCAGTGTGACTTTTTTTGCGATAGTGTGATGAACTCCCTTTCACGATGCATTAAAAATCACAATCAAAAACACTTTCCGCCAAAGTTGATTGTGGTTCCAAGTACGTCCTTTCACTTAAAATCCACTCCACATCGCTTTTTCTCAAAGCTACGCGCGTCCAATTTAGGCTCAGTACAGTGTGAATTCACCCTTCGCACTACTTTTCAGAGAGGCGCCAGCCTGATTGCATTTTCCACCCAAATATCGGGTTAAATGACACCCATAAACTAATAGCAGGGACATTCCCCTGTTCAAATTCCGCATTTATCTCGTTTACAGTGTTAATGAAGACGTGTTTGGGGCAAACGGCGTACATTCCGGAGGCAGAGCACGAGGCCTATCTGGAGGACATTTGGCAGTTTGCGTTTTCTAGGTACAAGGACACGTCCGTAGAAGGGAACGTTCAGTTTCCCTTCGAAGATGTAGTCATCCATGCTTACAAGCCGTCGTAGATACACGGACACCCGATGTCGGTACCCGATGTCGGTACCCGATGAGCCACAACATTCTCATTGTGAACAAAATCTTAAACAGCTAGTATCCTCCCATCCACATATTTTTTAGTTTTCCTGTTTATCATGGAGGTTTATGTTTCTACAACGCGATTACAACGTGTTTTCCGCCAAAACCCGACAGTCTTTTGTTTAAAACGCAATTCTTCACCCGAAATTCTGAAACGCTCGAGGTCACTTGGTTTGTTTACAAACAGGGTTGTGACGTCATCCTGAGAAGAACACAAAACGGCCTGTGTAGTATTGAATGGAAAATATACGAAGTGTATGTTCATCATGCCTTGTAATTCAAATTACAAACGTGAAAAATACTTTATGTAATATGACAACAATTTATTTTTGTCTTTTTGCGAAAAAATATTTAAATTGTGGCTTACAATGATGCTCTTTTGAAGTAAATTTCAGTGCATTGCGATGATCGCGGCCGTTGGTTTTGACACAAACGGCCGTCTTGAAATTTAAAAAAAAAAATTTATTGCGTATGAATTTAGAAGGGAAAAAAAGACGACTGAGACGAAGTTATGATTTTTACTGATGCAAAACACACGAGTGCCACAGCGGCAGTTGGCAAACGGTCCAGCTGACAGTCGATTTTGATGTTAAGTTAGTACTATATAGTACGGCCGAGTTGGTCATGTTTGTTAAGTCGAGTTGGCAAACAATTGGTGGATTACTAAAAGGAAAAATAAATCTTTGAATTTTTGAGAGTTGCCCCATGGGTCGAAGTTGAACCAACTCGACCGTCGTTAGCGACTTGGAAAAAAAATCAAAATATATATTTCGAGTTAAAACCACTTTCACACAACAAACAGGTTGCAACAGATTTCAAAAATATCTTTGTTGCAAAAATTCATCAAGCGGTTGTTTTTTTATGCTTGTTAAAATGTGACCAATTTACGTGCGGAATCGTCCGATGGCATGAACACAGTCCGTTTCGGTCCCTACGTACGTACGCACTTACGCACGGCAGCCTAGCCGTACACATATAACCCAACACACGGCACTCGGTACAAGTTCAACTACTCCCTTTGCGCGACTCATTTTCTCATTCTTGGCAATAAGAAAGAAAATGTTTCCTTTTTTTTTTCATAGTGTCTGGTAAAACATACAACCACGCAACTACTGGGCATATCTCTGGCTTTTTGGACGAAAACAATTCTTCAAAAAACACCAGCTATTAACAGAGACGGTTTTCCGAGTTTTTTGCGTGTAAACGTATGGAGCTGACAATGATATCGTGTTGACTTCTCTTTCTCAGGATTGCGTCACGGGGTAACGCGCATATCATAAATACCTAATAAGCGTTTCAGAAATCGCGAAAATCTCATTTTCGAAAAGTGCACTTTTGCTTGCAATTTATCCACTTAAAACCGACAATTAAAAAAACCCAGCTATCCACGCCGGCAAGATGAATGTTTGGACTATCGAAAAAAGCCTAAATGCTGGATTTTCCTTCAAGGGGGATTCTAGCTCTTTAAGTTTAATTTTCAAGAAATTTCTAATATTTGAATAACTTATTGCAAAGAACATGTACATGAACCAGGCGGCACCGGTCAAAAAATTTGCTGATATCAAGAGGGAGGTGGGTAGGTCCAACAAGGTTGCCAGTCAAATTTTCTGACCCCCTAAAAGGTCAGAAAATTTGGGGATTTCATTTATTATTTCTCAGGGCAAACATGAAAGGAAAGGGTCAGAAAATTTGAACTTCAAATTTTATGACAATACAATTTTAGCTAAAACCTGATGGGCACATTTAAAATGTATTGATACAACGCAGACATTTTCCAAACATCATTTTTGCTATTTATTGCCAATAGCAGCATGGACATTGATAGGAGGTGCATAGCATACTAGCACCAGCCTCAGCAGGCCTCAGTAGAGAGGAAACAAATCACTCACGAAAGGCCGAACTGCGAGCAGGGCTCTTAAAGAAACAAATCTGCCATCAACCTCTAAATGATGCTTACATGTAACTACATCGATGAGAACTGCTATATCATTGGGTGTAACTGTGATCCCCTTTTATTTCTATCTACATGTTTCATCCTCTGATTTTTTTAACGAACAATTACCTAGCAATCCTGACTAATCGGGCAGAAATTTGAGTACGCTTTATCCGTAACAAGTACAAAAAGGTATGCATAACTGTAACCACTGTCCACCCAGTAAAGAGAACGATATAAAAGAAATAAAAAAAGAGACTAATTTGATAATAAACTCAAGGTATCATCGGTTAGCATTAAAGTACATGTAATAACTGACAATTTACGAATGATTTATATTACCCACTAATCGGGTAGAAATTTGAGAACGCTAAAACCGTAACAAGTACTCAAAAGATGCTTAACTGTCACTAACTGCTGACCACCTAGAGGGAAACCTACGGGCAATTTATAGTTTCTTGGTTATTAGTTTATTTTCATCTGGAGAGGGTAGCCAAGCCAGCGGATTGTCGGTGTTTGGATGGAACTGTTACTTGACGTTCCGCGCTGTATGTCCATAGAAACACTGACGAACATGCACCCTTGTTGCACTCGACAGGCCTATTGGTGCAGGGACCTGTGCGAGTGCTCACCATCGCGGAATTGTAATTTTCTAAACATCTGGCTGAAAACATGGTTCATAAACCTTTTGGCCAGGCCTGTTTATATAAAACAAACCTACATGTCATGCTCAATGCAGCTCAATGCACCCTTTGCTAAAAATGTGACAACCGTTTTGAACTATTGTGGGATATGTAGGAACTACTCAAATATTTAATTGTCTGCCTTTTGGACTGGTGTAGTAAAAGTTAAACTTCAGTACGGTAGTCCTTTGAATTTAAGCAAGGCCTAACGTAGGTGCTAGGCCTAGGCCTAACAGGTAATGCTTATAAGTTATAAAATAAAAGCCTCTATATACAGAATTTGCAGTGATCCAACATTTTAATTCACGAGTTCATCAGAAGAAGAACAATGCATAGTTCCGACCTGTCAATCAAGCCGAACCCGCGACCAATCACAACAGAGCTAGCAGACGGCGCCCACAATGGTCAAAGTGATGCAATCATCATAAACAATCCGCGATGTTCTGCCCATACAGTTTGTATGCGCCAGTACAGTGACCGGGTGAATTTTTGTTTCAATGTTGGGCGATTCGCTGTTCAAAGGTAGGAAAGCGCATTTTTATGAAAGATATGTCATCCCTGCATTACTAGCCCTTCGCTCAGTGTGTGCTACGGTAACTGTCGACCTCAAAACATAAATACCTTTGGGTTTTCTCCAATGAATCTGTGCTTTCCATGCCGAGTCCCGTTGCTTGTGAGCACATAGCAACAATATCCAAGGGGGCGGGGTTAACTGGGCAATCTCGGAACTACGCATTTACTAAAGTGTTGACGGTAATAGTAACGAACATCACATGATTTTTTGCTGTGTAAAATGGTATCTTTCTCAGTTTCTGGGAGAATTTACCAAATGAAGCTGAATGAAGGTGGTTTAAAAAAAAAAGTTTGTGCATGTAGGTGCATGCCACACAAAATTAATGCAAACCAAAAACTAACTTTAGACCGGGCCTACACTAGACTTGATGTCAAGTCTGTAACTAGACCGGTTGTTTCGTAAACGGCAGCAGCGTAGTCGCGAATGGACTGGAAACAAGTCTAATCGACCTATAGTTACAGACTTGAGAAACCTGTTTCCGTTTTGTACACGGTCTATGGAGATTGCTACCAGAATTGGACGTAGAGAGCTGATTGGTCGAAACGCGGGGCTACATTAATATTCATGGCACTCCTTTAAATGGATGTGTTTTTGTGAATTTTGAATAGGGTTTCATCTCCATCGTAATAACGCATGCAGCAAGCTTGAAGTGCAAATTTTTTAGGCTACGTACATGTAAGCCTATTCGACTTGATCAGTTTATGCGAATTTAGGATAATCGATGGTTTTTGTTTAAAATATAATCGCAAACGCTCATGATTGCAGATCGTGGTTTTGGAGAAAGACAGAGCTGAAATTTTGAACAGTGCTGTCAAGCATGGGCGCCAAAGAATGGGGTTGTCGGCCTCGTTGAAACCGAAGCTAGGGATTTGGAAATCTGTGACATCGTCACCCACACAGTCGCGACACTATTTTTGATATCTGTTGCAACTTGTCTGTTGTGTGAAAATGGTTTGTTGTGTGAAAATGTTGTGTGAAAACTCAAAATAGAAATTTTGGATTTTGTTCAAAGTCTCATAAGCAAATGGGGCAGTTTTAATGTGCTTTTCAAGCTTTCGGTCAAATATGTCACCGTGACGACCTTCTCAACATTTGCCAGTTTTGTATGACAAGGACGCAGATCTTCGATGGTGAGGAAAGGTTTGTTTGCAGGACTTTTTCTAATCTGGAGCGAAGATCTGATTTATCAAGACTGTAATATTTCTTGCAGGATAGCTAGTAAAGTCGTGTTACAAACTAAGCACGCACGCCACTTGTAGGTATTATGCCGACCATTTTAGCCACCAGCAATAGCTAAGATAATCTCAGCTCTTGTTTTATCATTTTTCATTGGGATGTGGTCTAAAAAAATCTCAGCTCTTGTTTTATCATTTTTCATTGGGATGTGGTCTTTTTAGACCACATCCCAATGAAAAATGATAAAACAAGAGCTGAGATTATCTTAACTACACCAGCAACACGTTTTGAAAATCAACTAGTCGAAGAAGAATGTTACAAACAAAAACCAAAATCCAATTTGTAGTAAAAAAAAAAAAAAAACACCGGGCAAAATTACTGACCCGCCAGCTAGAGTTTGGAAAGTTGGCAGTGCGCTCGATCCCTTTCAATTTTACATAAACTTGAGCGCATCTTAGTCTGTGGTGCGTTAACTGGACTGCAGTGCCACAACAGTTGGAAAACGATAAAGCAACAGAAGGTAAAAATAGTTTTAATACATTCTGCTCAGCTTCATTTGTTTTCTGCGACGTGGTAAAGGGCTGTGCAGTTTAATTTATCGATGTATTTAGCCCTTGACGTGACACAAGTAATTGGCGCAATCACATCTAAAGGGACTGATACCGAGTTAATACTTGAATATGATACTGTTAGAACACATTCATCAAAAGAAGCTGATACAAGATCTCCCATAATCATTATAGGGGAGATCTTTTTAATGAATATTGTTGTACATTTCTTTGTACATCATAAATGCTCTTGACTGTAACTTAACATACTACATTTCACTAAACGCTTAACACAGTTTCTCTAAATAACAATATTGAAGTTTTAAAACACGCATTAACCGAATCAGATAACATTACATCCCCTCTGGTAGAAGTGGACGTTACCACGGCACGATGGCCGAAATGTTATTGGCTGGTTCTATGGCAACAGCGTGATTATATATTACGCGCCATGAAGCATTAATATTGGCGCGAAAACAGGTTTCTCAAGTCTCTAGACAGGTACTATTCATAACAACGATGTTGCGTGTGGGGATTATAGGCGTCATACGGACCAAATACGACTGTCTAGAGACTTGACCTCAAGTCTAGGCCTACACATGATTTACATGAAAAAAACCTGGAAAAAAACAAGCGTTATTATTATACCCCAAATAAGGCTTCCTTTGACCTGCCTTTTCTCCACCTATTTTAAATGCTTTACATGTTAGAGAACACACAATACATGATCAGAAAATATTTTCATTTTTCAAATATCATTCATCGGAATATTCCCTCATACTTACTGCAATGGTACTACTATTATACTCATATAGAAACCTTATTTAATGCTACTGTATACAGTACTGCACCACAGCGATATGTGTGAGCATACACACGTACACTATGCTATGCTGTATGCTAGGCTCGCCTCTATGTACTGTATCCAGGCTACTACATGCGGTATGCATACATGTACACATACACACAGTGTGGACTTACATATGTAGGTGTAACTGTGCATGTATGGTATGTACGGTACAGGTCAAAGAGTGAAAGGTCATATATGGAGGGCAATTGTTATTTGGAGCTTTATTTAAAAAGTGGTTTAAAGGCACAGGCTCGTCAGCAATGCGCGCACGCCAAATTCGTGCCACCAAATACGCAGCTCCATGCCATATTTGCTACGGAGCTGCGTATTTCGTGGCACAAATTTGGCGCGCGCGCATTGCTGACGAGCCTGGGGCCGATTTCACAAAACTCCTCTAATCTTAGGATCGATCCTAGGATTTAAGAAGAGTTGGAGCTCTAAGATCGATCTTGGTTAAGACGTGTGCTATGATCGATTTCACAAAACGCATCTTTTACAAGACGAGTCGCAATTTATCAACGGCTGTACCATGTTTGTTAACAGTACCGTATACAACAGCTGTCGGGAAAACGGCACGCACATTACAAATCAAAATGACCGACTTTGTAGTGTCGCCTGCTTGGCGTATTGTCGCATTTTGTCGGCAGTTATGAAAGGTAAATAAAGTGAAAAAATGCAAGTCGATGTACTTGAACCTATATAGATGTACATGTAGGCCTATCGTTCGGCTGTACAAATGGCACACTCACATTTATGTGCAGATCAGTATGCTTGACGGAATTGTTTTTAAATGTGTATTTATCTAATTTACATAAATGTATCTTTTTGGGAGCATCGCGCGTGTTTGCACGCGCGCGCGCACCATAAGTAACTTTCAGCCTGTTTCAACACAGTAAAGTGTACACAGTGACATATATGCATTTCATGGTTTTTATTGTTGTATTGATACTTTTTGCCGAAATCATGCTTTACGCGTGTATGTAAACGTCGAGAAACCTAGGGCTACATGCAAGTTATGTCTTCACGTTGATAGACATACAAAAGCCTAGGCTTATAACCCGTTTCGGTAAGTGAATTTCTGCCATTTAAATTACGCCTCATTTTCAAGAGAATGTCGCCTATAGCGGCAAAATTCAGCCTGTATGACCGCCTTCCTGCTGCCGTACGCCGGGCTAGCTTCGCGATCAACAAGCAGAAGATAAGCGCCATCGATGACTGCATTTACTCCATGCATTCGTACAGATAAGACGACCCAAACATCGATTTTAAGTTAGGAAGAGTTGGGTCGTGTTGCTATGGGAATTAGGAAGAATTGAACGCATCTTAATTTTTGTGAAATCGGTCCTAGGATTGATTCCAAGATAAGACGAGTAACGCTTCCTAGTTTGAATCTTAGCGCTTTGTGAAATCGGCCCCTGTGCCTTTAAACAGGTTTAAATCAAGAACTAATACATGTGATGTCATTTGTTATGTGGAATATAGGGCCTATATATAAAGGGCAACTTCTAAAGGATCTCGGAGGTCCCTTAAAGGACGTGTGAAATAGGGTTTTTATTAAATATAATAATAGTAGAGGGTATCTTTTACACATTTCGGTCAATTTCAGAAAATTTTATTGTTCCGTTTTTGGGTAATTGCAAGTTTTCTTGTTTTATGCTAATGAGAATTTCCATATTCATGAGCAAATCCGTGATGTCATCTCAGGACAACAGAGGAAATCTCCATTGACTTGTGTACAAAAGTTTTTGTCATTTTCAGTGACTTCTTGGTGTTATGATCTGTAACAGTTTACTGAGTTTGTTTAGTATATCATTTGCGACAATCCCAACAAGTTTGTTTGGGTCAGAAATGGATCAGTGGGCTACTGTTACTGTTTGAAATGTAATGTTCTTTCTTTGTTTTTCAACTGTGGGTTCCCTCCATGACTAGCAATAAACAGCGCCCTCGTCTGTCAAGAAAATTTTGAAGTAGAGAAAAGGTCACTTCTTTCTGAAATGAAAACAAATTTAGGTTTGCCCCTTTGTCTGCAACACTTTGATCTTCTGATTCGTGTATAAAAACAAATGGTTGATAATTTTCACTTCACTAAACCTTTAAAAATAAGCCCCCATGCTGCCCCAGTACAGGCCAACCTTCAACCAGCAGGCTAGGGGTTTGTAAGGCTGTTACAGCCATTTCCAGTGGCCAATTTCATGGCGTTACTTAGCACACAAATTTGCTTAGCACAGGATTTATTTGCTTTCTAAAATGGATTACAAGCCAAAATTATTTCAGGAATTCCGGAACTTTCTATTGTCTCATTGGTTTGTGACAAAGATTATTCCGGGAAAAACCGGAACAATCACATCCCTGTACAATATGTTGCAATTGAAACTTAAAGGAGCGTGTCCAGGGGCCAATTTCATGGCGTTGCTTAGCACGAAAACTTGCTAAGCACAGGATTTATTTGCTTTCTAAAATGGATTACAAGCCAAAATTATACACCAACTTGTGTTCTACGCAAGAGTAGGAGGATACCTTTCAATACACATCACTTACGATTTTGGCTAGCAATCCATTTTTGCAAAATAAAGCAAACAAATCCTGTGCTAAGCAAATTGTTGTGCTAAGCAATGCCATGAAATTGGCCCCAGGTGGCACGCCGGGGGGAGGGGGAGGGGCGTGGCGGGGGCGTGGCGGGGGCGGGGGGGTTGGGTCCAACAAAGCATGGGTCAGAATTTTTTTTGCTCAGTTGTAAATTTGTACAAAATGAAAGGAACAAATTGTTTTAAAGACGTGCCTTAGAAATTCTTC
This sequence comes from Henricia sp. BOLD:AAB3569, assembly GCA_037783545.1. NCBI lineage: Eukaryota > Metazoa > Echinodermata > Asteroidea > Spinulosida > Echinasteridae > Henricia > Henricia sp. BOLD:AAB3569. The sequence continues at coordinate 365,526 of JBBELK010000597.1, read as the reverse complement.
ACTTTTTCGCTATATGCTTGGAGAAGGGTCCCTTTAACTCCTTAATTAGGTAGTAAATAATTTGCGGCTGAAGCTGAAACCAAAATTAAGTGTGCCAGGGAGCAGAATCTATTAGAAAATGCATTAAAAATTGTGAATTTATACGAAATGGCGGGAACAAATTGTTTGAAGACGTGCGTTTTTAATTTTCAGCTACTTGGAAAAGGTCCCTTCAAAACGTTAATTAGGTACTAATCAATGAGTGGCTGAAGCCGAAAGCAAAAGTAGGTGTGTCCTGGATCAAAATCGTTTTTTAAGTTGAAGAAGAGTCTGTTAAGACATGTAGGAAAATGAGGAAATTGTTCAGACTTTAGTCCCGGATGACAAACCTCCTGTGGTGTATGTATACTGATTTTACATCATGTGCGGCTGAATCGGCGGCTGAATGAGCGGGCCGCTCATTCGCTCATTCGGCCGAATCGGCGGCTCACTTCATCTAGGTGATCTCGTGAATGGAGCATTGCCACACATAGTGCGATAAACCCTCGCCAGTGCTATCATTCTGAACAGGCATAAAATGAATTTTTCGGCGAGCCAGGAGTATGCTACTTACGACGGTAGATATCTGCAGCATGAGAGTGTGAGAAGGCACATCCACAAGCTTCCATTTAGTCCAGATGACGATGTGTTTGATGTCGGCTGTGGTACGGGCGAAGAGACGAAAACCATGGCAGCCAATGTTAGAAGTGTTGTTGGTAGGTATACAAATGATAGGCCTACTAGCAGATGGCCACGTTTCACTGCGTTCCACTTACGCAAACGTTTACAAACTTTGGCGGCAACGTTTTGCTTAATGTGAAATAGCCTTGTCCAAGGCCGTCTCCAGGTCTGTTTGCTGTACGAGATAATATTGGGTCTACATGGTCTAGCGCTAGCCAAGGTTACCTCGGCTCGAATTTTATCATGTGGTAAAGTGTTAGAGCCGAGGTTACGTATGAACATGAACACGCTATCTGAAAAAACTTCAAATCAAAATGTGTCTTTTTCTCTCCGTGACACACTAATTCCCCCTGGGACTCGCCCCAACCTTGTCGGGCATAACCACTACGCAGGTCCTTGAGGGAAATAACGAGCCACGATGAAGATTTAGCCTACAATTCCAGCGAAACGGGGATGTATGCTCACAGCCGTTGTTGTCTCGGATCCTGTGCTAAACTTTAAGTTGTAGATAGTGGCGTGACGGTTAGACTGGTTCCCGCTCCACATATTCCACATACAACGACTGAATATGAGGACCAGTCCTCAATCGTTGTATGTGGAATATGTGGAGCGGGAACCAGTCTAACAGTCACGCAAACTTGTCAGGATTGTTGCAAATGACATACTAAACAAACTCAGTAAACTGATACAGTTCATGATATCAAGAAGCCACTGAAAATGACACCAACCTTTGTACATCACAAGTCTGAGGAGAATTCCTCTGTTGTCCTGAGATGACATCACCGCTTTGCTCATGAATATGGAAATTTCATTAGCATAAAAATAGAAAACTTGCAATTACACCAAAACGCAACTATCAAATTCTCTGAAATTGATTGAAATGTGTAAAACACATCCTGTACTATAGTTTTATGTAATAAAAATCCTATTTCATACGTCCTTTAAGACTGCCCATGTGACGTGCTCTCAGCTAAAAGTGAACAGCGATGCGTAAACTGCATGTACCCAGGGCGTGTACCGATATACCGACATGACCGATGTAAAATGCACACATGCAGTGGCCTCGCCGGAAAGGGGGCATGCGCCTATGTCCTTCTCCCCCGCTCACCCACAGAAAGCGTTGTGCCCTGCATGTACCCTATAGCGCCCATTCTACCTCTCTTTTCCAGCGGCTGGGGGCGGGGGTGGCACAGTACTTTGGAAGAGGCACGCAAAGCAGCTTACACTACATATAGGGGCGCCGGCCATCAAGTACGCGTACGCATGAAATGCCGACTTTTTAGACCCCCACCCCTTCCCCTCCCGTACGCATGGCGTACGCACGTGGCTCCAACACCCCCGGTATACGTAGGTACACATACGCATTCCGTATATCTTTTGACTTATCAGGCTACGTACCTCATATCAGCATTCAAGTTTAGTAAATGGTTTAATACGATAGGGTTAAAAATGACCCATCAGATTAAATTCCGGATTTATTAAAAGCAAATTTTTAGTTGGCGTACATACGCAATGCCTTGGACAAATTTAATTCCAACTCACGATTTTCGTGAGTTAGAATTAAATTTGTATTTGTACCGCACAACTATAGACAGTAGTTTACCGGTAACCAAAAACGTCCGATGGGAACACCAATTAAGTAAGCTAAAAAAATTGTGAGAAAATCCATGTATACATGTACATCTGCACGTTAGGCCTAAAGACATATTTATTACATGATTTGAAAACTTTTAAAAACAGGATAAACTGCCTTGTAGAAATTTCAACCACATAGATACAGTAATAGGCATACTTCAGAAAACCATAAACATTCATACATGGTTTTTGTGTTAAATGAAAGTTAACATTAATTTTAGTCCGGTTTTTCTTGTCAACGCACGAAGTAAAATTTCGGGTCACTGCAAATGATGTATTGAGCTCGAACAGTTGGTGCACATTTTTTGCCAAGGCCGAGTTCTGGGGGTGACACTTGCTTAAATTAGGAAAACCGTACATGTTTACACTGCCCGGGAGATAACGGGATACTACTTTGCATAGGCAAACCCCTAAAGGGTGGCTAACTTGGATGCCGCCGGCGAGTCGCTCTATAACGTCGTCGTAGATTGGACAACAGAAACGTCACCAAAATATGACTTTGTAATGTTACGTACATAATCGACACTAAACATTTTTGGGAAAATTCAAATGCATTTAAAAGCGCTAAAACGTGTCTCAATACGCCAGCCACTCAGGTGGCAGCTTTTATGCAAAGATGGCGCAAACCACGGTCATTAGTGACCCCGCTCCCAATGTTCTCTCGTCGTAGCTATAGGGAAGCGCCGGCCATCAAGTACGCGTACGCATGAAATGCCGACTTTTTAGACCCCCACCCCTTCCCCTCCCGTACGCATGGCGTACGCACGTGGCTCCAACACCCCCGGTATACGTAGGTACACATACGCATTCCGTATATCTTTTGACTTATCAGGCTACGTACCTCATATCAGCATTCAAGTTTAGTAAATGGTTTAATACGATAGGGTTAAAAATGACCCATCAGATTAAATTCCGGATTTATTAAAAGCAAATTTTTAGTTGGCGTACATACGCAATGCCTTGGACAAATTTAATTCCAACTCACGATTTTCGTGAGTTAGAATTAAATTTGTATTTGTACCGCACAACTATAGACAGTAGTTTACCGGTAACCAAAAACGTCCGATGGGAACACCAATTAAGTAAGCTAAAAAAATTGTGAGAAAATCCATGTATACATGTACATCTGCACGTTAGGCCTAAAGACATATTTATTACATGATTTGAAAACTTTTAAAAACAGGATAAACTGCCTTGTAGAAATTTCAACCACATAGATACAGTAATAGGCATACTTCAGAAAACCATAAACATTCATACATGGTTTTTGTGTTAAATGAAAGTTAACATTAATTTTAGTCCGGTTTTTCTTGTCAACGCACGAAGTAAAATTTCGGGTCACTGCAAATGATGTATTGAGCTTGAACAGTTGGTGCACATTTTTTGCCAAGGCCGAGTTCTGGGGGTGACACTTGCTTAAATTAGGAAAACCGTACATGTTTACACTGCCCGGGAGATAACGGGATACTACTTTGCATAGGCAAACCCCTAAAGGGTGGCTAACTTGGATGCCGCCGGCGAGTCGCTCTATAACGTCGTCGTAGATTGGACAACAGAAACGTCACCAAAATATGACTTTGTAATGTTACGTACCTAATCGACACTAAACATTTTTGGGAAAATTCAAATGCATTTAAAAGCGCTAAAACGTGTCTCAATACGCCAGCCACTCAGGTGGCAGCTTTTATGCAAAGATGGCGCAAACCACGGTCATTAGTGACCCCGCTCCCAATGTTCTCTCGTCGTAGCTATAGGGAAGCGCGGGATTAGCAGTCTAGAAGCCAAGGGAAGAAGCCATCGTCCCTCTTTAATTGTATAGATAGAATCATACGCGAGTACACAGTTTAATATAAATAACGTAAATGTCAGCATAGTCGCCAGGTCCGTGACTGCACCCTATTGATGAACAATAGACAGCCGAAGTGTGACGTGGGCCATGGTAATTGGCTCTAAACATCATGGCTGTCGGAAAAAGTACCATTGCAAAAGCACAGGGACACGGTCCAGTGATTTTTAGTGTAGAGCCATTGCCTAGGCAACTAACAAAAGATGACGTGTTAACTTCGGCAGTCTATGGCTGATGAATAGAGTGGCGACCTCACGGATCTAGCGACTATGCCGACATTTACGTTACAACTTGAAAAGCCATTCTTATAGGTTGCGGTATATATTACATGTATATGGCGTCGAGTTGACTTCTATAACGATATGTCATGGTATACGTGACCCGCTCTGCAAAAAAGGGTCTTAAGTCGCGCTGGCTAGTATTCTTTTTGCGACCATAAAAGAAATCCGCGGCAAATCCACGCTCAATAAAATACCAAAACACAATGGAAATTCCTGGCGGTACCCAGATACCGCCTGGAATGTCTGTGTTCCCCCTGGAATGTCTGCGTTACGCCTGGAATTTCTTTTGTGTTTAGGTATTTTAATGAGCGTAGAAATGCCACAGATTTCTTTTTATGGTCGCAAAAAGAATACTAGCCAGCGCGACTTAAGACCCTTTTTTGCAGAGCGGGTCACATATAATGTCGAGCGTTCTTCGTATCTGGACCAAGATGAACTGCAACAGGTCCCCCGAATGTTTGGCATTTCCATAAGGGTATAGCCTATCAGCTGTGGAATATTGGTCATTCTGTATGTGAATGCATTTACTCAGCTAGCTCAGTATATTCTGAACCACACTGTAAAAAATTTCTAAAAATACAAAAAAAAAGTGAGGGCAACTTAGTTGCCCTCACTTTTTTTCTGGATATTTAAATAACATGTTGTTTTTATTTATTTACAAGTGTATAGTTATTCAAAATAACAAACCGACCTGTAAACATAATTTATTGGGAAACTCCAAATTGAAATCACAGGTTAGTCGACATGTTATTTTAATTTACAGACAAAATGTAATTTTAAATAACCAACTTGTTAATTTTTAAACAACAAACTGGAATTCGTATTATGCACTTTTACACGAGTAGGATTCGCTTTTACAAATCCTCTTTTACGCCCAAAATTCATTAACTTTTAAAAACGGGCAATAATTATGTACAACTACAGCAGTTGTTTACAGTGTGCTGTATTTTTACAAACGGCATGCACAATTTGCAATTGTTGAGTTTTAAAAAACCCAAACAACTCCCGGCATTCATTAAACGCATTTTCGTTAAGTGTCTAATGGATACAAATTACAGCAAAATGTATTTGTAAATGAAAAAAAACCATTAATCTCTGAAAACAGTCAAGATTTATATGTAAAATTACAAGAATTTTTTACAGTGCAGTTTCCATCATCCTTGGTACTTTTAGAAGGCTAAAAGTGATTTTCTGACGTTTACATTGGGACATGCTGAATCACTTTTAGCTGATTTGCTATTTACTCCTGATTGCTACTGTTGTCTATTGCTCCTTTCTCGCAAAAATGCACGTGTCTGAAATCTCACCTTACAGTCTAAATCAAACATTAAAAACAAACACCATGGAGGTCCTTGGAATCTTCAGAATTCTGGGCAGTGGTGGCTTTTTCCCGATGATTTTTCTAAACAGTAAAAAATAGTCCAACGTAATTTGTCTTTACATTTCTCCAGCAAACTGCACCGATGTTGGAATTCAACAGCCTGGTTAATTGTGAACTAATCAGTGCAAAGATAGCCTGCCCTCTTGTGGTCATCTCATTTTACTGCGGTGACGTCAACTGCAAATGATGACTGGTACTGGGGATTTAAAGCCCGCATACAGGATTCAGAAACACCAAAAAGCAAACCAGTCTTGTAAAATTATTCCAAAATACCCTTTTGACTTTAAATTAGTGGTCGTCTGGCTGATAGTAGGCCTATATGAATTCACATTGCTCAGTGTGTTGTCAAGTTCAAGAAACGTGGATGATCCGAATGTATCAATGTTTAGCCATCGCAAGAAACACATGACTTTATTTTTTCAAAGACTGTTTCAAGTTTACCAAATTTAATTATTGTGCATTTTTTCTCTGATAATAAACAGGTTAAAGCCAGCCGGTGTTAAAGGATTTCTTCAAAATAAAAACCTGCATTGCCGACAAACGCAATGCATTTAATTGCGCGCTCATTAAAATGGAAAATTTGAAACAAACAAAAACAAGCAAACAACCCAACACCCTAACAAACGAACAAACAACCCAACAAACAAACAAATCTCACTTTGATTTGTTCCATAGTGCACCTGACCTGGTACCATGTCTATCGCTTTAAGGTTTTCCCTCAACAACTTGTTGGATAAGATTTTAGGTCAGTGCAAATGATAGAGTAAGCCTTTAATATAATATTACTTTCCAGGAATTGACGCCTCACATGAAATGCTGGACGTTGCCCGGAAAGTCAACTCGGGACCGAATGTAATATATTGTATTGGGGACGCACGGACTGTGGGAGACAACCCGGAATGGCGGGAACGATTTGACAAAATCACGTGCTTCTACGTCATCCACTGGTTCGTAGAACATGCCCAAGCCCTCAGAAGTATTCTGTCCTGTCTCAAACCAGGCGGGGAGGCGCTTTTCCTGATTGACAATATCGACGAACATATGGTAGAGCTAGCGAAGTTCTTGGCGACTCACGCCAAATGGTCGCAATATCTAAAGGTTTGAAGCCCATCCCAATTCATTTAAGTTAAACTAAGTGTTTTTAAAATCGTGCGTCAATTAAAAGTGATTTCAGACGATGTAACATAACATAAGCAGCATTTAAAGTTGCACTGTCCGTGTTTGGGTGAAAGGATTAAAACATTAATTTACACAAGCGAACGAATTTAGAAAGCTTACGTGTCTCTGTAACGAAAAATATATAACAAACCTTAAATTTCCGACGTCGGGATTTGGAGATACATGTGTACAAGCCTTTTTCTTTAAAAGGGCTTCACATGTTGTACGTGTGCGCGTACGCTCACCCATACGTACGCGCACATGTACATTGACGTCATAACCCTGTCGAATAAAAGACAGGCCCTGTCATTTATTATTTCTTGTTTTGAAAATCGGACAGTGCATCTTTAAGTAGCGTCCACACTGGATCATTATGCCGTTCCGCTGCCGTTTTATTTTGGGGGCGCGCCCAATTTTTGACGTTAACAGAAACGACAACGGTAGCCTTTAGCGGCAAACGCTAAAAGTTGAAAAGTTTCAACTTTCAGCGGTGCCGCTGACGTTGATATTCCGTCGCCGTCGGTTGCGGTTTCCGTCGCAATTCACTTTAGTGTGGAAATACAGGCAAACCTTTGTACATGTATATAGTGCTTGCCCATGGGACTGACAGAAAGTGGTCAGAATAAGCAAGTGCATGCTACTATTATATACGAACATCCAAAAACAGCGCAATACACGCCTGTATATTGAAAACAGATAAACGTGAATTGCATTAGAGTATACCATTAAACAATTCAAATTTGGTTAGTCTTTTAATAACTTTCTCTCATAGAATTTCTCACGTTAGCTTGGTTCATCGATGAAATTTACTGTGTGGCCAGACAGACCGTGTAAGTTGACCTCGAGAGCGTGCGGGACTCTGCGAGACTCGTCGACTTCCGGGGACCTCGGATATAAGTTTTAACACATGCAGCGACCGTTTTTTTTTCGGTACCATTTTCACACCACGTCGAAATTAGCAGTTTCACCAACCGATTCGGGATCCACTGTAAACATTCTTTAAATCCCATTTGTCACCTGTGCGAAAGGTTCATTGCGGGTATGGGGGTGCCACTGCGGAGCCAGGAAGGAATTTTAGAAAATTTGGCGATCTTACTGCGGTGCCACTGCGTTCCTACGGCGGTGCCGGCGGTGTTATTGAGGCGCTTGTACGGCAATGGCGTTTCCACTGAGGTTGCACTGAGGTGCTTGCACGGTGCTACTGCGGGCATATTTTGTAGTATAAAAGCTTCGGTTTTCTGCTTCAATTTCAGTGTTCTAAAAGTCTTCAAACAGTTCAGATCGACAGTAGCACCGCGAAGAAAAACACATGTGTGACGGGTAGGGGAAAACTATGAAAAACTACTGTCGGTGTCACTACGTTGATGGCGGTTTTGACCAAAAACCGTAGTGGCACCGCCAATCCGGGCTGACGGGGGTATAAGCTATACAGTCACATAGAACACGGTACGTACACGGTGGCGTACGGTAGAGCACGGTAGAACGCGGTGCTATACCGTGCTCTACCGGCCCGAAAATCGCGTAAAATCGCGTCGACGGTCGTCTCGAGGGTCGACGGTCACTGTCGGCCCCCTGTAGGGCACGGTTCCCACACGGTACAACAGGGCAGAACGCGGTGGAGTGCGGTAGAGCGCGGTAGAACGCTGTAGCCACATACCGCGACATACCGTGTTCATACCGTGGTCTACCGCGGTCTACCGTATCTCTACCGTGTTGCTACCGTGTTCAAACGTACCTCCCGGTAGAACGCGGTGTCTACACGGTAGCCCCGGCGCCAACACGGTGTCCACACGGTAGAGCCGGCGCCAGCACGGTTCCAACACGGTAGCGCACGGTAGAGGCGACGCAGCCGGTACAGTGCGGTGTCCGTGCGGTGAATTCTTAATGTTTAAACATTTTAAAAATTAGAAATCCGTTTTCTGGCACAGCGCGGTAGCCCACGGTACAGCACGCTAGAGCGCGGTAGCCCACGGTACCGATACGGTTACCTCTGCGGTAGAGTACGGTAGACGCCGATCTTTAACCGTGCTGTACCTTGCTCTACTGTACCTCCAATGTGACTGTAGCTTTAGCAACACTAATATTTCTGAGATGCCATTCGTAAAGGTACTTGCAAGCCGGAAACAAAAGGTAAAACATTTTTATTTGTTTGTGACAAACTCGGACAACATTTTCTGCATTCTATTTATCGAATCGATAGATTTTAAGGTGCTTTTTCCATTTGTTGGCGTCTGGGCGTTTACAAACGCGGTACAACGGTAAAGTGAAAATTCAAAGAAGATCGTCGCAACGTTAAAACCCCATTGCCATTTCCTGATTGGTCCCCGGAAGTGTGACCCGCCGCGAGACTTACACGGTCAATTATCAAGGTTCAACTGCAATAGGATTGTACACGGAGATCCCAATGTCCTGGCCACTACACAGTGGCCACAATAGACCGGGCGTATCGAATAGCCGCCATTTCGTGGGGCAGTTTCTTTGTTCCTTGAGGACATGCAAATTGTGCTTCCGGCTATTCGATACGGTCTATACCAAGATACATCCATGTGACTTTTGACCAAGCAAATTTTGCCACTTTAGGCAGGTCGCCACTTTATAAAGGTGGTCTTAATGACAGGTTAATTTGACTGTAAAAATGTACATAATACAGCGGGGGCATTGCACCCCGCTCCCTGCCTCCCCCATTTTACACCCCCAGCCCCACCCCCCAAAAAAGTTGTAATTTCACCATTTAATATGACGGATTCTCTGATTTTACAGGGCTACAAGCAAAACTTCTATCCGCTGAATCGAACCATACCCGAAATTGTGGATTTGTTTACGTCATGTGGCTGGACCAACGTGCAATGTGACCCGGTATCAACGCAAAGCATTTCGGAGACGCACACAAAATGTACGTCTGAATGATCAACGTTTCACTTGAATTTTGCTATTCTACGAACATCTGCAGAGTGACTATATATTTCATAAAAGTGCAATGATATTTATCTCCCGACGACGTCATCCTAAAGCCTCGGTCACAAATGGCCTGCGGCGTGTTGGCGGCGGCCGTACTCCCCAAAATTGCCATAACCGTGCAGTGGCCGCACGGTAGAATATACCAGCCGTTAGGCGATCTCAAGGTTTTTTGCTCGTCGCAGGGGCTTACGATTGTTATAACTTGACATTAAACTTTTTTTCGGAAATCGCAAGGCCGTAGGCCGCAACCCCGTCGCATGTATCATCGCATGTATCATCGCATGTATCAAAAAACGCGGCCTCACGGTGTCCTTGCGGCGGCCGCAACAGCCGTGCGGGCGCCTTGTGATTACCTTGCGCTCGCCGTGAGGGCGCCTTGCAGTTTGTTAAAGCCTAGGTCACAAATCAACCGGGCCCCGTACGATTTTCTCCACCCGGCGGCTTGCCGTGGATTTTGGAGAACGTACGGGTCTCTTACGAATTTCATTTCTACGGCGTGTGTGGTCACATATTCTACGGCGCCCGTAGAAAATTGGTGGAGTGTAATCGCAAGGCGCCCGTCAACAAACCGTGGGTGCCGGCCGGGTGCCGTGCGGTAAGCTTCCGGGCTCCGTCCGATGAACAGGTGCACTGCACGGCTCCCGGCTGGGGCCCGGCCGGGGTCCTCACGGCGCCCAGCCGGCGCCCAGCCGGGTGCCGTGCGGTGCACTAAAAGCCGGCTTCAGCACAGAGAGAGAGCCAGGAGAATTTGAGAGCAATGTCACTGTATTTATATCAAACGGGTGGTTTCAATGCCGCCGTGAGGGGGCCGCACGGGCAATTTTACATCAAACGGACCTCGGACGGCAGGCGCCCGGTGTTGTACATATCGCCCGGGACCCTTGAGGGGCCGTGAGGGGGCTGCAGGATAGCCGTGCGGCACCCTTCAGCACGGCAAGGCGCCCGACAATTTTTTTTTAACGAGAATTGGCAGAAAAAAATCGTGCGGAGCCCGCCCGGCCACTGGTCGGAGCCCGCACGGGACCCCTAGGGTGCCACCACGGGCCTTCTACGGGCTTTCTACGGCCTAACGGTCAGATGAAAGCGCCGGGAGAATTGAGAGCAGCCAGCTCAGCACCGCGGCGCCCGTACGGCTGGTGAAAAATGTCCAGGTGCCCGTGGGAAACGTAAGGGAGCCGGCCGGGCACCGTACGAAATTGGCCAAAATGTCTGTTTTTACTCGCCGTACGGGCCCCGGACTGGATATGTGAAAGGGGCTTATACCTAAGTCACAATTAAAGCGGAGGCCGGGCGGCGTGTAGAGGTCGGCGAAAGATCGCGCGATAGGGCGGTAACACAGTCACAATTAAAAGTGCCCCGCACGCTGCCATGACGGAATGGGGTCGAATTCTTGGCCCGTTTATCGGCCGGTGTCCGGCAGGCACTCGTCTGATGTCCTGCCGATGTCCTACCTATGTCACAGCGATACCCCGCGACGGCCCGGCCGGCGTCTGAGCGGCGTCTGGGCGGCGCCTGGGCGGCGCCTGGCCGATATATGGATTGTCTGGGTTGTCCAAAATTTGGACCGGCGCCCGCCCGATGTGTGCGATGCCCGGCCAGGCATCGACCGAGTTATTGGCGATCAGTTTGCGATGCGAAACGCCGAGTTAAAACTAACTCGATGCCCGCCCGATGCCCAAAAATTACCCGGCAGCCGCAAGCAGTCCCGTGGGGCCCCGGCCGAAAATGCCCAGAAATCCGTCGCAAACTACTCGCAAACCCATCGCAAGCTAATTGTGACTGGGGTATTAACTGGCGCCTTGCGATCTCCTCACGGATTTTGATTTCATAACTTTTACGATTGCCGTGCGGACCTCGTATAACATTTGTGAACACTGCTTCCGCAGCCCGCAAAGCCGTACGATTTGTAAAAATCCCATATACAAAACGCAGACCGCAGAACCGTGCGACGGTAGCATGATATGTGACCGAGGCTTTAAGAGGCCGAACTCACCAAGCCCGACACGCTAATTCCAGACACAATAACCCCAGTGGTGTCGGGAAGCATGCGTGTGTCGGGGCAGTGGGTTCGAGATTCCGACGCACCACACGACAAAGATGGTGCGTCGTGGTGTTGTGAAGTGGGATTTCTGACACTTTTGAACCTGTTTAAAAAAATCGTACGATGCACCCGCGTGTCGAAATGTGTCGTTGGCGTCTACGACACAAATAATAAAGGTCAGCATATATATGACACGAATTGCGACACACTCTCGCCACCGACAAAGGCAGCTACGACCGTTATCACCTCTACATCCATTTTGATGGTATGATAAGAACGCGCGCAGACTCTCGGGTGTGCCGTTGTGACGTCAGTTGTGTCGTACGTACTCTTGGTGCGCTTTTTGTCGCCCACGACACGCTTGCGACACACGACTGTTGATTACGTGGTTCCAGGTTAGACTGGTTCCCGTCCACATATTCCACATAGGAGAATATAGGGACATGTAAAGTGCGCTTCACCTTGATCTGTAATTGGTCGTCTTTGCGCGTGCGCATTGTGTGTTTTATATTTAAAAATTGGCGAAGCCCTTTGCTTTAGGCAATCTACTTTATTTACATTTGGATATGTTCGACACGCACGGCCGGGTTACAAATGTCAATGCAAAATATGCGCACTTACTAAAAAAATTAATAATAATAACCACGTGACCACGGGCAGGATTCTGCCCGTCATGGCTGCCCTTTACCGATCCCTATATTTTCACCCCTTCCATCCTGGGTTCGATTCCTGCACGTGGATTGGGTTTGCAGTTCTAACTTGACCGCGTAGTTTTCCTATAGGAGATTTCCCTTTGGGATTTCATCCCACTTCTAAAACTGCATCTCCTTCTTCATCTCAAGTACATGTACATGTATAAAGTTAAAGATATAATATCGTATACAGTAGATGGCATAAAAGGCCTCAACTGCCAAAGATGCAATCAACAACAACAACATTGACTTATTCCTATCTTGGGATGGCAGAAAAACACAATTAAAACTGGCGCGCTTTAGGGCGGATTCACACACCGAGCCTTTTCGCGCGTAAATTCGACGGGCGTCGCTTTGAGGGAAAACGAACCGGTGTGTAGTGGATTTGGAGTGTAACGATGCATTGAAAATCACAATCACAAAAACACTTTCCGCCCAAGTTGATTGTGGTTCAAAGTGCGTCCATTCACTTCAAATCCACTCCACGTCGCTTTTTTCTCAAAGCTACGCGCGTCAAATTTAGGCTCAGTGTGAATTCACCCTTCGCACTACTTTTCAGAGAGGCGCCAGCCTGATTGAATTTTTCACCCAAATATCTGGTTAAATGAGACCCATAAACTTATTGCGGGGCCAATTCCCTGTTCAAATTCCGCATTTATGTCGTTCACAGTGTTAATGAAGACGTGTTTGGGGCAAACGGCGTACATTCCGGAGGCAGAGCACGAGGCCTATCTGGAGGACCTTTGGCAGTTTGCGCTTTCTAGGTACAAGGACACGTCCGTAGAAGGGAATGTTCAGTTTCCTTACGAACATGTAGCCATCCATGCTTACAAGCCGTCGTAGATACACGGAAACCCGATGTCGGGACCCAATGAGCCACAACATTCTCATTGTAAACAAAATCTTAAGTTAATTTTGAAGAAATTCTCCTATATATTTGAATAACTTAATGCAAAGAATAACTCAATACTTTGTATAACTATGTTGCTTGTATTGGTGGCTTTCGAATGTTTGTGTTTTGTTAAATCATGCATTGTTAAAACCTTGACAAAAAAATAATAGGCCTATGCACTCAATTTGACTTTATTTTGTACTTTCAGGGTTTTTTTTCTTAGTTTCATTTTTTTTCCAAACCTCGGTATTGAGGAGATTCTAAGATGTCAGTAACTTTTTTGAAGTTATAATTTTGGAATGTTTTAAATTGTTATATTGATGACGAGGAAGAGATAAGTTCGGTGCATTTCTTTTGTAGCAATTTATTTACGGGTAAAACCAATCGGAAAGAATAAACCGTTTTTACAAGTTTTGCGGCAAATGAGACTTGCGGGCACCACTAAGGGAACGGCTAGGGGGATTTAACGTGACGATATTCTCTGATCTTTCATTTTACCGTGGCGCTTTTTTATGAGCCGCAAACGGCAATAAATTGAAAGAGCACCTTATTAAATTTCACCGCTTCTAAGTACCCTTTACAAAACGATGATGAGCCAAATTTGACATTTTTACCACTGTTAAATTTATTTACTGATATATGCAGAGAATCCAAAATGCCGCCGCTAGACTAGTGACAACATCTCATCGACAGTGCCATGTTACTCCAATTCTTAGAGACTTGCACTGACTTCCAATCCGGTGTCGTATTGATTTTAAGATTTTGCTTCTTGTGTTTAAGTGTTTACATGGTCACGCCCCTATATATTTAAGAGAGCTTATTACTGTTATAAATCAATATCGTTATTGTCTCAGGTCAACTGGTGGGATTTTATTAGAATATCTTAAGGGAAAAATGCTCTCCACACTGGGCAGTCGGGCTTTTATGTCTGCTGCTCCTAGACTGTGGAATAGTTTACCCTCTGACCTTCGTAACGTGCAATCACTGGGGTTGTTTAAAAGCAGACTTAAGACTTATTTATTTAAAGGGGCATTTGGGGAACTGTGATTTGTTGTATTTTGTGTCTGTATTAACCCAAATTTCTTTTTTGGCTGGTTGAGTGTGCCTATAATTACATTTTTAACCGAGTTAAAATTTTACTGCCATTTCTAATGTGATGCGCTCTCGAACAGGCTTGCCCTGGAAATGGCGCACTATAAGTGCAATTACTATCAATGCTAGAATAGGGCGACAAATCGTGTGTAAAAAAAGGTATATTAGGGCGACCTGCTCAATAGGGCGACATTTTGGTGTCGCCCTAATATTTTTGAGTTTAAAATTAATTTTTTTAGGGACTGGAGTTGTTTCTCTTCGGTCTGTGACCATCTCTGGAAGCTTTGGGTAAAAAAATAAGGTGTCATTTTGAGTCACTCTTGCCGAAATTTCGGTGGTCTCCGGTGAGAGTCTTGCCGAAATGTCGCCCTATTGCGGCATTCAGCGTTGTTTAAATTATTATTATTATTATTATTATTATGTATTTCTATTTGCACGTATCTTGGTTAATACTCAAATGTATAACCAACAGGTTCAAAGCTTGAAATTCTTTGATGGATTGCCGCGATCTTCTATTTTGGCGTTTTAAATTAAGGGGTGTAAAACTTCCGTTTCTACATAATTTTGGATGCCATTGTTCAACAGAATATCACTGATTAAAGGAACACAGCGGCTAACCTACCTGTTTACATACATGGAATTTAGTGATGTAACATCATCGACAATAATATTTCGATGGTCCTTGTAAAATAAAAATGTCCCGTAATTAACTGAAAAAGCTTAAATTTAACAAAAAACGGTAAATAGTCGGGTTATACGCTTTACCAGCCGTTCTCTATCGCGCGAGCCAGGCTCACGGCTTTGTCGCAAACGATTCGCTCTTCACTTGCCAGTTTTTGCTTTGGATATCTCTCATTTTCTGCTGATGATTTCACTGGACAGCCCGGACCACCGAATGGGCTTTTCCGGTTTTGTTTGAAGGAGCTGACATTAATTGTTTGTTTTCATGAACGTACAACTAGCAACCGGCTGTTGCGACAGTTCCGCGTACGTGAGCTAAATTAAAAGTAGGTGTACAGACTAAAACACCTAATGACGAAACACACCTGGCGGTCTGGCTGCAAGAACCACGACACCGTACCGGTCGCAGTGTGCCACGGGGTTAAATGTTACATTCGCCCGTGCAATGTCCATGGTAAAACTCGATTCGGTTCCTTTGACTTTTTGAGTCAAAATTCTATGTCGATCTTTCATAGTTATGTTTAACTTTGTTTTATAACCTGAATAAATAGTCTTTTTTGTCAAATACTAATAAATATTTTGAAAACAAATCAGAGCTGAATTTGATGCAGTACTGCAGTAATAAACTTTCACATGGCTGGAAATAAAACTAACTCAAGAACACGTGATTTTTCCGAAGCAGAAATCTGGTTCGGATAAATCACGTGACCTCGATTTTAAAAACAATGCTCAAAAACGGCCACATTTGGTGGTTTCTTTTCAGGTTCTCTTCAGTCTATTTCGGAAAGACCTTCGGAATCATGTATGGGTCTATTTCGAGCCCAGTTAGCCCAACAAAGCCGGTGTGTTCCTTTAACTGTAGTATAATGTCAATGATAAATAATTGTACACAGTTTGGTCAACTAATCATCACCTACAGTCCTATACTTGACCTACATGTAGTTTCTCTACATGTACTTTGAAATTTCTGATAAAAATAATACACATTTTCAAAAAGGAGGTTAATGTTTTTATTTCATTTAATGTATGAATGGATGTGAATCACCGGCGTAGCCAGGGTTCTTTTCATGCTTTGGGCGACTGGGGGCTGTATGTTACTGGGGGCGCAGTGCCGTACCGAGAAATTTCGCCTTCCGTGCAGCGCCTAGCGTGGGCTGGTTTTTCTTTATTTCTTCAAAAATTAAGAAAAATATAATGTGATCGTTGCGCTTGACACAAGGCGTTCATACCGTACCGCTGAAGGTAATTTACATAAACTCGGCCACGTGAGGTCGCTGTTTACGCTAGAGAAGCGCACCACAGACCACAGACAACAAGCGTGTTAGCTCACGCTTTGGACTATCGATGAACGCCTAACCATGGTTCCTTCCTCCATCATGGCCTAACCAAGGCTATGTACGGGCGAGGGACCGACCCGTGGGGCGTGTCGGACAATTATAGTGCATGTCGGGTGATGAAAATGTGATAATTCATGCAATCCTATACCTTTATTTTTCTTCGTTTGCCAAATTTCCAGCGAGGGCGACTGGGGGAGGGCCGGGGCGACTGGGGGAATTTTTCATGGGCCTCCCTAACGACTCGGCCACGGTACACCACGAAATAGCTAGCGTAGTTATGCCCAATTCCCCACCTCCACGGCCGTTGTACTAATTTTGACTGACATATATTCCGAGGCTATTCTGAGGTCATGTTCAGTCTGGGACGACTGATCTGTACATGTGCATACATGCATGCAGCTACCCGTTTATTAAATCGCAGTACAGTGTCAATGGTGAATTATTGACCTCGTGTATCGGCAGGTGCATGTATGCGCAGTTGTATGCGTAATTACGCTCCAACTGTATTTCCTTCCTCCATGGATAAACCCTCGTCAGTGCTATCATTCTGAACAGGCATAAAATGAATTTTTCGGCGAGCCAGGATTACGCTACTTACGACGGTAGATATCTGCAGCATGATACGGTGAAAATGTACATACACAAGCTTCCATTTAGTCCAGATGATGATGTGTTTGATGTCGGCTGCGGTACGGGCGAAGAGACGAAAACTATGGCAGCCAATGTTAGAAGTGTTGTTGGTAGGTAAACAAATGATACTAGCAGATGATACTAGCAGATACTAGCAGATGGCCTGTCCGGCCCTAGGTCCGTTTTTCATCTGTCTTGCGTGCGTTGCGTTTGCGCTGCGCTCCCCCGTCTGTGTCGTTCTATGGAGCGATTAAGACGTAAACGGATGAAAAACGGACCAGAGGAAAGGCGGCAAGCTTAAAGGAACACACCTCCTCACTAGTTACAAAATCCAGTCATGTAGCATCGTTACAAATATTGTTTTGATAATAGTTGTAAAAAGAAAATCATCAAAATGCCACTTAATTAACTAAAAACCATTAAAATGCACTGAAATGTCAAAGGTCAGGCTATACGGCGTATACGCTATACCAGCCGTTTTTCAACTGCAAGATTTACGTGACATTGTTGCGCAGAATTGCAAGTAGACTGGTGCTTTGCTTCTGTAAGTATTATAGTTATGGCGAAACACAGGGATCCAGTCTGTCTGCACAGACAGTCGGTACGGTCAATCGAGCGAGCTGTTTTCGTTATGGAGACCGTTCATGCGACAGCTAAAGATCGCCGAAAAAGGCACCGAAAAGAAAAAAAACTCAAAGGATGAAGAATCCAAAAGTAAGAAGTCGAAGTATGCCAAAGGAGATACATGTAAACGTCAGAAGTCCAAAGGCAAAGCCAAAGAGGAAAAACGCCGCAAACATGGCAAAGCCGCTGGTGAGCATGAGTAAGTAAAATAATGATGTCACGAAAATATAATTTGTCTCTTGTGGGTGATATTTTCTCAAGTGGTGCACTCACCCAAATGTTGAAACATTCCGAATGTCTAGTTTTGGTAAAATCATGATAAAAAATTTTGACCTGATGAAAGGCGGCTTAAAGCGCGGGTGCGGTTGCGGGCGTGGGCCAGGGTAGGCCTACTTTTAGAAGGCTAAAAATGATTTTCTGACGTTTACATTGCGACGTGATGAATCACTTTTAGCTGATTTGCTATTTACTCCCGATCGATTTTCGATAACTTTTTGCACACGTTCATAGTCAAAATACCTATTTGTGAAATCTCGCCTTACAGTCCAACTCATGCAGACATTAAAAAAACACAATGGGGGTCCTAGGAATCTCCAGAATCTAGTGCTGTGGTCGTTCTTTTCCGATGAAGCCTCAAACATAACCCAAACATCAGAACACGATAACTTGAATTTAGTTGAAACAAAATCCGACCACGCGGTCGACAGTATGGCGCCTGGCGTCTACAAAAAAAATTAGTCCCGCCAGCGCGTATGGATTTGGCCGAATAACCGTCTTGAAACGAGCCCCTCACCCCGTTAATAAATTGTGTAGCTACGGCTTTACACGTTGCCCCTATAGAGCGCCCTCTACACCCAAGTCTAGAATATCGTCAAGACAGACGTTCGCCTAGTTGTTTGTCGATGTACTATTTTAACAAAACAGCCGTTTTGTCCAATTGTCCTAATCGGATTTTACGGCGCGTGGACGATGGTAGAATTTTACCAAACCCATTTTAAATTACCCGATGAATCCAAACATGTACAATTGAAAGAAGTAAAATAATCCTAATTTTAATTTTGTTAATTGAAATATTATCAAACTGCATGTATTGTAAAAAGAAAAGGAATATTTTAAAACAAGAGAGAGAGAAAGAGAGAGAATAAAACAAATCCATCTATCCCGCCATCAATCAATTGATTGATTGCTCGATCAATCAATCAGTCGTCGGGACTATTTCAAGTTATCGTGTTCTGATGTTTGGGTTATGTTTGAGGCTTCATCGGAAAAGAACGACCACAGCACTAGATTCTGGAGATGCCTAGGACCTCCATGGTGTTTTTTCAATGTCTGAGTTGGACTGTAAGGTGAGATTTCACAAATAGGTATTTTGACTATAAACGTGTGCAAAAGGGTATCGAAAATCGATCGGGAGTAAATAGCAAATCGGCTAAAAGTGATTCATCACGTCCCAATGTAAACGTCAGAAAATCACTTTTAGCCTTCTAAAGGTAGGGCCAGGGCTGCGTTCCACTTACGCGAACGTTTACAAACTTTGGCGGCAATGTTTTCCTTAAGGTAGTATCTTCGCAACTAGTTGGAGATACAAAATTGCGAGAAAATATACGCGAATTAGCGACAATTTTCACTTGGAATCACACTGAATTGGTACTTACGACACGTTTGTCGCACGAATGTCGCACGAACTTCCGGCAAAATTTGTTCCAAAAATCGCCGGGAGTTCGCATACGTGTCGCGCGACATTCGCGCGACAAAATTGCGAATGTTTGGCACTTGCGCCTGTCTCGCGCTCGGAACGTCAGATTCTCATTTTTGTCTCCAATCAGTCACAATTTAGTTTTATAGGCCGCCAACCCCTCACAAAGTTGTCTGACATTTCTTGCACTTTCTGACTCACGGAAACTAAACCGAGAAAGGTTCGAGACGGGTCCGAGACACCCGCGACGACTCTGTGACTATTTTAAGAGAAAATGTGACGTGCGAATCTTTTGAACATGTTCAAAATTAACATTTTAGAAACTCCCTCGTGAATGCCGTTCGCAATTTGTCGCGAGCTGTCGCAGCCCATTGAGATACTACCTTTAGTCATCGGGAAAAAGCGACCACTGCCCACAATTCTGCAGGTTTCAAGGACATCCAAGGTGTTTTTTGAATGGTTGATTTGGACTGTAAGGTGGGATTTCAGACGTACGTGCATGTTCACGAGAAAGGATAATGTAGCAATAGACAACAATAGCAATCGGGAGTAATCACGTCTCATTGTAAACGTCAGAAAATCACTTTTAGCCTTCTAAGAGTACCTCCGTGGTTAAATTTGTAGTATAAGCTTGGATAATCCCAGTGCTAAATGCTATTTTTTAAGAAGCCATTTTTAAAGCATATTCAGTTGGCAATTTCGCCCACAAAGGTACCGTTTTACATATCAAAAATCGTGTGGTGCTTGTTACCAATTACCAATGCTATCAACACTTTCACAGTCGCGGGTGTTTCTTGTCAACTCCCGAAGTGGAATTTGGGGTAACTACATAATGATGTACTGGGGCTTTAAATCCCGCCAAAAAGCAAACCAGTCTTGTCAAATTATTCCAAAATACTTTTTTGACTCTAAGTTAGTGATAGTCTGGCAGATAATATGATTTGACGGTGCTCAGTGTGTTGCCAAGTTCAAGAAAGGTGGATGATCGGAATGTATCAATGTTTAGCCATCGCAAAAAAACACCTGACTTTATTTTTTCAAAGACTGTTTCAAGTTTACCAAATTTAATTGTTCTGCATTTTTTTCTCTGATAATAAACAGGTTAATGCCAGCCGGTGTTAAAGGATTTCTTCAAAATAAACACCTGTATTGCCGACAAACGCAATGCATTTAGTTGTGCGCTCGTTAAAATTTGAAACAAACAAAAACAAGCAAACAACCCTAACAGCCCAACAAACAACCCAACAAACAAACAAATCTCAGTTGGAATTGTTCCATAGTGCACCTGACCTGGTATCCATGTCTATCGCTTTAAGGTTTTCCTTGTTGGGTAAGATTTTAGGTCAGTGCAAATGATAGATTAATCCTTTAATATAATATTACTCTCCAGGAATTGACGCCTCACAGGAAATGCTGGACGTTGCCCGGAAAGTCAACTCTGGACCGAATGTAACATATTGTATTGGGGACGCACGGACTGTGGGAGACAACCCGGAATGGCGGGAACGATTTGACAAAATCACGTGCTTCCACGTCTTCCACTGGTTCGCAGAACAGGCCCAAGCCCTCAGAAGTATTCTGTCCTGTCTCAAACCAGGCGGGGAGGCGCTATTCCTGATTGGCAATGTCAACGAACATATGGTAGAGCCAGCGAAGTTCTTGGCGACTCACGCCAAATGGTCGCAATATTTAAAGGTTTGAAGCCCATCCCAATTCATTTAAGTTAAACTATAAGTGTTTTTAAAATCGTGCGTCAATTAAAGGGACATACCGGCTTTGTTGGGCTGTTTTGGGCTCGAAATAGACCCGTACATGATTCTGAAAGTCTTTCCGAAATAGACTGAAGAGAACCTGAAAAGAAACCACAACATTTGGCCGTTTTTGACATTTTTTCAAAAAATCAAGGTCGCGTGATTTATCCGAACCAGATTCTGGTTCGGATAAATCACGTGGTCTTGGAGTTAGTTTTATTTCCAGCCGTAGAAAGAAGTGCGAGTTGCTTTTGTCATTCGCGGTTGGTTTCTCTTCTTGTTCAAAAATAATGTCCTACGAACAGTATGTACCATACCGTATTTTCCAATTTGTACACAATCTGCCAACAGATTTCGAACAAGGGTTTCTGGGTGTTGATATGGACGAGAGAATCTTCCAGATTTTCGCGTCTTCGCTTCGCGGGCTTCACCAGTTGTACATGTGCGCGTACACACATAATGTACGTATAGGCGCACATAACCATGTCGAATAAAAGACAGGGCCTGTCATTTATTATTTCTTGTTTTTAATCGACTGGCATTATTTCCTTGACGGACTTTTACGTTCTTGGTACCAAATGAAATCTGATAACTTTTTCTATTTTAGAAAAAAGCAATTTAACTATAAAAACAAAATCGGCCTATAATCGGACAGCCATCTTCAAGTATAGCGTCCACACTGAAGCATCTTGCCGTTCCGCTGCTGTGTTATTTTGAGTGCGCGCCCAATTGTTGACGTTCACAGTGTGGACGTTCACAGAAACAACAACGGTAGCCTTTAGGTTTTAACTTTCAGCGGTGCCGCTGACGTTGACATTCCGTCGCCGTCGGTTGCCGTTTCCGTCGCAATTCACTTCAGTGCGGAAACACCTTTCAGGTTGAGTCAAAGTTTATTAATTAAAAATTAACCTTTGTCCTTTCTCAGGCAGAAGTGCATGCTACTAGGCCCTATACGAACATCCAAAACAGTGCAATACACGCCTGTATATTGAAAACAAATAAACGTGAATTGCATCAGAGTACATCATTACAAAATTCAAATTTGGTTAGTCTTTTAATAACTTTCTCTCCCAGAATTTCTCACGTTAGCTTGGTTCATCGATGAAATTTACTGTGTGGTCAGACATACCGTGCAAGTTGACCTCGAGAGCTTGCGGGACTCGTCGACTTCCGGGGACCTCGGATATAAGTTTTAACACATGCATCAACCGTTTTTTCGGTACCATTTACACACCACGTCAAAATTAGGGATCCACTGTAAACAATCTTTAAATCCCATTTGTCACCTAGCTGTGCTAAAGGTTAATTGAGCAAAAAGTTCACAAAATATTAAATCTGACCTTTTATTTCCGTCTTTGAGATAAACTAGTAACCTATACACGCTATAGAAAAACCACAAGCGACGCGAATATTTTGGCGCCGGCGTAGCGGGCGCGAATATTTTGGCGCCGTATGTAGTTGGCGGGAATACGTTGCATTATGGACTATACACTGCAAAAAACGGGGTGTTAAATTTCTAACACCAAGGTTTTTTTTAATTTTTTGGGTGTTACATTTGTGTCAAACGAACACCGGTGTAATAGATTAACAGCAGAAAAAGTGGTGTAGAATTTGCATGGTGTTAAACTTGATAAACTGCGCATGGTCACAATGCATGACGCTTAGTATTATAATCCCATTGGTTGATCTCGAGAAAATTATGGGATGTCGGTCACGTGTTCACTGCAAAAAAAATAGTTGGTGTTAAAATAATGCTAAGAGAGCATGCGCGGAAATCCAGCTATTTGATTGGCTACAGGCGTTTCTGATCATTTTACCGCGTTTGAGCATACAAACCCGTAATTATCACGTTGTACTTATGGCTAGACTATCTGAATTTTTTGTTCTATGATATCATCATTACTTCTTAGGGGATATAAAGAAATCATGAACCAACATGATGAAAACAATGGTATTTTGCCAATTTCATTACTGTTCAACCACGAACAGGTCAGTGTTACAAAAAATTAACACCAAATGCTGGTGTTAATTTACACCATGGGTGTTAAATTTAACACCAGAGGTCTTGCAGTGCGTTTTTTATTTTAAAGTGTTTTATTTTAAAGTGGTTCCTCCATTTTACACCAAATGGTGTCGGCTTTTAATTCTGTAAAAATAAATCAACCGAGGTGGTATAGTCAATTAACACAAAAATTATTGCCCAAAATAAACACCAAGAAGAATACGTTGACACCAGATAGGAGTGTTAAAGTTTAACACTCTTCTTGGTGTTAACAAATATTGATTCCCAAATTGGTGTTACTTAACACCCAAATCCTTGCCCAAAATGGATACCAAGGAAGAATCAAATTTTACACCAGTGGTGTAGATTTTAACACCGCATTTTTTGCAGTGTAGCCGTTTTCAAAAATCCTTGATTGGGCTTCAGACGGTCTTTGCGGTTTCCGTTTTGTATACGATTTCCGTCCATGTATACTTTATTTGTTTGGGATTTGTTGTGGTTTTATCTACTCTCAACAGACGTGAACGTTCAAGTTGACGTTCAAACTAGATATTTGATTTATCAACGTTAATATTTCTGAGCCTACTATTCGTAAAGGTATTACATTTGTAAAGGTAAAACATTTGTATTTGTTTGTGACAAACTCGGACAACATTTTCTTCATTTTATTCATTGAGTCGATAGATTTTAAGGTTCTTTTTCAATTTTTTTGGCGTCTGGGCGTTCACAAACGCGGTACGGTAAAGTGATAATATAAATAAGATCGTCGCAACGTCAAAACCCCATTGCCATTTCCTGACTGCTCCCCAGAAGTGTGACCCACCGCGAGACTTACACGGTTTATTATCAAGGTTCAACTGCAATAGGATTGTACACGGAGATCCCAATGTCCTGGCCAATGTCCATGTCCCCTCCCCCCCTCCCCACCCCCACCCCCACCCCCACCCCCACCCCCACCCCCCCCCCCCCCCCCCCCACCCCAGCCCCACCCCCCCCCCACCCCAGCCCCACCCCCCACCCCTCCAAAAAGTTGTAATTTCACCATTTAGTATGCCGGACTCTCTCATTTTACAGGGCTACAGGCTAAACTTCTATCCGCTGAATCGAACCATACCCGAAATTGTGGATTTTGTTACGTCATGTGGCTGGACCAACGTGGAATGTGACCCGGCAGCAACGCAAAGCATTTCGGAGACGCACACAAAACGTATGTCTGAATGATCAACGTTTCACTTGTACTTTGCTATTCTACGAACATCTGCAGAGTGACTATCATTTCATTAAAGTGCAATCATTGATCTTTATCTCCCGACGACGTCATCCTAAAGCCTCGGTCACAAATGGCCTGCGGCGTGTTGGCGGCGGCCGTAAATCCCCAAAATTGCCATTATAACCGTGCCGTGGCCGCACGGTATATGCTAGCCGTAAGGCGATCTCAAGGTTTTTTGCTCGTCGCAGGGGCTTACTATTTCTATAACTTGACATTAAACCTTTTTTTTTTCAGAAATCGCAACCCTGCCGCATGTATCATCGCATGTATCAAATGACGCCGCACGGAGACCTTGCGGCGGCCTCAGTGCGTCTTTGCGGCGGCCGCAACAGCCGTGCGGGCGCCTTGCGATTGCTTTGCGGGCGCCTTGAGGGCGCCTCGCAGTTTGTTAACTGGCGCCTTTCAATCTCCTCACGGATTTTGATTTCATTCTTTTTACGATTGCCGTGCAGCATTATATTGTGACCGAGGCTTTAAGAGGCCAAACCCGACACGCTTCCCGACACAATAACCCCAGTGGTGTTGGGAAGCATGGTGTGTCGGGGCAGTGGGTTCAAGATTTCCACGCACCACACGACAAAGATGGTGCGTCATGGTGTTGTGAAGTGGGATTTCTGACACGTTTGAACCTGTTTAAAAAAAATCGTACGACGCACCCGCGTGTCGAAATGTGTCGTTGGCGTCTACGACACAAATCATATTGGTCAGCATATATAAGACACGAATTGCGACACACCCTCGCCACCGACAAAGGCAGCTAGGACCGTTATCACCTCTATACATCCATTTTGATGGTATGACAAGAACGCGAACAAACTCTCGGGTGTGTCGTTGGGACGTTTAGTTGTGTCGTACGTACTCTTGGTGCCCTTTTTGTCGCCCACGACACGCTTGCGACACACGACTTTGTCGGCGCGTGTCGTTGACCATCTGTGTCGTAGGACTATTTGTGTTGCAAGCGTGTCTTGGGCGTGTCGGGCTTCGTGGGTTCGGCCTCGAGTACAATGGATGTCGCTTGGAAGATTTTGATTCGTAATCTGTTTGATTTGTGTGTTTTGTTTTTGTGCTTGGTATTTATATTGTGACCGGGTATGCATGTCTTTCCCCGCCTTTCACCTCTTGCGTCCTGGGTTCGATTCCTACACGTGGATTGGGTTTAAAGTTCTAACTTACTTGACCGCATAGTTTTTCTATAGGAGATGTCCCTTTGGGATTTCATCCCACGTACTTCTAAAACTGCACCTCCTAGATCTCAAGTACATACATGTACATGTATCAAGTTAAAAATAAATATCGTATCGATGGCATGGAAGGCCTCAACTTCCAAAGATGCAATCAACAACAACAACATTGACTTATTCCTATCTTGGGATGGTCGCTACACAATTTAAACTGGCGCGCTTTAGGGCGGATTCACACACTGAGCCTTTTCGCGCGTAAATTCGACGCGC
This sequence comes from Henricia sp. BOLD:AAB3569, assembly GCA_037783545.1. NCBI lineage: Eukaryota > Metazoa > Echinodermata > Asteroidea > Spinulosida > Echinasteridae > Henricia > Henricia sp. BOLD:AAB3569. The sequence goes on along the minus strand of JBBELK010000597.1, from coordinate 339,409 downwards.
GTCGCTTTGATGGAAAACAAACCGGTGTGTAGTGAATTTACACGTAGAGTGTAACAATACATTAAAAATTACAATCAAAAGCACTTTCCGCCCAAGTTGATTGTGGTTCCAAGTGCGTCCATTCACTTAAAATCCACTCCATGTAGCTTTTTCCCAAAGCTACGCGCGTCAAATTTAGGCTCAGTTTGAATTCACCCTTTGCACTACCTTTCAGAGAAGCGCCAGCCTGATTGAATTTTTCACCCAAATATCTGGTTAAATGAGACCCATAAACTTATTGCAAGGACATTTTCCTGTTCAAATTCCGCATTTGTCTCGTTCACAGTGTTAATGAAGACGTGTTTTGGGCAAACGGCGTACATTCCGGAGGCGGAGCACGAGGCCTATCTGGAGGACCTTTGGCAGTTTGCGTTTTCTAGGTACAACGACACGTCCGTAGAAGGGAACGTTCAGCTTCCCTTACAAGATGTAGTCATCCGTGCTTACAAGCCGTCTTAGATACACGGAAACTCGATGTTGGGACCCGATGAGGCACAGCATTCTTAGTGTGAACAAAATCTGAAGTTAATTTAGAAGAAATTGTCCTACATGTACTTTGCATAACTACACACAACACAATAAATAAGTACCCCCCCCCCCCCCCCCCCCAAAAAAAAACTCCTCGTAATTTCTTAAGTAAGAACCCTTTACGAATCACGACTAGTAAAGAATATTTCCATGGTTGTTAGGTAACCGTTGTGTGAAAGTTAGAGGCAACCATTTGATTATTTCATAGCTGACTGAGCACAAATTAAAGACAAAATGACCCAATTTCAAAATCCACAAGAGTGATTTCATTACTTCAGTTCGTTAAGAAACAGTTAACTTAATGTTCAACAATGTGTGTATTCACCATGCTTGTCCATGACCTCCAGACATCGTCTTTTCATGGTGTTGATGAGTCTGGTCACCCGCTGCTGAGGATAGTGTACCCAGCACGATCTGTGGCAAAGGGACTTTCCCCTAACGCCCCTATTCTTTAACACACTCTTCCCTTTTGTTAACGCACCAACTCCCCCTAAAAAACTGAAAGGAATTCCAAAGGAATTCCTTGGATGTTTGAGACACAATAGGGAAACAATGGTAGGTGGGATACCCTCTGCCACATCGTGTTGCATATGTATCTTCCTGCAATAATCGTGACAAGTCATCCAGAGTGCTGTCTGCATTGATACGGGCATAGGCCTATATACACAGAACGCTTAAACAACTTTATGCGTAGTATTTCCTTCATATGATGGATCACTTGTTTAGCAAGACATTACTGCTGTTCATTTTGATGTAAAATCAATAAAAGGTAGCCTTTTTTCGACTTAAGATTTCATAGCAGTAAATCACAGAAAAATGGCGCTGTTCGGAGTGCATCATTTCAGGAAGACAAGGGAAAAGTTTTAAAAAAATCATAAGTCTTCAAGTTGGAATTATGGTAAATGCTGTAGTTTTCACCCCCAGTTTTGTCACGGCTTACAACAGGCAACATGTAAAGCAAACTCAAACAGCCATGGATTACAAAAGTTTCGGCAAGTTTGAGAAAAAAGTGTAATCTCTTGTGTACAGTTGAATGTGATCTCCTGTGTTTGCCTCTTGTGACATCACAACATTGGCATAATTATTCACATTAGCATAAAAGCTGAAAGCCCATGTTTTAACCCAACAAAACAAGCTAAAAATATGACCATACAATTGTTATGACTGTAACTGAGTAGAGTAGTTTCATAGCATAGATTTCATTGATAAAAATCCCAAATCATAGGCCCTTTAAGCTGGTCCCAAAGATGCTCGATGGGATTCAGGTCCGGCGAATTTGCAGGCAACACCATTCTCTGGATTCCCCAGCGAGCCAAAAATGCGTGTATGGATGCCTTTAATTTTCACACAACGCGGTTACCTAACAACATTAGAAATATTCTTTACAAGTCGAGATCCTTAAAAAGTTCGTACTTTAGAAGTTATGAGGAGTTATTTGGGGGAGGTTGGGGGGAACTTATTGATTGTGTTGAGTGAATGTTGCTTGTTTCGAATGTCTGTGTATTGTTAAATCTGGACTATGTTGTATATATAAATATGTGGGAAAATTCCCTTGTGGGTTGTTAGATTCGTATATAACAAACAGCAAATAGTAAACAATTTTAGGAATCTATTAACTGGATCAGTAAAATCTTTCGAATGTACAGATTTATTTATTCGTTTATTTTTTGTGGCTTTTTTACGATGTCACAACATCGCTTTCCTGTGACTTCGGTAATAGCTTACTAATTCAGAAAAAGAAAGAAAAAATCCACAAAACCGCTAGTCAATCACTTTCAACCAGAAATGTATAAAATTCTTATTGGTACGATGAAGATATACCAAGGAAAACAAATTGTAATTGTTTGGGGAAGAATATTGTTATTTGAGGGTTTTGTTGGAATTTGTTGGGTTTTGAGGTTTCGGAACAATATATGCACAAAAACCTTTACAGAAATATGCACTAAATTTGACTAGCCTATATTTTGTACTTTCAGGATTTGTATGTTTTATATTTTTTCTTAGTTTGACTATTTTTCAAAACCTCGGTATTGAGAAAATTCTAAGTCTAGAATTAATGAAGTTGTAATTTTTGAGTTTTGGAAATTATGACGAGGAAGTGATCAGTTCGGAGCATTTCTCTTATTATGTAGCAATTTATTTACGGGTAAAACTAATCGGAAAGAATAAATCGTGTAAGTTTTCAGGCATATTGGACTAAGGGAACGGTTATGGGTATTTAACGTAATTGTCGTAATGCCATGGCGCTTTTTTATAAGCCCCAAACAGCAATAAATTGAAAGAGCACCTTGAATTCCACCGCTTCCGAGTATATAGGCTACCGTACACTTTACAACATGAGCCAATAAGCCAAATGTGACATTTTTACCGCTGTTAAATGTATTTGCTGATATGTATTTGTATTTACACGTATCTTAGTTACCAAAATATATAGGCTAACCAGCAGGTGCGAAGTTTTAAATAAAATTTCCAATACAAATACTTTGATGAATTGCTGCGATCTTCTATTTTGGCGTTTTAAATTTAGGGGTTAAAATTCCGTTTGTACATAATTTTGGATGTCATTGTTCAACAGAATATCATTGATTAACAGTAGTATAATGTCAATTATAATAATTTTACACAGTTTGGTCAACTAATCGTCACCTGGGGGGGATTGCAATATGCGGTCTAAGACCGGTCTATAGACTTAGCCGCCTAACATGGCGCTCACTAAGACTGGTCTATAATTATAGACCGGTTGCAATACCCTAGTCTTAAAGTTAGACCAGTCTTAAAACTTAAGCCCGCGGCGAGCAGGCTATCAATTTTGAACACCGCGCTACATCTCGTAATCTTGCATGCAAAAGAGTCGAACAAAACGCACATTGTGCCCATTATAGAGCCTTTATAGTGCTATTAGATAACTTTCGCGGTCAGTTTCTCTGCAAAAACTGCACCACACACGCGTCATCAAGTTGCTTCGTGAGGACGTTTGTTTGGCTTGAAACCACGCAAGGATAGCCGGCTGCGTCACTTTCCGTTAAGATGTGCTTGTTTTTCGGCTGGCGCAGCCGTACTTCAGCTAGACTGGTTTATTGCAATGGGCTAAACCAGCGTCTAAGCCGAGACTGGCTAAGTTAGATAGCCGACTATAAAAGACCGGTCTTAGACCAGAGGTATAAGTCGATTTTATTGCAATCCGCCCCTAAAGTCCTATACTTAACCTCGTTTCTCTATATGTCAAGTTATAAAGAATCTGAGGGATTTAGCACATTTTCAAAAAGGAGGTTGATAAAGGTTTTATTTCATTTAAAATATGAAATAATGTGAATGTCTGCCTGGTAAAAAGGGAATCACGGTGAGAGCTTATCGCAGGGGCTTACGATTGTTGACATTAAACCTTTTTTTCGGAAATCGCAAGGCCGTAGGCCGCAACCCCGCCGCATGTATCATCGCATGTATCAAAGGACGTCGCACGGAGACCTCACGGCGGCCTCACGGTGTCCTTGCGGCGGCCGCAACAGCCATGCGGGCGCCTTGTGATTGCCTTGCGCTCGCCTTGAGGGCGCCTCGCAGTTTGTTAACTGGCACCTTGCGATCTCCTAACGGATTTTGATTTCATGACTTTTACGATTGCCGTGCGGACCTCGTAACATTTGTAAACACTGCTTCCGCAGCCCGCAAAGCCGTACGATTTGTAAAAAAAAATCCCATCTACAAAACGCAGACCGCAGAACCGTGCGGACCTCGTAACACCGACAAAGGCAGCTACGACCGTTACCACCTCTACATACATTTTGATGCTATGATAAAAACGCACGCAGACTCTCGGGTGTGCCGTTGTGACGTCAGTTGTGTCGTACGTACTCTTGGCGCGCTTTTTGTCGCCCACGACACGCTTGCGACATACGACTGTGTCGGCGCGTGTCGTGGACCATCTGTGTCGTATTTGTGTTGAGAGCGTGTCGTGGGCGTGTATGACTTCGTGGGTTCGGCCTCAATTACAATGGATGTCGCTTGGAAGATTTTCGTAATTTGTTTGATTTGTGTATTTTGTTTGTGTGCTTGACCGCGTAGTTTTCCTATAGCAGATTTCCCTTGTAAAGGTAATTTACATAAACTCGGCCACATGAGGTCGCTGTTTACGCTAGAGAAGCGCACCACAGACCACAGACAACAGGCGTGTTAGCTCACGCTGTGGACTATCGATAAACGCCTAACCATGGTTCCTTCCTTCATCATGGCCTAACCAAGGCTATGTACGGGCGAGGGACCGACCCGTGGGGCGTGTGGGACAATTATATAGTGCATGTCGGGCGATGAAAATGTGATAATTCATCCAATCCTACCTTTATTTTTCTTCGTTTGCCAAATTTCCAGAATAGGTGACTGGGGGAGGGAGAAGGGCCAGAAAGGGGGGGGGGGGGGGGGGGGGGGATTTTTATGGGCCTCCCTAACCACTCGGCCACGGTACCCCACGAAACAGCTAGCGTAGTTATGCCATGGAGTTTCTTCCTCCATGGTTATGCCCAATTCCCCACCTCCACGGCCGTTGTACTAATTTTGCCTAACATATATATTCCGATGTTTTTTTGAGGTCATGGTCAGTCTGGGACGACTGATCTGTACATGTGCATACATGCATGCAGCTACCCGTATTATTAAATCGCAGTACAGTGTCACTGGTGAATTATTGACCTCGTGTATCTGCAGGTGTAAGCGCAATTGTATGCGTAATTACGCTCCAACTGCTCCAACAGATCTCGTAAAAGGAGCATTGCCACACATCATAGTGCGATAAACCCTCGTCAGTGTTATCATTCTGAACAGGCATACAATGAATTTTTCGGCGAGTCAGGAGTACGCTACTTACGACGGTAGATATCTGCAGCATGAGACGGTGAAAAGGTACATACACAAGCTTCCGTTTAGGCCAATGAAATTAGATGACTAGTTTCTCGTCAACCACTTTTCAAATTTTGATGAGGGTTTTTTTTCATTATTCATTATTCATTATTTCTTTAAATTCTTATCAATGAAAAATGCAACCCGTTATACATACACTAACTGCTATTTTGAAACTGATTTAGGCTCTTAAAGGTCGCCCAGAAAGTTAGTGCCAGTATCAGTTCCTCAGTTCCATGGAGTTGTAGGCCTGCATGTAGCTTGTGTTTGAAGGAAGAACTTGAGATGGCAAAAATCATGGGAAATTACAAAGGAGTTTTGAAAGAGCAATACATTTTAATATGGCAGGCCTTTACGGCCCCCATGGCCGGCCCAAAGAGGGTGTGCATTCCATAAGATCGGTACAGCTCCTACCCACGAAACCTACTCTAGATGCACGTGTTCCAAAATCCGTGGACGCTGTAGTCTTGGCCCAAGACTACTCTAGTCGATATTGGTTTGTGTACGCGTTGGCCATATAGTGCGCCCTCTTGCAGCACTAACGGACCAGTATTTGCTCACTTGTTTTTGCCTAGGCTTTCCTAGGGAACCAATCAGCGAGTGACCCAAATACAGCAGAGCGTGGGAATGCAGCGAGTGACCCAAATACAGCGCGTCGACCGCAGAGCGCGACCCAAATACACCGCGTGCACGCGCTTCGAATGGTTTGAAAAATATAAGGCGGCTTACAAGAATCATCGAACATGACCGTTTTATCGTTGCTAATATTTTCGGTGGCATAAGTTTCTTGGCAAATGTTTGCGAATATATTTACAAACATGTTTGCAAAGGCGTATGACATCGCAAAATACATTTGTTTATGAAGATAATTGCGACATTGCAAATATTTGCAAAGATATCTGTGGTATGTCATGTCCCTTGTGTGCCATCATAAAACCCTCTGCAGCTATTTACATAAAACGGTACCGCCCCCAATGCTGAACTTCCGGGAGAAATTCCCAAGACTACTCTAGTGAGCAAAGGGCTGGCCAGTTAGTGCTGCAAGAGGGCCCACTACTGGGAATGGCCAACGCGTACACAAACCAATATCGACTAGAGTAGTCTTGGGCCAAGACTAGTGAGCAAAGGGCTGGCCAGTTAGTGCTGCAAGAGGGCCCACTACTGGGAAAGGCAAACGCGTACACAAACCAATATCGACTAGAGTAGTCTTGGGCCAAGACAAGTGAGCAAAGGGCTGGCCAGTTAGTGCTGCAAGAGGGCCCACTACTGGGAATGGCCAACGCGTACACAAACCAATATCGACTAGAGTAGTCTTGGGCCAAGACTATGGACGCTGCTGTCCCTGTTGCTGTATAGTGTAAACCAATGCACAGTTCCGATTGCGAAACCACTCCGTTGCTTCGCCAATGCATATCGACCAAACCGGCCTTCAGTTCGTCGAAAAGTTGAATAAAAGAATATGAATCGCTCACATCCCCGATGTCCACAATCTTCCATTTAACCACACACCTGTCTTCATGATAAACCGCCAGGGAAAACATATTCATAGCGGGAAAAATCCACACAAAACTGCAAAAGACACACAAATCTGCATGTGAATGCGCGCCAGAAAACAATCGATCTACCAAACCTCGTGACCACGGCAAAAATATACAACCCGAGTTCCGTGTACAAAGGCCGTGCATATAACGCGATCTGGAAACGAGGTCACAAATTATCGTATGTCGAATTCGGGCGGTCTTGGCACGCATGGCGCGAACGCGACCCGAGAACACTGCACTAGGAAAAGGATCGCACACCACGTATCCGTCGAGAACGAGTTCAGAACAGACCGCCCGAACTCGACCTGCAACGAACGGTTTTCGCCGGTACCCACCGCCCATACTGGGTGCTGGGGTAGCGGTGATATGCTGTACGGTTGGTATACTGCATTCTGTGATACACTTTGCGAAGCTAGCTGCACAACACTGACTGCGCAACCGAAACAGAAACTTCGCTTGGGAGTATTTTGTGTCGGATTTCCCCCATTTTTTTTGCAAAATAATGAAATTTTTGGAATAATGAAATTTTTTGATGCGGGGTCAATATCACATGCGGGCGCTGACGAGAAACTAGTCATCTAATTTCATTGGCCTTAGTCCAGATGACGATGTGTTTGATGTCGGCTGCGGTACGGGTGAAGAGACGAAAAGTATGGCAGCCAATGTTAGAAGTGTTGTTGGTAGGTAAACAAAATGATACTAGCAGATGATACTAGCAGATACTAGCAGATGGCCTGTCCGGCCTTAGGTCCGTTTTTCGTCTGTCTTGCGTGCGTTGCGTTTGCGCTGCGCTCCCCCGTCTGTGTCATTATATATGGAGCGATTAAGACGAACACGGACCTGAGGAAAGGCGGCTTAAAGCACGGGAGCGGTTGCGGGCGTGGGCCAGGGTACTTTTAGAAAGCTAAAAATGATTTTCTGACGTTGTGCGACGTGATGAATCACTTTTAGATGATTTGCTATTTACTCCCGATCGATTTTCGATAACTTTTTGCACACGTTTATAGTCAAAATACCTATTTGTATGGCAGCCAATGTTAGAAGTGTTGTTGGTAGGTAAAGACATTGAAAAAACACCATGGAGGTCCTATAGGGATCTCCAGAATCTAGTGTTGTGGTCGTTATTTTCCAATGAAGCCTCAAACATAACCCAAACATCAGAACACGATAACTTGAATTTAGCTGAAACAAAATCCGACCACACGGTCGCATATGGCGCATATGTCTACAAAAAATTAGTCCCGCCAGCGCGTATGGATTTGGCCGAATAACCGTCTAGGTTAGTGCAAATGATAGAATAATCCTTTAATATAATATTACTCTCCAGGAATTGACGCCTCACAGGAAATGCTGGACGTTGCCCGGAAAGTCAACTCGGGACCGAATGTAACATATTGTATTGGGGACGCACGGACTGTGGGAGACAACCCGGAATGGCGGGAACGATTTGACAAAATCACGTGCTTCCACGTCTTCCACTGGTTCGCAGAACATGCCCAAGCCCTCAGAAGTATTCTGTCCTGTCTCAAACCAGGAGGGAAGGCGCTATTCCTGATTAGCAATGTCAACGGACATATGGTAGAGATAGCGAAGTTCTTGGCGACTCACGCTAAATGGTCGCAATATCTAAAGGTTTGAAGCCCATCCCAATTAATTTAGGTTAAACTAAGTGTTTTTAAAATCGTGCGTCAATTAAAGGGACATACCGGCTTTGTTGGGCTGTTTCGGGCTTGAAATAGACCCCTACATGATTCTGAAGGTCTTTCCGAAATAGACTGAAGAGAACCTGAAAAGAAACCACAACATTTGGCAATTTTTAAAATTTTTCAAAAAATGAAGGTCGCGTGATTGATCCGAACCAGATTCTGGTTCGGCTAAATCACGTGGTTCTGGAGTTAGTTTTATTTCCAGCCGTAGAAAGAAGTGCGAGTTGATTTTGTCATTCGCGGGTAGTTTATCTTCTTGTTCAAAAATAATGTCCTAAAAATATACGAACACAATGTACCATACCGTATTTTCCAATTTGTACACAATCTGCCAACAGATTTCATAAGAAGGGTTTCTGGGTGTTGATATGGAGGAGAGAATCTCTCGGAGAGAGAATTTTCGCGTCTTCGCTTCGCGGCGATAAATAATTTCCGAAGAAAAAAACACACCATAGACCTATTGCGGGCGCGAAAGACACCAACAAGTTGCGTTCGAGTTGCTTCCTCGAGTCAGCGCTGACCTGAGGGATCATGCCAGGTGTGATTAGTCGGGGAGAACAAGAAAACGAGGTTAAACACGTTTCGACCCATATCAAACGCCACATTCATTTACAAACACATGATACATAATACATCGCGACGGCTGGTAAAACGTATAGCCCAACATTTGTCTCTTTTGTTAATTTTAAACATTTCTAGTTAATTACGTGACATTTTTTTCACAACCACCATCAACAAATTATTGTCAAGAATGCTAGATCGCTACATTATGTAAACAGTAAGCCGGTGTGTCCCTATAAAAGTGATTTCAGACGGTGTAACACAACATAAGCAGCATTTATAGTTGCACTGTCCGTGTTTGGGTGAAAGGATTAAACCATTAGTTTACACAAGCGAAAGAATTTAGACAGCTTACGCGTCTTTGCAACGGAAAATATAAAAAAAACCTTAAATTTCCGACGTCGGGAATTTGACATACAAGCCTTTTTCTTGAAACGGGCTTCACCAGTTGTACATGTGCCCGGGCCGTACACACATATGTATACGTATATAACCATGTCGAATAAAAGACAGGGCCTGTCATTTATTAATTCTTGTTTTTAATTGACTGGTATTAATCCTTGACGAACTTTTACGTTCTTGGTACCAAATAAAATATGATAACTTTTTCTATTTTAGAAAAAAGCAATTTAACTTTAAAAACAAGATCGGCCTAAAATCGGACAGTCATCTTCAGGTAGCGTCCACACTGGAGCATCTTGCCGTTCCGCTGCTGTGTTATTTTGAGCGCGCGCCCAATTTTTGACGTTCGCAGTGTGGACGTTCACAGATACAACAACGGTACGGTAGCCTTTAGCGGCAAACGCTTAGAGTTTAAAAGGTTTCAACTTTCAGCGGTGCCGGTGACGTTGACATTCCGTCGCCGTCGGTTGCCGTTTCCGTCGCAATTCACTTCAGTGCGGAAACACCTTTCAGGTTGAGTCAAAGTTTATTAAAATTAACCTTTGTCCTTTCTCGGGCAGAATAAGCAAGTGCATGCTTGCTAATGTTCCTTTTCCATTTTGTTGGCGTCTGGGCGTTCACAAACGCGGTACGGTAAAGTGATAATTCAAGGAAGATCGTCGCAACGTCAAAACCCCATTGCCATTTTCTGACTGCTCCCCGGATGTGCGACCCACCGCGAGACTTACACGGTCTATTATCAAGGTTCAACTGCAATATGATTGTACACGGAGATCCCAATGTCCTGGCCACTACACAGTGGCCACAATAGACCGTATCGAATAGCCGCCATTTCGTCGGGCAGTTTCTTTGTTCCTTGAGGACATGCATATTGTGCTTCCAGTGTTTAGCGGTTTAAGTAACAAAAGGTGCCCCACGAAATGGCGGCTATTCGATACGGTCTATACCAAGATATATTTGTGACTTGTGACCAAGCAAATTTTGCCACTTTAGGCAGGTGGCCACTTTATAAAGGTGGTCTTAATGACAGGTTAAGTTGAATGTAAAAATGTACATAATACAGCGGGGGCATTGTAACCCGCTCCCTGCCTCCCCCATTGTACACCCCACCCCAACAAGTTGTAATTTCACCATTTAGTATGACGGATTCTCTCATTTTACAGGGCTACAGGCTAAACTACTATTCGCTGAATGGAACCATACCCGAAATTGTGAATTTTGTTACGTCATGTGGCTGGACCAACGTGGAATGTGACACGGCACCAACGCAAAGCATTTCGGAGACGCACACAAAACGTATGTCTATAAAAATGATTAACGTTTCACTTGTACTTTGCTATTCTACGAACATCTGCAGAGTGACTACCACTTCATTAAAGTGCAATCATTGATCTTTATCTCCCGACGACGTCATCCTAAATCCTCGGTCACAAATGGCCTGCGGCGTGTTAGCGGCGGCCGTAAGTCCCCAAAACTTCCATTATAACCGTGCCGTGGCCGCACGGTAGAATATGCTAGCCGTGAGGCGATCTCAAGGTTTTTTGCTCGTCGCAGGGGCTTACTATTTCTATAACTTGACATTAAAACTTCGGAAATCGCAAGGCCGTAGGCCGCAACCCCGCCGCATGTATCATCGCATGTATCAAAGGACGCCACACGGAGACCTTGCGGCGACCTAACGGCGTCCTTGCGGCGGCCGCAACAGCCGTGCAGGCGCCTTGCAATTGCCTTGCGGGCTCCTTGCGATTGCCTTGCGGTCGCCGTGAGGGCGCCTCGCAGTTTGTCAACGGGCGCCTTGCGATCTCCTCACGAATTTTGATTTCATGACTTTTACGACTGCCGTGCGGCCCTCTTAACATTTGTGAACACTGCTCTGGAGGCCCGCAAAGCCGTACGGTATGTAAAAATCCCATCTACAAGCCGCAGACCGAAGAACCGTGCGACGGCAGCATTATGTCACCGAGGCTTTAAGAGGCCAAGCCCGACACGCTTCCCGACACAATAACCCCAGTGGTGTTGGGAAGCATTGGGTGGGTCGGGGCAGATGGGTTTAAGATTCCGACGCACCACACGACAAAGATGGTGCGTCGTGGTGTTGTGAAGTGGGATTTCTGACACTTTTGAACCTATTTAAAAAAAATCGTACGACGCACCCGCGTGTCGAAATGTGTCGTTGGCGTCTACGACACAAATCATATTGGTCAGCATATATAGGACACGAATTGCGACACACCCTCGCCACCGACAAAGGCAGCTACGACCGGTATCACCTCTACATCCATTTTGATGGTATGACAAGAACGCGAACAAACTCTCGGGTGTGTCGTTGAGACGTCAGTTGTGTCGTACGTACTCTTGGTGCGCTTTTTGTCATCCACGGCACGCTTGCGACACACGACTTTGTCGTAGGACTATTTGTGTTGCAAGCGTGTCGTGGGCGTGTCGGGCTTGATTCGTAATCTTTTTGATTTGTGTGTTTTGTTTGTGTGCTTGGTATTTATATTGTGACCCGTTTTGCTATGAGTATGCATGTCTTTCCCCGCCTTTCACCTCTAGCGTCCTGGTTTCGATTTCTGCACGTGGATCGGGTTTTAAGTTCTAACTTACTTGACTGCGTGGTTTTTCTATAGGAGATTTCCCTTTGGGATTTTATCCCTTCTAAAACTGCACCTCCTTCTTCATCTCAAGTACATACATGTACATGTATAAAGTTAAAGATAAATATCGTATGCCAATGATGCAATCAACAACAACATTGACTTATTTCTATCTTGGGATTGCTCGCTACACAATTAAAACTGGCGCGCTTTAGGGCGGATTCACACACTGAGCCTTTTCGCGCGTAAATTCGACGCGCGTCGCTTTGAGGGAAAACAAACCGGTGTGTAGTGAATTTACATGTAGAGTGTAACGATACATTAAAAATCACAATCAAAAACACTTCCCGCCCAAGTTGATACTGGTTCCAAGTGCGTCCATTCACTTAAAATCCACTCCACGTAGCTTTTTCTCAAAGCTACGCGCGTCAAATTTAGGCTAAGTTTGAATTCACCCTTCGCACTACTTTTCGGAGAAGCGCCAGCCTGATTGAATTTTTCACCTAAATATGGAGTTAAATGAGACCCATAAACTTATTGCAAGGACATTTTCCTGTTCAAATTCCGCATTTGTCTCGTTCACAGTGTTATTGAAGACATGTTTGGGGCAAACGGCGTACATTCCGGAGGCAGAGCACGAGGCCTATCTGGAGGACCTTTGGCAGTTTGCGTTTTCTAGGTACAAGGACACGTCCGTAGAAGGGAACGTTCAGCTTCCCTTCCAAGATGTAGCCATCCGTGCTTACAAGCCGTCTTAGATACACGGAAACCCGATGTTGTGACCCGATGAGGCACAGCATTCTCAGTGTGAACTAAATCTGAAATTAATTTAGAAGAAATTGTCCTATACATACAGCACAATAAATAAGTACCGCCCCCCAAATAACTCCTCATAATTTCTTAAGTAAGAACCCTTTAAGAATAACGACTAGTAAATAATATTTCCATGGTTGTTAGGTAACCGTTGTGTAAACATTTGACGCAACCATTACTTCATAGCTGACTGAGCACAAATTAAAGAAAAAATTACCCAATTTCAAAATTCACAAGAGTGATTTCATTACTTCAGTTCGTTGAGAAACAGTTAACTTAATGTTCAGCAATGTGTGTATTCACCACGCTTGTCCATGACCTCCAGACATTCGTCTTCTCATGGTGTTGATGAGTCTGGTCAGTGGTTACCCACTGCTGAGGATAGTATACCCAGCACGATATGTGGCAAAGGGACTTCCCCCTAACGCCCCTATTCTTTAACACACTCTTCCCTTTTGATAACGCACCAACTCCCCCTAAAAACTGAAAGGAATTCTAAAGGAATTCCTTATCGATGTTTGAGACACAATAGGGAAACAATGGTAGGGGGATACCCTCTGCCACATATCGTGCTACATATGTAGGATAGCCATCCATTCTTCCTGCAATAATCGTGACAAGTCATCCAGAGTGCTGTCTGCATCAGTGTCCGTCTTTTGATATAATCCTGGAGTCGACCATAAATCGACGAAACTTGAGGCTAAGCTAGGTCCCTTGCGTTGACGTCGATAGCTGCCATGCATCGTGCGTGCGTTGAATGGTTTGTTTACTTTTCGGAGGAACTATAGCCTCGCTTTGGTCCGTTTATGAATAAATATTAAGAAAGGCGTATGGGCTTATACATAATTTTGGGGACTGTTCCGTCGATCGACGGTGTTTTTTTTTTCTACAAAAATTTGTCACCATTCATTCAACATAAAAAACATGCACTGATCCTTTGGCTGATATTTTAATATGTAGGCCTATGCAGTTCTTATTTCCCCCGCCCCCCCCCCCCCCTTTCTAATCAATCATTATTATAATACATGTACAGTACGTACGTACACAATATACATGCACATGTACAGCACATTTTATAGCACATGTATACGTACGGGGAACTTTAGTCTCTTCACCAGCAGTGAAATGGTGCGTTTTCTGCCAAATTCCCCTCGCAGTGGTGTAAACAAAAAAGGGACCGACCCGTGGGGAGTGTGGGACAATTATATAGTGCATGTCGGGCGATGAAAATGTGATAACTCATCCAATCCTACATTTATTTTTCTTTGTTTGCCAAATTTCCAGTGAGGGCGACTGAGGGGGGAGGGCTGGGGGGAGGGGAATTGGCCTCCCTAACCACTCGGCCACAGTACCCCACGAAATAGCTAGCGTAGTTTTATGCCCAATTCCCCACCTCCACGGCCGTTGTACCAATTTTGACTGACATATATTCCGAGGCTATTTTGAGGTCATGATCAGTCTGGGACGACTGATCTGTACATGTGCATACATGCATGCAGCTACCCGTATTATTAAATCGCAGGACAGTGTTAATGGTGAATTATTGACCTCGTGTATCTGCAGGTGTATATGCGCAGTTGTATGCGTAATTACGCTCCAACTGATCTCGTGAATGGAGCATTGCCACACATAGTGCGATAAACCCTCGTCAGTGCTATCATTCTGAACAGGCATAAAATGAATTTTTCGGCGAGCCAGGAGTATGCTACTTACGACGGTAGATATATGCAGCATGAGACGGTGAAAAGGTACATACATAAGCTTCCATTTAGTCCAGATGACGATGTGTTTGATGTCGGCTGCGGTACGGGTGAAGAGACGAAAAGTATGGCAGCCAATGTTAGAAATGTTGTTGGTAGGTAAACAAAATATGATACAATGTAGTAGAAAAAAATTGTGAGAAAATCCATGTACATGTACATATATTGAATTCTGCACGTTAAAGACATATTTATTACATGATTTGATAACTTTTAAAAACAGGATAAACTGCCTTAAGAAATTTCAGCCACATAGATACAGTAATAGGCCTACTTCAGAAAAAACATTCATACATGGTTTTTGTGTTAAATGAAAGTTAACATAAATTTTAGTTGGGTTTTTCATGTCAATGCATGAAGTAAAATTTCGAGTCACTGCAAATGATGTATTGAGCTTGAACAGTTGGTGCACATTGTTTGCCAAGGCCGATTTCTGGGGGTGACACTTGCTTAATTTTTGAACCGTACATGTTTACACTGCCCGGGAGATAGCGGGATACTACTTTGCATAAGCAAACCCCTAAAGGGTGGCTAACCTGGATGCGGCCGGCGAGTCGCTCTATAACGACGTCGTCGATTGGACAACAGAAACGTCACAAAAATATGACTTTGTAATGTAACGTACAAAATCGACACTAAACAGAAGCCGAAATATATGGTGTCCACAATATTACTCGCAGCTGGAAACATTTTTGGGAAAATTCAAATGCATTAAAAAGCGCTAAAACGTGTCTCAATAGGCCGTATTCCTGAACGTGGAGGGTGCTGTCAAGTGGTCCGCGCCCATCGTGCGTTATGTTCGAACACAAAACGCGCTACGCGCACACGCCTTCTAAACGTTTATTTTGAATGGAAAACTGTGCGCGTGACACAGGTCTGCGCGCTCCGCGTACGCGACTTTTCCCCAAGTACGTATGCACGTACCCCCACTTTTCTACAGTCGTCTATGGACATTTCCCCCCAAATCACCTTGTTCGAGCGCCCTCACGCGTTCAGGAATACGGTCTATACGCCAGCCACTCATGGCAGCTTTTATGCAAAGATGGCGCAAACCACGGTCATTATTAACCCCGCTCCCAACGTTCTCTCATCGTAGGAAAGCGCGGGATTAGCGGTCTAAAAGCCCAGGGAAGAAGCCATCGTCCCTCTTTAATTGTATAGATAGAATTATACGCGAGTACACAGTTTAATAACAGTAACGTAAATGTCAGCATAGTCGCCAGGTCCGTGACTGCACCCTATTGATGAACAATAGACAGCCGAAGTGTGACGTGCCATGGTAATTGGCTCTAAACATCATGGCTGTCGGAAAAAGTACCGTTGCAAAAGCACTGGAACACGGTCCAGTGATTTTTAGTGTAGAGCCATTGCCTAGGCAACTAACAAAAGATGACGTGTTAACTTCGGCAGTCTATGGCTGATGAATAGAGTGGCGACCTCACGGATCTAGCGACTATGCCGACATTTACGTTACAACTTGAAAAGCCATTACATGTATATGGCGTCGAGTTGACTTCTATAACGATATGTTATGGTATATAATGTCGAGCGTTATTCGTATCTGGACAAAGATGAACTGCAACAGGTTCCCCGCATTTTTGGCATTTCCAGAAGGGTATATATAGTCAGGGAATATTATCCGATATTTGGCAAATCTGGGAACTAAATCCTTACCAAATTATTTCTTCACCAAATTGTTATTCAAGGTGTCTAGTAACATCTCCTAAAAAGTTGAAATTCAACTCCCCTAGGAAAACCCGTGACAGCTCTTTAAAGTTGGGGTACCAGGAACTATTAATCCGAAAATATTGAACAATTCAAATACTATATCAACCATCTTGTGGGGGTCAAATGAGAGGTTTTTCGTGATTCTGAATCAATTGTAAACATTTATTTTGCATCAGATCGACTTATGGATGACAAACTGTGATGCTTAGCTCTTTTTTTGATTAAACGTATATATCAAAGGTAGTAGTCCATGGGCCAGAGGGACCCACCGTGCACCTCTCCCTCAAATTGACGATACAAGTTACCCCTCAAAATGTAGGTCTTGGTGAGTTCTACACAGTGGTACATGAGTTATGTCTTTTAATTTAGTAAGTAGGTCAACAGAGGTCAAAAGGTCAATTTTAAAGGGAGTTTCGCTAAATTTGGTAATCCTCGCCATCAAACAAAAATGTACGTGTAAATTAATAAAGTTTTACTATAACATGATATTATTCTGTCTCAACGTATTTTATTCGCCATATCAATACAGGTTAATTTGATTATATTGGTAGAAAGGCTTACTGCCACAACGTGGGTCAATTTAGGCGGGTCAATTTAGCACCAAAAATACCCCAACATAAAAAAAAAAACGTACAGGCATGGAAGGGCTGGAGACAATGACTTCTCTAATATAACTGCTGATGTCAGATGTAGCTAATTGTATTGTTCAGTAATGTGTATAACATGATACTGTGGCAAGACTGGCTGCACCACCCACCTTATGTGCCGCTATAGCAGGGCGGGCCACTCTGCCAGAATTGCCTCCCTCTGACAACCTGCACTTCTAGGGCTGTTTTTGAGACATGGGATTCAAAAGGTCTGGTCAGGCCCATGCATGTTTAATCAGGATAAAACCTGACAAACTTCAGCATGAAGCCATCCCAGCCCAGCTCTAAGCCATCCAAGTCCAGCCCGAAGCCATCCCGTTTTAGCTCGAAGCCATCCCGTTTTAGCCCAAAGCCATCCCGGCCCAGCTCGAAGCCATCCCGGCCCAGCTCGAAGCCATCCCGGCCCAGCTCGAAGCCATCCCAGCCAAGCTCAATGCCCTGCCAGCTATGTCCAAACCCCAAAACCCCAGCATATAAAGACATGCCCAGCCCGAAGCCATGCCAGGCAAGCCTGAAGCCATAAAAGCCTAGCCCAAAGCCATCCCGTTTCAGCCCGAAGCCATACTAGCCGAGCTCGAAACCATCCCGGCCCAGCCCGAAACCATCCCGCCCAGGCCGAAGTCATCCTGGCCCAACCCGAAGCCATCTTGGCTCAGCCCGAAGCCATCCCAGCCAAGCCCAATACCTCCCAGCTACGCCCAAACCCCAAAACCCCAGCCCGACGCCATCCCAGCCCAGCTATAAGCCATATCCCAACCCAGCCCGAAGCTATCCCTGTCTAGCTAAAAACCATACCAGCCCAGCCCGAAGCCATCCCGGCCCAGTCTAAAGCCATCCCGGCCCGGCCAACCTTAAGCCAGCCTGAAGCCATCCCAGCCCAGTCTGAAGCCATCCCGGCCCAACCTGAAGCCATCCTGGCCCAGCCCGAAGACATCTCAGTCACGCTCAATACTCTCCCAGCTCGGCCCAACCCCAAAACCCGAAGCCATCCTGGCCCAGTCTGAAGCCATCCCGGCCCAACGTGAAGCCATTCTATCCCAGCCCGAAGCCTTCCCAGCCCAGCTCTAAGCCATCCCAGCCCAGCTAGCTCTAAGCCATCCATGTTTAGCCCGAAACCATGCCAGCCCAGCCCGAAGCCATCCCGGCCCAGTCTGAAGCCATCCCGGCCCAGTCTGAAGCCATCTCAGCCAAGCCCAATGCCCTCCCAGCTCAGCCAAAACCCCCAAAACCCCAGTCTGAAGCCATCAGGCCCAACCTGAAGCCATCTCAGCCAAGCCCAATGCCCTTCCAGCTCAGCCAAAACCCCCAAAACCCCAGCCCGAAGCCATCCCGGCCGCGATATTTTTTTCCGTACCACTGTTTAGCGAACATTGCTTCTGATTGGTTTAACCCCTATGCATATGTTGCATACTGATGTGTTTTGTCGATAACTGCCTCAACATAACCCCACACCATACCACACTCTTTCCTCAATTAATAGTAAAAGAAATTTAATACGACTCTGAGGAGATTCGATCCTGCCATCTCTCGATTGATAGCACTACGTCTTAACCACTAGACTACCAAACGACTCGACAAAATCCTGAATTTTCTTTCTTATATCCTTTTATTTAATAACTCTTGGAGGCGCTATATAGAAAATATGAATATTCATTTACAATGCACCAATCGATGAAGCCCCATAGCGAATATGTGGTACGGAAAAAAAATCGCATCCCGGCCCAGTCTGAAGCCATCCCGGCCCAACCTGAAGCCATTCCAGCCAAGCCCGAAGCCATCTCAGCCAAGCCCAAGCCCCAAAACCCCAGCTCGAAGCCATCCCGGCCAAGTCTGAAGCCATCTCGGCCCAGTCTGAAGCCATTCCAGCCAAGCCCGAAGCCATCTCAGCCAAGTATAATGCCGTCCTAGCTCAGCCCAAACCCCAAAACCCCAGCCATATATGCCATCCCAGCCCAGCCCGAAGCCATTCCGGCCCAGCCCAAATTAATCCCAGCCCAAACCGAAGATACCCCGAGCCCAGCCCGAAGCCATTCCGGCCCAGCCTAAAGCCACCCCAGGCCCAGCCCGAAGCCACTGCACCCTGACCCAACCTAAAGACTTCCCATTGCAGCCCGGAACCCTTCCAACCTTGTCCAAAGCCTTAATTCTCAGCTCTGCCCGAAGCCCATCCCAGTTAAGTTCAGCCCAAAGCCATCCTGGCCCAGCCCAAAGCCATCCTGGCCCAGCCCGAAGTCATCCCACAGCCTCAGGCTGGACTAGGGTGGCCTTCAGACTGGGCCTGAGGGCTTTGGGCTGAGCCGGGGTAGCTTTGGACTGGGCCGGGGTTGCTTCGTGCTGGGCTGGGGTGGCTTCAGGCTGGGCTCTGGGGCTTTAGGCTGGGCTTTTGGACTTCATGTTTTTGCTGTGAGCTAGGGCATTGGGCTGGGGCTGAATGACTTCGGGCTGGGCCGGGATGGCATCGGGCTGGGCCGGGATGGCTTCGGGCTGGGGTTTTGGGGTTTGGGCATAGCTGGGAGGGCATTGAGCTTGGCTTGGATGGCTTCGGGCTGAACCGAGATGGCCAAGTTTGTTAGGTTTTTTTATCCTGATTAAACCTGCATGGGCCTGACCAGACTTTTTGAACCCCATGTCTCAAAAACAGCCCTAGAAGTGCAGGTTGTCAGGGAGGCAATTCTGGCAGAGTGGCCCACCCTGCCTTAGCGGCTCATATGGTGACTGGTGCAGCCAGTCTTGCCACAGTATCATGTTATACACATTAATGAATAATAAAATTAGCTATATCTGACATCATCAGTTATATTAGAGAAGTCATTGTCTCCACCCCTTACATGCCTGTAAGGTTTTTTTTATGTTGGGGTAATTTGGTGCTATATTGACCCACATATTTCCCACGGTTTGGCAGAAAGCCTTTCTACCAATATAATCAAATTAACCTGTATTTATATGGCGAATAAAATACGTTGAGACAGAATAATATCATGTTATAGTAAAACTTTATTAATTTACACGTACAGTCTGTTTTGTTTGATGGCGAGGATTACCGAATTTAGCAAAACTCCCTTTAAAATTGACCTTTTAACCTATGTTAACCTACTTACTGAATTAAAAGACATAACTCATGTACCATTGTGTAGAACTCACCAAGACCTACATTTTGAGGGGTAACTTGTATCGTCAATTCGAGGGGGAGGGGGGGGGGAGGGGGGGGGGAGGGGCGGGGTCTCTGGCCCATGGCCTACTACCTTCGAATTGAATGCGCAGTCATATGTATGTTTATATATATATACGTTTAATCAAAAAAAGATCTAAGCATCACAGTTTGTCATTCAAAAGTCGATCTGATGCAAAATAAATGTTTACAATTGATCCAGAATCACGAAAAACCTCTCAATTTACCCCCACAAGATGGTTGATATAGTATTTGAATTGTTCAATATTTTCGGATTAATAGTTCCTGGTACCCCAACTTTAAAGAGCTGTCACGGGTTTTCCTAGGGTAGTTGAATTTCAACTTTTTAGGAGATGTTACTAGACACCTTGAATAACAATTTGGTGAAGAAATAATTTGGTAAGGATTTAGTTCCCAGATTTCGGAAATATTCCCTGACTATAGCCTATCAGCTGTGGGAATATTGGTCATTCTGTATGTGAATGCATTTACTCAGCTCAGTATATTCTGAACCACACTGTAAAAACTTTCTAAAAATACAAAAAAGTGAGGGCAACTCAGTTGCCCTTACTTTTTCTGGATATTTAAATAACATGTTGTTTTTATTTATTTACAAGTGTATAGTTATTCAAAATAACAAACCGAACTGTAAACATATTTATTGGGAAACTCTAAATTGAAATAACATGTTAGTCGTGTTACTTAAATTTACAGACAAACTGGAATTTGTATTGCACTTTTACACTAGTAGGATTTGCTTTTATAAATCCTCTTTTACGCCCAAAATTCATTAACTTTTAAAAACAGGCAATAATTATGTAAAACTACAGCAGTTGTTTACAGTGTGCTGTATTTTTACAAACGGCATGCACAATGTGCAATTGTTGAGTTAAAAAAACCAAAGAAACTCCCCGCATTCTTGTACTTTAAACGTATTTTCGTCAAGTGTCTAATGGATACGAATTACAGCAAAATGTATTTGTAAATTAAAAAAATAATTAACCTCTGAAAACAGTTAAAGGACGTATGAAATAGGATTTTTATTACATAAAACTATAGTACAGGATGTGTTTTACACATTTCAATCAATTTCAGAGAATTAGATAGTTCCGTTTTGGTGTAATTGCAAGTTTTCTATTTTTATGCTAATGAAATTTCGATATTCATGAGCAAATCCGTGATGTCATCTCAGGACAACAGAGGAATTCTCCATAGACTTGTGTACAAATGTTGGTGTCATTTTCAGTGGCTTCTTGATATCATGAACTGTATCAGTTTACTGAGTTTGTTTAGTATGTCATTTGCAACAATCCTGACAAGTTTGTTTGAGCCAAAAATGGATCAGTGGGCTACTGTTACTGTTTGAAATGTAATGTTCTTTCTTTGTTTTTCAACTGTGGGTTCCCTCCATGACTAGCTCTAAACAGCGCCCTCACCCGTCATGAAAATTTTGAAGTAAAGAAAAGGTCACTTCTTTCTGAAATAAAAACAAATTTGAGTTTGTCTCTTTGTCTGCAGCAGTTTGATCCTTTGATTTGTGTATAAAACCAGCTTGTTGTTAATGTTCACTTCACAAATCCTTTAAGATTTATATGTACAATTACAAGAATTTTTTACAGTGCAGTTTCCATGCATCCTCGTGGTACTTTTAGAAGGCTAAAAGTGATTTTCTGACGTTTACATTTGGACGTGCTGAATCACTTTCAGCTAATTTGCTATTTACTCCTGATTTTCTTTTACATTTCTCCAGCAAACTGCACCGATGTTGGAATTCAACAGCCTGATTAATTGTGAGCTAATCAGTGCAAAGATAGCCTGCCCTCTTGTGGTCATTTAATTTTATTGCGGTGACGTCAACTGCAAATGATGCCTGTTACTGGGGCTTTAAAGCCCGCATACAGGATTTAGAAACACCAAAAAGCAAACCAGTCTTGTAAAATTATTCCAAAATACCATTTTGACTCTAAGTTAGTGGTCGTCTGGCTGATAGTATGAATTCACATTGCTCAGTGTGTTGTCAAGTTCAAGAAACGTAGATTATCCGAATGTATATCAATGTTTAGCCATCGCAAGAAACACCTGTCTTTTTTCAAAGACTGTTTCAAGTTTACCAAATTTAATTATTGTGCATTTTTTTCTCTGATAATAAACAGGTTAAAGCCAGCCGGTGTTAAAGGATTTCGTCAAAATAGAAACCTGCATTGCCGACAAACGCAATGCATTTAATTGCGCGCTCATTAAAATGGAAAGTTTGAAACAAACAAAAACAAGCAAACAACCCAACAGCCCAACAAACAACCTCACAAACAAACTCACTCGGAATTGTTCCATAGTGCACCTGACCTGGTACCATGTCTTTTGCTTTAAGGTTTTTCTCAACAACTTGTTTGGTAAGATTTTAGGTCAGTGCAAATGATAGAGTAAGCCTTTAATATAATATTACTCTCCAGGAATTGACGCCTCACATGAAATGCTGGACGTTGCCCGGAAAGTCAACTCGGGACCGAATGTAACATATTGTATTGGGGACGCACGGACTGTGGGAGATAACCCGGAATGGCGGGAACGATTTGACAAAGTCACGTGCTTCCACGTCATCCACTGGATCGTAGAACATGCCCAAGCCCTCAGAAGTATTCTGTCCTGTCTCAAACCAGGCGGGGAGGCGCTATTCCTGATCGACAATATCACCGAACCTTTGGTAGAGGTAGCAAAGTTCTTGGCGACTCACGCCAAATGGTCGCAATATCTAAAGGTTTGAAGCCATCCCAATTAATTTAAGTTAAACTAAGTGTTTTTGAAATCGTGCGTCAATTAAAAGTGATTTCAGACGGTGTAACACAACATAAGCATTAATTTGTCTCTGTAACGAAAAATATGAATAAAACTTAAATTTCCGACGTCGGGAATTGGAGATACACGTGTACAAGCCTTTTTCTTGAAACGGGCTTCACGTGTTGTACATTTGCGCGTAGGATCATGTACGTACGCGCACATGTACATTTACGTCATAACCCTGTCGAATAAAAGACGGGCCCTGTCTTTTATTATTTCTTGTTTTTATTCGACTGGCATTAATCCTTTACGGATTTTTACGTTCTTTATACCAAATGAAAGCTGATAACTTTTTATATTCTAGAAAAATAGCAATTTAAAAAAAACGTTTGACATTTAAATCGGCCTAAAACCGAACAGTACATCTTTAAGTAGCGTCTACACTGGAGCATTTTGCCGTTCCGCTGCTGTGTTATTTTGGGCGCGCGCCCAATTTTTGACGTTTACAGTGTGGACGTTCACAGAAACAACAATGGTAGCCTTTAGCGGCAAACGCTCAGAGTTGAAAAGTTTCAACTTTCAGTGGTGCCGCTGACGTTGACATTCCGTCGCCGTCGATTGCGGTTTCCGTCGCAATTCACTTCAGTGTGGAAACACCTCTAATAATATTGAGTAAAAGTTTATTAAAATACAGTCAAACCTTTGTACATGTATATAGTGCTCACCCATAGGACTGACAGAAAGTGGGCAGAATAAGCAAGTGCATGCTACTATATACGAACATCCAAAACAGTGCAATACACGCCTGTATATTGAAAACAGATAAACGTGAATTGCATTCGAGTACATCATTACAAAATTCAAATTTGGTTAGTCTTTTGATAACTTTCTCTCCTAGAATTTCTCACGTTAGCTTGGTTCATCGATGAAATTTACTGTGTGGCCAGATAGACCGTGTAAGTTGACCTCGAGAGCGTGCGGGACTCTGCGAGACTCGTCGACTTCCAGGGACCTCGGATAAGTTTTAACACATGCAGCGACCTTTTTTTTCGGTACCATTTTCACACCACGTCGAAATTAGCAGTTTCACCAACCGATTCGGGGTCCACTGTAAAAAAATCTTTAAATCCCATTTGTCACCTGTGCGAAAGGTTCATTGAGCAAAAAGTTCACAAAATTTTAAATCTGACCTTTTATTTCCGTCTCTCAGATAAACTAGTAACCCCATAGAAAAACCACACAGCCATGACAGCGCGTCGCTGGTAGTCCGCAAGTGGCGCGAATAATTTTGGCGCTGCGTGTAGTTGGCGCGAATATTTTGGCGCCTCGTGTAGTTGGTGCGAATACGTTGCATTATATAGCTGTTCTCAAAAGTCCTTGATTGGGCTTCAGACGGTCTTTGCGGTTTCCGTCTTGTATACGATTCCCGTCCATGTATACTTTATTTGTTCGGGATTGTTGGTGGTTTTATCTACTCTCAACAGACGTGAACGTTCAAGTTGACGTTCAAACTAGATATTTGATTTAGCAACGCTAATATTTCTGAGATGCACCAAGTCAGCGAGCCTGCCATTCGTAGAGGTACTTGCAAACCGGAAACAAAAGGTAAAACATTTTCTTCATTCTATTTATCGAATCGATAGATTTTAAGGTGCTTTTTCCATTTTTTTTGGCGCCTGGGCGTTTACAAACGCGGTACGGTAAAGTGATAATTCAAAGAAGATCGTCGCGACGTCAAAACCCCATTGCCATTTCCTGACTGGTCCCGGAAGTGTGACTCGCCGCGAGACTTACACGGTCTATTATCAAGGTACAACTGCAATATGATTGTACACAGATCCCAATGTTCTGCATGGCCACTACACAGTGGCCAGATTACCAAGGTACACCCATGTGACTTGTGACCAAGCAGATTTGGCCACTTTAGGCAGGTGGCCACTTTACAAAGGTGGTCTTAATGACAGGTTAATTTGACTGTAAAAATGTACATAATACAGCGGGGGCATAGACTACTAAAGTGTGACGTCGGTTGCCATGGTAATTGTCTACAAGAGTCTTACCTCGAAATTGCCACCCCAACTATGCAACTGTTTCACTCATACCATGAATGCTCACACACATAACACTAGGTCTGGTTCCCAAGGCAACCTTGTTCTCCCATTTAGTAAATCTAAACCAGGTAAACGGAAATTTGTGGTTCGTGGAGCTTATTCATTCAACGCCCTACCTACACCTCTTAAATGCCCTTTGGCTGCTACTCTTGCCAGCTTTAAAAACACATACAAAAACCTGCTTTTTTAATGTACTAGTTCAGTACCCATCGATAAGGTGCCTGCTATAATGGGGCAAATTGCTTGACCTGGTTTTGGTTGCTTACAGCTTTTTGAGAACTGCTCATCATGCAGACAATTTATGCGCAAGATTTAATATTATTCACGCAGAGTTTTATGCAGTGCATGGGTGCTCTTGGTTTTTTTTTACACGTATATATTTGTTTGTGTTTTTTTATGTACCCATATTTTACTATTTACTATTTTTAGTGTTTCTTGTAATTGTAGTTTTAAATGAATTGTTCTGTATAATTGCTGGGCACCTCTGGAAAACAGTGTACCACTGAGAGGTTTCCCCAGGGTAAATAAGAAATAAATAAATAAAAAAATAAATAAATAAATAAATAAATAAATAAATAAATAAATAAATAAATAAATAAATAAATAAATAAATTGGGTCTAAACATTCGCTGGTAATCTGAAACGTCCATAGCGCAGCGAAACAGTTCGTTTTAGTGTAGACCCAAAAACATGGCAACACACAAAGGGTGACGTTTTCACTTTAGTAGTCTATTGCACCCCACTCCCTGCCTCCCCCATTTTACACCGCCCCACACCCACCCACCCCACCCCACCCCCCCCCCTACCCCCCACAAAAGTTGTAATTTCACCATTTAGTATGACGGACTCTCTCGTTTTACAGGGCTACAAGCAAAACTACTATCCGCTGAATCGAACCATACCCCAAATTGTGGATTTGTTTACGTCATGTGGCTGGACCAACGTGCAATGTGACCCGGTATCAACGCAAAGCATGTCGGAGACGCACACAAAACGTATGCCTGCTGCAAAAGAGTGAAAAACTCACTCTTTAAAAGAGTGCCCTCCCTTAACAGTGAAAATCACTCTAAAAGGAGTGAAATTCTGTAAAAAGAGTGGCAATCACTTTGAAAAGAGAGAGAAAAACCATTCCACAAAGGAGCCATATAAAGGACAGCTCGAAAAAGAGCTGTCCTTCATATGGCTCTTCCTTTGAGTTTTTTTTCCCACTCTTTTTGGAGTGATTGCCACTCTTTTTTACAGAATTTCATTCATTTTAGAGTGTTTTCACTGTTTCCGAGTGGTTGTATAAGGGGGTCACTCTTTTGAAGAGTGAGTTTTTCACTCTTTTGCATTTAGAGAGTGAATGATCAACGTTTCACTTAAACTTTGCTATTCTACGATCATCTGCAGAGTGACTATCATTTCATTAAAGTGCAATGATCTTTATCTCCCTACGACGTCATCCTTAAGAGGCCGAACTCACCAAGCCCGACACGCTTCCCGTCACAATAACCCCATTGGTGTCGGGAAGCATGCGTGCGCGGGTTCATCTATTCAAAACGTGGACTTTTTCTCAGTTTTAACAAAGCGAACAATATCGTCCGCGATTGCCAAGCGAACGTCCGCGATTCGCTCGTGTACAAAACAAACGAGAGTATGGAAAAACAAACTACATGTATGTCCAAACAAAAGAGGAACAATGGGACGTCCGCGGTGGGAGGTGAGTTCACACCTCCGTGTGTCGGGGCAGTGTGTTCAAGATTCCGACGCACCACA
This sequence comes from Henricia sp. BOLD:AAB3569, assembly GCA_037783545.1. Classification (NCBI taxonomy): domain Eukaryota; kingdom Metazoa; phylum Echinodermata; class Asteroidea; order Spinulosida; family Echinasteridae; genus Henricia; species Henricia sp. BOLD:AAB3569. The sequence goes on along the minus strand of JBBELK010000597.1, from coordinate 312,387 downwards.
CGACACAGATGGTGCGTCGTGGTGTTGTGAAGTGGGATTTCTGTCAATTTTGAACCTGTTTAAAAAAATCGTACGACGCACCCGCGTGTCGGAATGTGTCGTTGGCGTCTATACGACACAAATCGTGATATTGGTCAGCATATATATACATGTAGGACACGAATTGCGACACACCCTCGCCACCGACAAAGGCTGCCACGACCGTTATCACCTCTACATCCATTTTGATGGTATGACAAGAACGCGAACTCGGGTGTGTCGTTGTGACGTCAGTTTTGTCGTACGTACTCTTGGCGCGCTTTTTGTCGCCCACGACACGCTTAAGACACACGACTGTTTCGGCGCGTGTCGTGGACCGTCTGTGTCGTATTTGTGTTGCGAGCGTGTCGTGGGCGTGTCGGGCTTCGTGGGTTCGGCCTCGAGTGACAATGGATGTCGCTTTAAAGATTTTCGTAATTTTTGATTTGTGTGTTTTGTTCGTGTGCTTGGTATTTATATTGTGACCCGTTTTGCTTAAGTATGCATGTCTTTCTCCGCCTTTCACCTCTTGCGTCCTGGGTTTGATTGCTGCACGTGAATTGGGTTTGCAGTTCTAACTTGACCGCGTAGTTTTCCCTAGGAGATTTACCTGTGGGATTTCATCCAACTTCTCAAACTGCATCTCCTTCATCATATTGTACAGTATGGCATAAAATGCCTCAATTGCCAAAAATGCTCTAAAATTAACAACAACAACATTGACTTATTCCTATCTTGGGATGGCTCGCTACACAATTAAAACTGGCGCACTTTAGTGTGGATTCACACACTGAACCTTTTCGCGCGTAAATTCGACGCGTGTCGCTTTGAGGGAAAACAAACCGGTGTGTGTAGTGAATTTACATGTAGAGTGTAACGCGACGATGCATTAACAATCACAATCAAAAACACTTTCCGCCCATGGCCATGTTGATTGTGGTTTCAAGCGCGTCCATTTTGGGGGCAAATTGTAAATTTGTAAGTTTGTGCACGGGTGTTTGCTGCTTTTTTAGCTGTCTGTTTTACTTTGGTTTCGATTTTTAAATTTGCATACCCTTGGTCCGAGATGTCCTGAACTGACCCAAAAGCTCTGCTTCTGTAGGGTGGACCAATTGCCTGGGTCAGCAGGGATCTCACCTGCCCCCTGGATAGCCACTGGCCGTGGCGAACTAAATTGTGCACGCTTTTTAACAGTTTTTAACTTTTGCGCTGATCCTGATCTGCAGCACATTACACATTTGGTGTATTTTTATCCTTTTTATCCTGCGTTTGTGTTGTTTAAGTTGGCGTACTGTCTGTATTTTGTATTTTGTGTACATGTGCATTGGTTTTCTTACTCTGTTTCTATGGGTTTGTATAGATTCCGGGGATGTCGTGGGGGTACGCATAAAAAACGTGCGATAAGTTATATTACTTGTTCTAGAAGACTGATCTCAAGGGCATCAAGACTTGGTAATAATATGAATGTTGATAACTTGCATATTGTACCTTTAGTTCCGAATTCTAATCACTGTGCTTCTCAGGTTCGTTTTGCTGTTTGGAATGCCAGGTCTATCAAGGCCAAGAACAAGTGTACTGCATTGTGTGATTTTGTCATCAGCAGTCAATTGGACATCTTGGCAGTCACTGAAACCTGGCTGACGGGTGACAGTAAGGATGACTTTGTTCTGGCCAACATTTAAGAATACTTTGCCCAACTATAGGTTTCATCATTCACATCGCCAATGAGGTAGAGGTGGTGGTATCGGGGTTCTCGTTCGTGACGGTCTCCAAGTCGGGATTAACGACATCCTTACGTTGGACTCAATAGAATACATGGATGTTACAATATCTTCATTATCATCGTCGTTTCAGCTTGTTGTCATTTATAGGCCACCACCAAATAACAAGAATAAACTCACCTCATCAAAGTTTCTTGAAGAATTCTCCTCACTTCTTGAGACTCTAACAACTTATTCCAGGCACATAATAATCACTGGGGATTTCCCCATCCATGTTGATGTAGCTGACAATCGCGAAGCGTTGTCATTTCTCAGTATCTTAGACATGCATAACATGAAACAATATGTTAACGGCCCAACCCACACTGGTGAGCATACCCTAGACTTGCTGATAACTCATAAGCTTGACAATCTTGTGAGTAGCCTTTCTGTTCAGGATGGTCTACCATCTGACCACCGTGCAGTCAAGTGTCTTATCAACATTTGTCGCCCTGGACCAACTAAGATGTGTCTGAAGTCTCGAAGAATCTCCAGTATCAACAGAGACGATTTCTGTTCAGATATTCGGTCTGCTGTCCTCTCTTTGTCTTCAAACGCTGACCTTAATTGGACTGTAACTTATTTTAACGATACTCTGTCTCAGGTTCTTGAAGACCATGCTCCTCTGGTCAATCGGACTGTCGTCCTTCGTCCTCATGCTCCATGGTACTCAGAGGTCCTGCATGCAGAGAAAAAAGAACGCAGGAGCCTTGAGCGCAAGGATACAAAGTGGGCTTACGGTGGATAGAGAATCCTATAGGGAGCAATGTATCAAGTATGACTCTATTCTTGCCCAAGCAAAGACAGAGTACCATAGTGATCAAATTACAACATCTGATCAACGTGACCTTTTTCGTGTAGTCAATAAGCTGTCGTCTCCAAAGGAGTCACAAGCATTACCTGCGCACAGTTGCCCTAAAGATCTGGCCGACAGTTTTGCGGAGTTCTTTCACAGTAAGGTTATGAAACTTCGTGATGGGCAGGATGTCACTATTAGTGGGCTCCTCTCTGTTGAACTGAATGAGTCATGTTCCAGTACCTTCAGTTGTTTCTCCGAAGTCTCTGAAGAGGAGGTTCTTAGTGCCATTAAATCTAGACCTATTAAGTCATGCTTGCTAGATCCACTCCCAGCCAACGTTCTGAAAATGGCATTTATGATCTTCTTCCTATTATCACTAAGATTGTAAATTCTTCCTTATGTTCTGGTATTTTTCCTATAGCCCTTAAGCATGCGCATGTAATTCCACTGTTGAAGAAACCAGGTCTGGATACCGAATGCTTCCTCAATTACCGCCCAATTTCTAATCTGCCATTTATTGGGAAGGCGATTGAGAAAGTTGCCGTTAACCAGCTACAGTCGTATCTCACTGCTAACCAACTTCACGCTTCAGTGCAATCTGCATATCGTCCTTTCCACAGTACAGAGACTGCATTGTTGCGTGTGCAGAATGACATCCTGACGGCTCTTGATAAGCGTAATGAAGCTCTTCTAGTATTGTTGGACTTCAGTGCAGCGTTTGATACGATTGACCACAAGCAGTTGATTGCTCGTTTTGAGGAACGTTATGGAATTAGCGGAACAGCACTTCAGTGGTTTTCATCTTACATGGCTGGTCGTACACAATCTGTTTCTGTCAAAAATGTCGTGTCTGACCCAATTGCTGTGGACTGTGGAGTTCCTCAAGGCTCTGTCATTGGGCCACTGGCTTTCATTTTGTTCAGTGCCCCTTTACAAGACATAAATGACGCCCATGATATTCAATATATCATGTATGCCGATGATACCCAGCTCTACCTGTCATTTAAGCCTGATGAGCGTGATACTGCTGTGAAGAGGATGGAAGCATGTATATCTGCCATTAGATCTTGGTGTAAGTTCAACATGCTTGTGCTAAATGATAGGAAGACAGAGATACTGTTTTTTTCCGTTCACATTTTAGTAAAGCGGTCTGTCATCCTTGCCAGGTTTGACTATTGGCAATGATGTCATCCAACCGTCAGTACATGCTCGCAACCTTGGAGTTTCCATGGATTCATCTCTAACAGCATTGGATATATTTTGGTATTATTGGAAATTAGATTATTTCATTTTTTACTATTAATTTCAATGAAATACGTCTTTTTAAGAGGCCAACTACATTTTTTGACAGCATTTTTTAAAGTTGCAGGTAAATTGAGGGAAACTTAAGGTTCTGACAGCATATTATCGTAATTACACGTGAAACACACCAGATGACAAACAAATTTAGAAGCGTTCAAAACATAATTAGTCAACTGAGCATCTTTATTTCTTCTTTTAAATTATAAATTACACAAATAAAATAACAAGTAGTAATATATTAGAAATGTTGTCTGCCAAAATTAAACAATACGTTATACTATGGAAACCAAACTGAATAAGTAACACATATGTACCCAAAAGTGGCACAGGCAATAAACCATACCGTTTTTAAACTAAAAAATACTAACTATTGTGTTTAAGGCCGTTTGTGTTCTATATTTGACAATTCCAACGTAATTTTTAACAACTTCTTTGAAATAAGTGGATTTAGCAGGAAAAATAAATAACAGTGACATGACAAAGCCTTTACAACAACAAAATACAGACCAATACTGTAGTGAGCATTGTTTATAACACCGAAAGCAGTTTGTAATAAGCACAACGCAGAGGGGCAAGCTGTTGTGATATGCTCTCTACATGAACCATAGAGGGCAGACTATTATGGTACACCGACAGGCGTACCCTACTGTTCATAGACCAAATAGGGGAGAGACTATTAGGGTACGCCGCCTGGCGTACCTTACTGTACATGAACTATATATGGGAAATTTCTTAGGGTACGCCACCCGGCGTACCTTACTGTACATGAACTATATGGACAATTTCTTAGGGTACGCCACCCGGCGTACCTTACTGCACATGAACTATATGTGCAAATTATTAGGGTACGCCACCCGGCGTAATGTACATGAACTATATGGGCAATTTCTTAGGGTACGCCACCCGGCGTACCTTACTGTACATGAACTATATGTGCAATTTCTTAGGGTACGCCACCCGGCGTACCTTACTGTACATGAACTATATGTGCAATTTCTTAGGGTACGCCACCCGGCGTACCTTACTGTACATGAACTATATGTGCAATTTCTTAGGGTACGCCACCCGGCGTACCTTACTATACATGAACTATATGGACAATTTCTTAGGGTACGCCACCCGGCGTACCTTACTGCACATGAACTATATGGGCAATTTCTTAGGGTACGCCACCCGGCGTACCTTACTGTACATGAACTATATGTGCAATTTCTTAGGGTACGCCACCCGGCGTACCTTACTGTACATGAACTATATGTGCAATTTCTTAGGGTACGCCACCCGGCGTACCTTACTATACATGAACTATATGGACAATTTCTTAGGGTACGCCACCCGGCGTACCTTACTGCACATGAACTATATGGGCAATTTCTTAGGGTACGCCACCCGGCGTACCTTACTGTACATGAACTATATGTGCAATTTCTTAGGGTACGCCACCCGGCGTACCTTACTGTACATGAACTATATGTGCAATTTCTTAGGGTACGCCACCCGGCGTACCTTACTATACATGAACTATATGGACAATTTCTTAGGGTACGCCACCCGGCGTACCTTACTGCACATGAACTATATGGGCAATTTCTTAGGGTACGCCACCCGGCGTACCTTACTGTACATGAACTATATGTGCAATTTCTTAGGGTACGCCACCCGGCGTACCTTACTGCACATGAACTATATGGGCAATTTCTTAGGGTACGCCACCCGGCGTACCTTACTGTACATGAACTATATGTGCAATTTCTTAGGGTACGCCACCCGGCGTACCTTACTGTACATAAACTACATGTATATTGGCAATTTCTTAGGGAACGCCACCTGGCGTACCTTACTGTACATGAACTATATGTGCAATTTCTTAGGGTACGCCACCCGGCGTACCTTACTGTACATAAACTACATGTATATTGGCAATTTCTTAGGGAACGCCACCCGGCGTACCTTACTATACATGAACTATATGGACAATTTCTTAGGGTACGCCACCCGGCGTACCTTACTGCACATGAACTATATGGGCAATTTCTTAGGGTACGCCACCCGGCGTACCTTACTATACATGAACTATATGGACAATTTCTTAGGGTACGCCACCCGGCGTACCTTACTGCACATGAACTATATGGGCAATTTCTTAGGGTACGCCACCCGGCGTACCTTACTGTACATGAACTATATGTGCAATTTCTTAGGGTACGCCACCCGGCGTACCTTACTGTACATAAACTACATGTATATTGGCAATTTCTTAGGGAACGCCACCTGGCGTACCTTACTGTACATGAACTATATGTGCAATTTCTTAGGGTACGCCACCCGGCGTACCTTACTGTACATAAACTACATGTATATTGGCAATTTCTTAGGGAACGCCACCTGGCGTACCTTACTGTACATGAACTATATGTGCAATTTCTTAGGGTACGCCACCCGGCGTACCTTACTGTACATAAACTACATGTATATTGGCAATTTCTTAGGGTACGCCACCCGGCGTACCTTACTGTACATGAACTATATGTGCAATTTCTTAGGGTACGCCACCCGGCGTACCTTACTGTACATAAACTACATGTATATTGGCAATTTCTTAGGGAACGCCACCCGGCGTACCTTACTGTACATGAACTATATGTGCAATTTCTTAGGGTACGCCACCCGGCGTACCTTACTGTACATAAACTACATGTATATTGGCAATTTCTTAGGGAACGCCACCCGGCGTACCTTACTGTACATGAACTATATGTGCAATTTCTTAGGGTACGCCACCCGGCGTACCTTACTGTACATAAACTACATGTATATTGGCAATTTCTTAGGGTACGCCACCTGGCGTACCTTACTGTACATGAACTATATACAGTGAAACCTGCTACTAAGGCCACCTTAATTTGGTCCCAAACGATATTTGTATAATGCTTAAGAAACCTTTATAAAGAGGCCACCTGTTTATAGTGGCCAATTTTTTACGGTCCCGAGAGTGGCCACTATATTCAAGTTTCACTGTAGTGTAATCCGAGCAACATTTAGTGAGCCCGCCCTCTTGTGGTTATTGCATTGTTACTGCGGTGTATGTCTATGGTGACATCACGTAAATGAATTGGAGATACACTGCAGTTTTTGTTAATTGGATTAGTCTATAGGCATGTTCCCATTGGACTTTCTTTTCCGCTGCCTCGCGGGAAGTTACCGCGACCTTCGGTAACATTCCTTCGTGTAATCTTCCCATGCGTTCCCATTTGCAATTGTTTTCAGTGCCCATGCGGAAAGTTACCGCGACCTTGCAGTAAACTTTTGCCGTGCAGGCACATAGTTTACTGCATGATCGTATTCATTTTACAGGGCGAAACTGTTCCCATTGGACTTTTCGATGGCCCTGTAAAACTCTCGCGGCTGAGCGGAAAGTTTTCCGCGGACTCTTTTACCCTGCAAGTTTTACATCGTGGTCGCGGTAGCTTTACAGGGACGCTAATTCTCCGTGCGTCCCCATTGGACTAAATTTTGTTACTCTCCCGCACAACCACGGTAGTTTTACCAAAATTAGTCCAATGGGAACACCACTTATGCCTTACTATACATGAACTATAACATGAGCAATTTGTTAGGGTACGTGTATGCCGCCCAGTGTACCTTACTGTAAGTGAACCATAGTCATTAGAGGGCAGTGTGCTACAGTACACCAGCAAGCGGACCTTATACACCTATCAATTGTGTGCCCCACCTAAGAGGTGGACAATGTCACTTTTTGAGTAGAGTTTTCCACCCCAGGGGCAAATTTTGAGTGACAAAATCCCCACCCACGGGGCAAATGTGAGGTCATAAAATAATGTTGGCTCCGCCCCTGCACAAACCAATAAGTCCCACTTTTCGAGGGCTATGTAAAACTGCCGCGACTGAGCGGAGAGTTTTATAACGTGGTCGGGTAACTTTACAGCGACACTAATTTTCCTTGCATCCCCATTGTACTAAATTGTGTTACTCTCCCGCACAACCACGGAAGTTTTACCAAAAATAGTCAAATGGGAACACCACTTAAGACACACAAATCTAACCGCAATCAAGGATAAGCTCCTACAGCATGTTGAGTTTACTGAGAATGTTGCCGACCAACTACATGTCCAGTATGAAGTGGCCAAACTCGTGTTACGCCTACTCAGGACTGCAAGGTGGTAGTGCAACTTTTTCATGTGTGGCATCAAGACGGCATAAAGACAGCCACAAGACGGTTCAGGACTAACGGCAGGCCAACATCTGTATGAGCCACCAAATTGTATGCAAAGGTTTGTGCTGCTTGTTCTATAGCAGCCGATGATCTCTGCAAGGGGAGGGTGCCATGGTCATAGGTGTAGCAAAGCAACAATGGAAGTGGCACAAAGCAGATTGAGCAGGGCAGGTAGAGCTCTGCAAGGGGAGGGTGCCATGGTCATAGGTGTAGCAAAGCAACAATGGAAGTGGCACAAAGCAGATTGAGCAGGGCAGGTAGAGCAGGGCAGATGGGGAGACCCGGCATCATGGTGTGGGCGAGTGTCATTGCGCATTCACAAACAGATAGGCCTATTGGATGAATGTCATGAAACCACAGTCCTTCAATTTTCCGCCTCGACGGTGAGATCAACTTTTCTCGGTCTCTTGTCTATTTGTTGATTGTAACGAGTCTGTTAATGGAATACAGTAGTTTGCTAGTACATGTACATGTATCTGGCTCAGCACTGATGCAGTTTCGTCTTTCGGCAAGACAGGCCAACATCGCAGTTCAAGTAGAATCACAAGTCAACTGTGGAAGGAATCACAAAAAATGAGGTAACGCACACTCTTGTTACAACACCCACTGAAATAAAGCTCCCCTGATATGTAAAGCTCTGCTTAATTTAAAGCTTCCCCATTACATGTAGCCATGTTAGCTATAGCGCTCTCTGGGTATAAACCTCAAATTATATGGTTTGGTTTCTTTAAAGATGTATTGTCCGTGCATTTTGGCTGTGTCACCCCGAAAAATAAATTGTTTTCTTCAATTGATTTTTTTCTAGAAACATTGGCTTTCAAATAAGACATCAGTGAAGAACAATGACGAACGTTTAGTTATTTAACAATTACTGTCAATATATATTTCAAATTATTGGTGGTCTGCCAATAATCAACTCACTGCAAGGCCGACTTGCCCAAGTCCGACTTCTCATGTTCGTCTGAATTGGGAAACATACAGTGCACCCATGGACTAATGGCCTGTCTCCACTAGTCCAGAGGGTGCACTGTACACTGTGCATTACCGGCCAAACACGGTAAGTCAGACTAGGGCATGACTAGGGCAAGACACAGAAACTACCATATAAAAAATGGCATTTTAAAAGTATGATTTCCTTTTGTTAAATTAAAGTAAATGCTTTAGAATCGAATTTACTGAGAACCACGGACAATATAACTTTTAAGAGCACTACAAATAATGAGAAGTTATTGTATTAAGATTTTAAGTTTAGGATGAAAGCACATTTAAAGAGCTAGAGTCCCCCTTGACGAACCCAAAGATTCCAGACTTAAAGATTCAAATTATTCAGTCACCGCGACTAACTCAACTGTTTACCATTACCAACTCGACTCGAACAAACTCGACTGCTGTGTGTACTCGGAGCACAACAGTCGAGTTGGTAAAATGGTCGAGTTGGTTCAAAGGCGAGTTGGGATATGGGAACCTGTCTAATGTTTAACACGTGCCAGTGCACTCGACATGAACTTGGCGCATGATAAGGAGCGTGCAAAGCAGATCTTCCCAAGATTTGGTCGAGACCAAATTTTGACTTGCATCTCTCTGACTGGTTGACTACTGAAATATGACAGCCAAGTGGGGAATCCACCAAGACGATACATAGAGTGAGTAGCACGCATTTTAAGAAGAAATAGGCATTCAAAGATTTCTAAGCGAGATGGACTGTAGCTAGTGTTACCGTGCTCATTTCAGTTCGTTGATAAGAAAATAGGAGGAAATGTACGTACTGATGATAAATGTTTTCCGTGCCTTCTTATGATGGTGTCGGTGAATTGATTCCGAGTCCTGTGTGGGGTATACGAAAATACGCCGTCTTTGTCATCAAGTTCAGTCTTTTTCACCTGCAATAATTAGGGTATAACAAAATATAACGTTTGTAATTTAAAGCTGTAGACATTTAACACTACACGTCTCTGTGTGAAGAATGTACATCACCTATTAAGGCTATCATGTACAAATCATGAGTACCGTACAGATATGTTTCTGCACCAGCTGCATGCATATTCGTGATCAATCCTATATGCGTACGTACGCCTGTCCTCCGGATGGCTCCGGCGGTTGGATTTTTTGAATGGGAATCAAAATCGCCAGCGGCGCCATCGGAATGAAAGTCATAGAATACCGTCCGGAAGATTTCAAAAACACATGCGGCTTTTTTTCATTATTCATTTTTCATTATTTTGTAAAACAGGTGCCCGAGGGGTACATAGACAATGATAGAGGTGCACTTCCGTTCGTTTTCACGTCTGCCATCATTGCATGACAGGCAGACACTGATGAGACATAATTTTTCATTGGCCAAAATTCGATGTCGCTATGGCAACAGCCAATCAGATGACGGAATACATACGTGTACAGAACGTCCGAAGATTGCCGAAGTGAGATCGGGGGCGCGTTCAATAGCACATTACATACGTACGCCGGTATTGGGTATTTTCCTATACCTTCACCGTTGAAGGTATTGTCAGTATGCTCTATTGAACGCGCCCCGGGACTTCAGTCGGATTTGCAGTCTCGCGCGGCTACACTGAAACACGAACAGTGGAATTGTGTGTCAGCACTTGGATCTCGCGCTCAAGACTATCGTCTGCCGTCTGATTTCGAAAAATCTGGTTGATTGGTCGGAATTTCTCGGTTTGGCGCCATATATATCGATTTCTTTCATGAACAAGTATTGAAAGTACGTTGAAGTTCCAAATTTTTGAAAATAATGAAAAAATTTGGAATAATGAAAAATTTCGGCGGCGGCCATTTGGTCATGCGGGCGGAGGACGGTATTCTATGACTTTCATTCCGATGGCCGAAGAGGTTTTCATATGAATAAGCCAGTTCGGAATCTCGCGCGCGCAATGAACGTCTATGGGATTGTGTCAAAGGTCATTTGAGATAAACACAATGCATACGTACAGGGTGCGCCTTTGTTTATCTCAAACCATCGGTCGTCAAAGTCGGGAGACGCATGCGCAGTCGAGACTCCGAACTGGCTTATTGATGGTGAGAATAAAACGTGGTAGGTTTAATACTACCGACTACTCTGTAGTGTAAGCCTATTCATGCTATTTGGCGATTGATCTGATTAATCCGAGTCTATCATTGCCTATGTAGGTCTACCCCTCGGGCACATGTTTTACAAAATAATGAAAAATGAATAATGAAAAAAAGCCTCATGACATGTGTTTTTGAAATCTTACGGACGGTATTCTATGACTTTCATTCCGATGGCCTTCCTTAGTTCATGTAGTTAGCATGGTTAGGGCTTTTTAGTTTTCAGGTCTATTCACCAACAGAACAATCCGCACAAACACACTTTGATCTCTGTCATCTCTGTATTACTTGATGACCATCATCTCCACAACAGTACTAAATGTATAGATGGATTTGTTTTCAAAAAGAAACGGAAACAGTGCAATTATTTCGCAAAATCGATACTGCACCCACCTGTTCACGATGATTTCTTAAAAGTTCAGTCAAACGGTTGTACCGTTGGTTCCCCGACTCATGACAACGTGTTCAATATTGTTCAGATTGTTCAGTGGTACACTGACACTAGACTGGTTAGACTGGTTGCCGCTCCACATATTCCACATACAACAACCGACGAGGACCGGGTACGTGGTGTAGCGCTGTACTACTGTAGCACCCGTAGGGGGCGTTCAACGGGTGGAAGGTTGTTAACTGTAAACAAAAGCAGGAAAAACACTTGTTGAATATGCTGTTCACTTAAGCATGGGTCTGCCTCAAGTGTTTAATTTTAACAAGTTCTGCTGCTCTAATAAAATTAAACAATGCAATAAAATTAAACAATACATTAAAACTAATTTTAGGCTTTACCTAATACGGAAATAATTCCCAAATAAAAGTTACGTGTGTTTGTGTGCAAGACACTATTTTGATTTAAACATGTGTATAACAACACCTTAAATTTGTGTGGCCACAGATATAACTTGTTTACTATGAAACAGGCAGATAGTAAACAAGTCTTAGAATTCAGATGGCCATGGCTCCACTACATAGTGCAGTTAATTCCCTACCCTGGTACTTTCCTCTAGCCAAAACAAACAGGGTACATACAGTGCTCCACTAGTCTGTAACCACAAACTATCCCAGGCTAGGCTACTCTTGCCAACCAGTCACTCATCACTTCCATTAGGCCTAACCACAGAGCCTGGGTTTTATGACCCTGGGTTTCAAGTTACTTACACATGGCCACAGGACTTACACATTGTGCACAATGTGGTTTACTCTGTGCCCTGCCATGTGCAGCACTCAGTACATGCATTAAAAACTTTATGTATGCACTACACTAACTGCTAAGAATACTATAAAGTTAAGAAATAATTTAAAACAATAACTTCACTGAATTCATTCAGTACAAGTACATGTATATGAAAGGAAAATACAAAATAATCACTTAAAGATTGTTGTTAAATAAAACAGTAAATTCCACACTTTAGAACACACATGGTCAAGTCTGATCTAACTTGAAAGTGTCCGAACTTCTGAACATTGTATAAATTACAATTGAAGTGCAAGTAGCACACGGTGAAAGTGTGAGAACTTTAATATTTGTAGAGTTTAACCATGAATGATTTCTATACGAGCAAATAAAGTCAACTACCATTGGTTGAGGTAGGAAGTGTTTCAGTCATTGAAGAAAACAATATTAGTTAATTAAGAAGTTATATAATAAAAGAAAACAGCAACATACCTGTAAACAAAAGGAAGGAAAAGCACTTGTTGAATATGCTGTTCTTCCTCCCTGGTTCACTCATGGGTCTGCCTCAATAGTGACATGGGGCCAATTTCATAAAGCAGTTAAGCAGAAAAATTTGTGTGCTTTATAAAAATGGGTTAATAAACAAAATTGTATACTTCAACTTGTGTTTTTAGAAAGAATAGCAGATATTCTTGTGAAAAACACAAGTTGACATGCAATTTCGAATATATTGAACCATTTTTATAAAGCAAACAAATTTCTGCTAACATGCTTTATGAAATTGGCCCCAGGGGCCAATTTCATAAAGCTGTTTAGCAGAAAAAGTTGCTTTATCCAAAATTGGTTTGCTTTTAATATAAAATGTTTTTTTTTGTCAAAATCTTATATGATGTGCATTACAATTGACTGGTGTTCTGCTATTCTTGCAGTAAAAAGTTGACATACAATGTTGACAATTAACCCATTTTTATTAAGCAGACAAATTTTTGATTAAGCAAATTTATTTGCTAAACAGATTTATGAAATTGGCCCCAGCACAGCCAACAAAGCACTTTCCTGTACTCCGGTCTCTCCCATTTGTCTACATTGTAAGAACAGACTAGACCATTAACATTTTAGGGGGGATCTAAACTCTGCTCTCTACATACGTCATGCATTTATTATTCGAAGCGCATAACCGTTAATTTTCAAAGCGCGCTGCGCGCTACGGCACAATTAAGTTTATAACAATTTGAAATGGAATAGAAATTTTAAATATTAACCTTATAATATTACACATACCCATTATATAGCATCAAAAATCAAATTCAAACCTTGTCTGTATCATCGTAAATAAACACGCGCGAAACACTGACGAATCGTACCCGACGATTAACGATAATGTCCGGGCGTGCATTCGGGTAACTTCGGGAACCTTCGGAAAAAGGAGGAATTCCTCCTGTTTCAATTTGGCGGACTGGCGGTTGCCGGACCTTAAAATCAGTTAAGTTATCGAATTTGTTGGTCCGGGAACCAGACTATAATGATTAGGACTGGGTTTCGGGTAGGTTCAAACACTTTTTCCGTAGTTCAAATATATAAGGCCTATAGGCTATATAGCTAGCTTTCATATATATTTTTTTTTTCATAATTTTTTCTTCAAATACAGTTTTCCGCTCTCTGATAGATCTTTGATTCTCCTGTATTTTTTTTGTTTTCGTCATTCGTTTTCTTTGTAATTGTTCATTTTAGTCTATACTTAGTCTACACTTTCTAACATATAGGCCTATAGCATTTTTAAAAACGTATGTTAAGAAACGTTTGAAATATTTGTCTTTTCCATTCGTTTTTGGCTCATTTTACCTAAAAGGCCGGGGAAAGAAAATGGGTCCCACTTTTTGGGATTCAGTTGGAAATAAGTGGGCAAACTTTGCCCAGTTTGTAACCAGATGGGTAGTCCCATTCACAATGATTTTTGTTGCCCCACACTATATAGTTTGGGAATGTTCATTGTTTATTTTTGTACCCTAATCCCGAGCGATTTATGACTTGGCCGGATTAGGCAATTACTGTTGCAGGCCAAGGCCACAGGTCTTGCGTTGCACACTGTACTGCTGCACTTACAGTGTATTCATGTATATGGCATGTGGGACCATAGATTGGTTCCCGATCCCTATAGATTGGTTTGCTTGTTGCGAAAATATGGGGTTCGGTAAAGGGCATCCTGAGATCTCAGGGAATTTCCACTCTGCAAAGCGACGTAACAATACCCTGAGGAAATACACGCACATTTGTGGTGTGAGCCGGCTGTTGTCTTGAGCCAACTCACGCCCCAGTCATTTTGATGTAATTAAATGAAATTAGTCATGTTTTGGTCAAAATTCCAAATATCTATATTTTCTACAAATTTGTTTGAGTTTTTGTTCTTTGTCACGTTAATCATATCGATAATTCCTGCAACATTTGTGTCTACTACGCATTTTTTTAACAAAATTAATCAGAGGGATGCGGAACGAGTAACGTAATGTACTGTTCAATAGAAATAGCGACCAATCGGCGAGCGCGTTAGATCGGACATGGACCGTGTTTACAAACTGCGCGCACGTGTGGCACTGGTAACAAGGTCGATCGTGGAAACACCGAACGCCACATATAACAAGCCTCATGATTGGTCTAGAGAGGCGACAAGATTTCTGTCGCTAGTCCCACCGCCAAATGGGGCTTTTTTCAACAGGGCCACTGTACGCAGGAGTGAGGGAGTGCGTTAAAGGGGCACTGTTGCAAGAGGATGGGTAAAGGGCAGCCATGACGGGCAGAATTCTTCCCGTCACGTGGTTATTATTATTTTGTTTTTTAGTAAGTGCGCAGATTTTGCATTGACATTTGTAACTTGGCCGTGCTTGTCGAACATATCCAATTATGTAAAGTACATTGCCTAGCTAAGCAAAGGGCTTGGCAAATTTTTAAATATAAAAAACACAATGCGCACGCGCAAAAACGACCAATTACAGATCAAGATGAAGCGCCCTTTACCTGGGCTGCGTTCTAAACACGCGAACATTGCAAACGTTTTTATCGTTCGCCAAGAACTGGTACCCGGCTTTTCATAGACGAGTGCACAAAAGTACTGTAACCAGTGGCGAACGTTGGCAACGTTCGCGTGTTTAAAACGCAGCCCAGTCCTTATATTCTCCTGTGTGGAATATGTGGACGGGAACCAGTCTAGTGGAACCATGGAGAAGACAATATTTTGACATATATGCAATGTTAAAAATATGCGAAATGTTTACATAATGCAATGTTAAAAATATGCGAAGTTTTGACATTCATATGCGATGTTTAAAATACGGTGTGTTATTTCGACATGCGATATTCAATGTGTGGGATCGCCTTTAGTGCGGATGATCTTTCAATATATATCGATATATATACACTGGATGAAGTATGCAATATCACACTATGAGCAACTAACAATGGAAATTGAGCACAAACCATTGTTATTAACAATGTACGTGTGTGCCCAATTTCCATTGTTAGTTGTTCATAGTGTCAGTTGGCTATACGAGAATTGAAGTCACGCGCGGGCCCGGCCGCCATTGTACCTCACGAACAATACTTGGCCTAGACTGCTCATGCGATCGATTGCATGCCACTCAACACATGTAGACCATGACGTAACCGTAGTGAAGACAGTATGACCAGTCTAAGCAATGCATTGTATTAGGTGGTGTACAATGGCGGACGTTGGCATCAACGTCATTGCTTCATCCAGTGTATACATATATGTCACCCAGCTATCATTCACGTGATGTGTATCACGTGATAAGAAACACGTGGGCGATGATAACCGTTTCCCTTCGTTTATTTAGGCATGATGTACAATGTAGTTGAATAAACTAGACCACACCATAAGCTACGCGATGAAGGTCAGAAATAAAGGTTGCCTCGCCGTTATGTTTTTAGCATCGCATATATAATTATGTCAGAATTTTGCATATTTCTAGCATTGTAAGGCACAGGCTCGTCAGCAATGCGCGTGCGAAATTCGTGCCACGAAATACGCAGCTCCGTGTAGCAAAGGCACGGAGCTGCGTATTTGGTAGCACGAATTTGGCGCGCGCGCATTGCTGACGAGTCTGTGCCTTTATTAAAGGAACACACCTTCTTTGTTGGGCTATTTTGGGCTCGAAATAGACCCATACATTATTCTGAAGCGCATTCGAGAGTAAATTAGATATATCCTGAAAAGACGCCGTCAAATTTAGCCGTTTTTGAGCACTTTTGAAAAATCCAAAGTCACGTGACTTTTCGGAACCAAATTCTGGTTCCGAAAAGTCAAGTGGTCTTGTGAGTTAGTTGTATTTCCAGCCGTATAAAAGTTTGTTACTGCAGAACTGCACCAAATTCAACTTTGATTTCCCCCAATATTTATAAGTAATTCACAAAAGAGAGACTATTTATACAGGTATGAAACAAAGTTAAAC
This sequence comes from Henricia sp. BOLD:AAB3569, assembly GCA_037783545.1. Lineage (NCBI taxonomy): Eukaryota > Metazoa > Echinodermata > Asteroidea > Spinulosida > Echinasteridae > Henricia > Henricia sp. BOLD:AAB3569. The sequence goes on along the minus strand of JBBELK010000597.1, from coordinate 295,556 downwards.
ATAAGTATGAAAATTCGAACATAATTGTTTGTTTCGAGATTCCGGAGAACGGGAGCGAGCGCGTGCTACGGCAGGCTACCGTGGAGTGTAGAAATTTGCCCCGCGCAGTACACGGCAAATAGCCCCAGTGCACACACACACGGAAGGGCGTGTTGCTTCGGTGCACTGCTAAGCACTAAAATGTGTTTAGCACAGGATTTGTTTGCTTTATTTTGCTAAAATGGATTGCCAGCCAAAATCGTAAGTGATGTGTATTGAAAGGTATTATCCTACTCTTGTGAAGAACACAGTTTGGCGTATAATTTTGGCTTGTAATCAATTTTACAAAGCCAATAAATTCTGTGGCGTTTTTAGCATATTCAACACATTGTCGTGAGTCGGGGAACCAGACTGCATGCAACAGTTTGTCACACTGTGCGGTCAGCATGATATACATAATAGTATCGACTTTGCGAAAATAATTGCACTGTTTTCGTTTCTTTTTGAAAATAAATCCGTCTATACATTCATCGGGTAACTATAGAATGCAGGGCCCACTATTACTTCAATCTCCACGTCTCCGGAGACGTAGTCACGGACTTGCACATTCATATATTGCGCCCTCTTTAAAATGAACTGTGAATATATTGCGCCCTCTATATTGCGCCCTCTTTACAAGCTAGACTGGTTCCCGTCCACATATTCCACACGGGAGAATCGCAATATGCGAACTAATTTATAGGGATCGGGAACCAATCTATGAAAAAGCAGGGGCTCGGAAATGCCCACTATACACTCTCAGAACGTTGGTTAAAAATTTTAACCAACTTGGTTAAAATTTTAACCAACCATGTATTACCAGGTGAACATCCCAACAGTTGGTTAAAACCTTAACCAACCCAGGTTGGTTAAATTTTAATACGTGGTTGGTTAAACTTTTTAACCAATTACTGGTTAATTTTATTTTAACCAATCTGTTGGTTAATGCTGAATTGGGCAAATTTTAACCATTCAGTTGGTTATACCCGAATGGTTGGGCATTTTACTGAAATGCTGTTCACAGTAATTGGGCAATATTTTACCAACAGTTGGTTAATTTATTATGTTAAAAGTTTTAAAAATATATATTTGGGTATAAAGCACACTAAATAAAGGCAAACACCACACGATGGACTTGACAGTTCTACAATTTTTTGTATTTTATTTATTTTGTGATATTTGATGTACATCCCTGTATACTTTAGCAGCAGGTGTAGGCCAAATATATACTGGTATTTTCTAAATGAAAGTGTTTGGCTTCCTTCAAACATTTTCATCTTTAAATGTTTCACATCACACTGTGTTAACAATGAGTTCGAGAATGCTTGTGTGACGTTTAGCTCAGCTGCACTATATGAAGTCAGAGAAGAGCATACTTTTATTTGTGTGGTTTACACAGCCAAAGAAAGGTTAAATTCAGATTGGGAAATAACACTTGCAACATTTCCGAGTTGCAATTACAATGGCAAGTTCGTTCTACAGTGTGAGTAAAAAAACCTATATGTACACTTTTAAAATTACTTTTTGTGTTTTAGTGTACCAATATTTATATGAGATGTTCTGACATGTATTTTGGATAGGTTCTCCTGTGTCCTTTAAATTATGTTTCATGCATGACCGCAAATGAGGCAAATAAGGGTGTCAGGTGGAACACGTCTTGCGCCAACATCAGAATTTAACAAAAAAGAGACCACCAAATTAATTATTTTCCGAAGAACCTGTTGCAAAATCCGGGACGGATGGCAGCTCTGCACTGGTTCAAATCCTTTTCTTTTTCCTAGCCATACTGAATTGGCGCAAGTCGTGTTCCACCCGACACCCTTATTTTCCTCATGTGCGGTCATGCATGAAACATAATTTAATTGAACTGCTACCAAATAACACACCAGAACTTATCCAAAATACACGTTGTCAAAACATCCCAAATAAATATTTATACACTGAAACACAACAAGTAATTTTAAAAGTGTATAGTTTTTGTTACTCAACCTGTAGTTGTGTCGAAAAAGTGGTCAAAATGCAGCTTTGATCAAGAAGACGTGGTTCACGCCGAAGCCTTGCTTAGCAGTAGCCTAGTCAGATCAACTGATGTGCACGATGAGTGGTTATGCCGCCTTGGCTTCTGCTGTCATAGTTGTTGTCGAGTAACAGTTGCTGCCAAGATGCCAAATCCGATCCGATCATCCCCTCCTTTGTGGATAAACAAAATGAAACAAGGACTATTAACGATTAGTAAGATCCAAAGGCGGTATATGTGACCCACCCATTCATACTACTATTAAACTATAGCATCTGATAATCTTTCTAATGGATACCGGCGCATTACAAATATTCATATTTGGTCCGACGATTTCCGTGCCCCAGGGTGGGACTTAAACGCATGGAAATCAAATTGTCAGCGCACAGGGAGCAAAACGTGCATTTTTTGCCCCATGGGTGGGGAGTTTGTAACCCAAATTTTGCCCCACGGGTGGAGAATTGTCATTCGAAAAGTGACAACCCTGCCTCTTAGGTACAGGTGGGGCAGCCTGGCGGGAGTGGTGGGGAAAAGTTACACGTATATAGGCCGTGCGTAGCGAGTATGGTGTACACATGTATGATGTAGTTTGTGGCGCGGCCCGCACTCGCTGCACGTGCACACGGCCTACAACGTGTAAGTAACGTTATACTCGTGACAACCCGTACGGGTAAAAAAATAACACTTTCGGCTTAAATCTTCGAGAAAGGTTTCCAAAACCGACCGCTAGCAACCACTAAAATGTCTCCCCACCATTCACCGATCAGACCAGACAATTAACGAGGCAGAACTTACCTTAAATTAGTTGTTTCGGCTCGGAAACACGACTACATTTTGCAAATTTGCCGTCAACACATCCGCCATGACACAGTCCTGTATACGTTTGTGTATAGTTTTACACATACAAGGCACACACACGAAGCGAACGCGCGTTGGCATTTTATCGCTGCTGCTTTTCTGCAGACAATCGAGTCACTAACCAATGGTGGCTTTCACTGGACACCACGTGACATGGTTGGGCGAAATTTTTAACCAACTTTCGCTTTGTGGGGGGTGTGAATTATAACCATAGTTGGTTAAAATACAGCCCTCTGATCTTATATTTTACACAACCCGCTGTTTACCCAACCAGAAAGCAGTATATTTCTTAACCAACCCATGGTTAAAGAAAAATTTACCCAACTCAGAGAATTTAACCAACATTGGGAGATTTTTAACCAACTGATTCTTAACCAGTGATATTTTAACCAGCGTTCTGAGAGTGTACTTCAATCTCCACGTCTCCGAAGACGGAGTCACGGACTTGTCCAGAGTCTGGAAACAGAGGGCGTTCTACGAGTCTGGAAACAGAGGGCGTTCTACGTTTCAACTTAATTCGGTCACCCCCCTCCCCCCTCCCCCTCCCCTCCCCCTTTTGGCGTTTTACTGGTTACTATTTCGACACAAAACAGAACTCCCCAACCCTCTGAAATTTCGAAAATTATTGACGAGAGTCTCCGCGTCGCCGCGCCGCTCCTCCAGAGACCCTTTTACTTAGAATAATCGCGGCACGTTTAAAAAAAGGTAAATAAAGTCTGGAAACAGAGGGCGTTCTACGTTTCAACTTAATTCGGTCACCCTCTCCACACTCCCCCCCCCCCCCCCCCCCCAACCCTCCCCCACATTCACAACCGTCTCCGCGTCTCCGCTCCTCCAGAGACACTAGGCTCTTACCCGGAATAATCGCGGCACGAGAGGGATGTTTCAAAAAGGTAAATAAAGTCTGCAAACAGAGGGCGTTCTACTTTTCAACTTAATTCGAGGGCGCTTTTAATTAAAGGGCTTATTTAGGATTTTTATCAATGAAATCTATGCTTTAAAACCACTCTACTCATTTAAAGTCATAAAAATCCTATTTGGAGCTTGCTTTGGGGGTTAAAACAAATGTTTTTCGTTTTTATGCTAATGAAAATATGCATATTCATGACCAAGGTCACTATGTCACAAGAGGCAAACACAGGAAAATCACATTTAACTGTGCACAAAAGATTCCACTTTTTTCTCAAGTTTCCTGAAACTTTTGTAATCCATGGCTGTTTGAGTTTGTTTTACATGTCGCCTGCTGTAAGCCATGACACAACTGGGGGTAGAAACTGCAGCAATTTGCCACAAGTCCAACTTGAAGTCTTATGTTTTTTTCTTAACTTTTCCCTTCTGTCTTCCTTATGTGATGCACTCAAAACAGCGCCCTCTGTCTGTGATTTATTGCAGTGAAATCTTAAAAGTTGAAAAAAGACCACCTTTTATTGATTTTACATCAAAGCGAACAATTGATTGCTTTCCGGTGACGTCACGCCTTCCATCCACCATTTTGGTTGGCATTTTTCATAACGCACTTGGCTCGAGTGATAACCGGCAAAATTAAGAAAAGCGAATTGGTTGCACTAATATCTCCATACCTTGCTTTAGGTTGTTGCGCCAAGGCTTTTGTATCGATAAAGATAAAAAGGTATTTCTTCAGGCAAAAAATCGCGATCAAGTAGAAGCACTTTGAAATTCGTGTTTACAAGCTGACTGCATGCTCAATATTTTGAACGTATCGCAACGCGCGTGTGTGGCATCTTCGAATGAAAATACGCTGGTTAGTATTTTTTACGCGTGTTCATGTGCGTCTATTGGCGCGCTCGTGTACGCGCGTGACTGTTGCCCACCACACATTCCCGGATGTTCTACGTCATCGAAAGCAATCAATAGTATGTCTTGCTGAACAAGTAATCCGTCATTATGAAGCAAAGCTTAGGCACAAAGTTGTTTAGCATGTCACGGCCCTTTAACGAATTCACGGCAAAGTTGTGCTTTCGACCACAAGAGGGCGCTCCTCTTCCGTCTCCCTAGACTGGTTCCCGTCCACATATTCCACAGGAGAATATAAGGACAGGTAAAGGTAGACTGGTTCCCGCTCCACATATTCCACATATGACGACTGAATATGAGGACCGGCTACTGTGGTGTTTAAAATAGCACTTTAAGCATTACGTCATGCATTTATTTTTAGGAGCACAATCATAACCGTTAATTTTCAAAGCGCGCTGCGCGCTATATGGCATGAGTGTACAACAATTTGAAAGGGGTTATTCCATATTTGACCAATACAAATTTAATATATTAAATATGCCCATTTTAATATACATGTAGGATAGCAGAAAAAAGAAATTTCAAAAATTCAAACCTTCTTCCTCTATGGTCTGCATCACCCAGTGAGCTCCATATTGTATATTGTACATGTAATTTAAATCTGCTGTTTCAATCCCGTAACTATAGCCATTCATACGGTTACCGTAACTATAGCCACTAATAGCCACTGCTTAGTTTTAAATCTGTGGCATCGCCATAAATACACACGCAGCGGCACGCGTAAGTACGTGCACGTGACGTCAATTCAAATTCTCGAAACAGTGACGAATTGTACCCGAAGATTAACGGTAACGTCCGGACGACCGGATGTGCACTCGGGTAACTTCGGGAACCTTCGGAAAAAGGAGGAATTCCTCCTGTTTCAAAATGGCGGAATTGGCGGCTGCCGGACCTTAAATTCAGTGTAATTGGTCGTCTTTGCGCGTGCGCATTGTGTTTTTTATATTTAAAAATTGGCCAAGCCCTTTGCTTTAGGCAATGTACTTTATTTACATAATTGGATATGTTCGATACGCACGACCAAGTTACAAATGTCAATGCAAAATCTGCGCACTTACTAAAAAAATAAAAATAATAATAACCACGTGACGGGCAGAATTCTGCCCGTCATGGCTGCCCTTTTACCGATCCCTATATTTTCGCAATAAGCGAACCAATCTATAGGGATCGGAAACCAGTCTAACGCGTCCCGCGTCTTCGAAGTTCTCTCCTCGGTCACTTTATTTGTACTTCGGAGATTTTTTTTATTACGAAGTCACGGCAAAGTGATACTTTCGCAAACCAAAGGGCGCCGTCTCTTCGATCACATCGTCTTTGAAAAGGTGCTGTCGCGTGGGCCCTGTATTTTAGCTATAGTTCCTCCGTTGGTGAGTAGCCTCCATGTTACAGCCATGACAGCCTGGCATGATAGGAATACTAGACAACTCGAACCCGGGACAACTCGACCCCTCTACTTTTAGTAGGCTAAAAGTGTTTTGGTATTTTTTTTCGTATACATTGAACAGAGATTTTAAGCATATTACCTCCTGGAATCAACAGAGAATGTAATTTTAAGATATAGCCTACTTCCCACTTGCACTTTTGTTGCAAATGTTGCTTTTCTGTAGAAAAATCACGTTTTCTTCTTCAAAAATTGCCTTCAGTTAGTGCACAAGATAACCATTCACGCGCGCGCGCAGCGCCCCCCATTGTCGCGCTTACACACAGACCGCAAGCCACGTCTTTTTGCACTGTTTTGTGCATTACTTCATGCAGTAATTTTATCATTTATTTATCTCAGAAATGCAACATTTGCGAAAGAAGTGTCAGTGGGAAGTATATCTTAGAATTGAATAAGCTATCGATTCTTATAAATTCACTGAAATCCGTGTTCAATGTATATATGAAAAGAAATTCAGTGTTTTTCTGACTTTTACATTGGGATGTTATCATTTTCTATACAACACTTTTAGCCCCTTACCAATTTAACCCCATTCGCTATCTTGAATTTTCCTGCACGACCAAGATGGCCGCCGTACTCCAAACTAAAATTTTACTTTACAGTCAAAATTACTTTTAGAAGGCTAAAAGTGTTTATTTGACATTTATATTGGGACGTTATCATTTTGTATGTAACACTTTTAGCCCCTTAACATTTTAACCCCTTCGTCGTGTGGAACATTCGAGCACGCCCTCAATAGTCCAAATACCCGTGTGAAAAATCTTACCGTAAATTCCAAATCAGACATTTAAAAGCACACCATGGAGGTCCTTGTAATCTCAAGACTTCTGTACCCTTGTCGTTCTTTTTCCATGAAGACTCAAACATCAAAAAAGGATAAAAGGGAGCAACATTTGGAGTAAAATCGACAAATCTGGAACAGACGGGGGACTTGACTTCGCTACTACTATCGCGTCAAAAGGAAAGTAGTCCCACCAACGCGGATGGATTCTGTTTACACTACCGGTATGTTAAGCCTAGACTGGTCCCCTGTCTATGTGCGCTATGCTGCTCTCGCTCATATACGACGCGTGGGGAAGTAAATATGTGGACAGGGGGCCAGTTTTAGCCTTCTAAAAGTAGGACAACCCGTACCCGAGACAACTCGTACCTGGGACAACTCGAACCCGAGACAACTCGTCCCCCCTTTTGTTGTTATCATTTTGGTAATTAAATGTCCTGCGAAACGTCCCCAAAGGTTCTAGCAAACATCGCGGCAAAAGTCAGTAAAGTCAAAACAGATGTCCTGTGAAATTTCCCGGCAAAAGTACCAGGAAATGCTGTGGCAAAATTGCGAATGAAATCGGGTGAAATTTTGCAAAACTATTGCCGGCAAAAGTGACACAAAAAGTCCGAAAGTCTTGGCAAACATCCCGGCAAATTCCTGATAAAGGTCCTACAAGAGTTACGCTAAAAGTGTTGTTCCAAGTAGGGAAAAAAGTGCCTTAAAAAAAGTATCTACAAAAATAAGTTAGTGAAACGGTTTCATAAAGTGGCGCGCACGTACATGATAGAAAGGGTACGAGTTGTCCCTGGTACGAGTTGTCCCGGGCACGAGTCGTCCTGGGTACGAGTTGACCAGGGTGTCTTTTTTTGGTTTCAAGTTGTCCCGGGTTCGATCGCTGCTCCGCAGTGTCATAATAGTTAAAAGGACCTGCCGTTTCACAAATTTTGCCTTGCCCAAGTCTGACTAACCGTGTTTGGCCGGTAATGCGCAGTGTACAGTGCACCCTCTGGACTAGTGGCCTGTCTAATCTCGTTTTTTTTCTGTCTCAGAATTAGAAGATAACTAGTTACACAGGCCACTAGTCCACGGGTGTACTGTACGTTGCCCATTTTAGACCAAACACAAGAAGTCAGACTTGGGCAAGTCTTTGCCTTGCATTGAGTTGATTATTGGCGGAACGCTAATAATTTAATATGTAATTGTTAAATAACTAAACGTTCATCATTGTTCCTCGTTGATTTCCAATTTGGAAGCCAATGATTGTTTCCAGAAAAAAATTCAATTAAAGAAACACAAATTTTTCAAGGTGCCACAGTCCAAATGCACGGACAATACATCTTTAAAGGAACAAACCAAATAATTTGAGGTTTATACCCAGAGAGCGCTATACATGTAGCTAATGTGGAAGCTTTAACTTATGCAGAGATTTACATGTACATATCCGAGGAGCTTTATATCGGGGGGGTGTTGTAACAAGAGTGTGTGGTACATGTACTCATATTTATTCGTTATTCCTTCCCCAGTTGATTCTACTTGAACTGCGATGTTGGCCCATCTTGCTAAAGGACGACACTGCATCAGCCGAGCTAGATAGTAGCAAACTACGGTATTCCACCGACCGACCTGTTACAATCAGCAAATAGCCAAGAAACCAAGGAAAGTGGATCTCACGGAAGAAACATAATCAGCAACATGTAAAGAGGATAATGGGGAGGTGGAAGACACTGGTTTCATGTACAGAAGAACTACTTGGACTGCAACCAATCATTCATCCAATAGGCCTGTCTGTTTGGGAATGCGCTATGACACCCGCCCACATCATGATACTGGGTCTCCCCATCTGCTCTGCTCAATCTGACCTGTGCCACTTCCATGGTTGCTTTATCACACGTATGACCATGGCACCCTCTGCTCGCAGAGGTCATCCACTGCCATAGCAACACGTAATTTTTCAATACAATTTGGTGGCTGATACATGTACATACCGTATGTTAGCCTCCCGTTATTCCTGAATTGTCTCGTAGCTGTCATGACGCCGTATACGAAAATGCTGCACTACCACCTTGCAGTCCCGAGTAGACGTGGTAATGCGAGGTCGGCCACTTCATAGTTAGTCGGCAACATTCCCAGTGACCTCAACATGCTATTGGAGCTTGCTTATACTTGACTCATGGACATGATACTGTCTGGCAGCATAGAAAACTGACATTCAAGTGACTTTCTTTTCTGTTTTTTAAATCTGAGGGTACTCCAACAGTTTACCCGGGCGTGCCTCAAAGATACTTTAACAAACTGTCCTAATGGTTCATTTAGGCCAAGAAAAAGAATACCTGTGTCTCCTATTAAATCAAAAAATTATTCAAAGTGGATAGGTGGGAAATATCTGTTTATTTTGCTCTAAATTTTTCAGCCAAAAATTTTACGGTGGGATGACGGTCAGTAATTTTTTTTACCACTTGCACATTACAACACTGCAAATATACAAGAGTGAGCCACTTTTTCATGTTTTAAAGGGTAAAAATGTTGGCTTCAGGTTTTTGAATTTTGAGCAAAAAAATATAGGTTATGCATGATTTTTTACGTCGGAGCAGGTAATAGGAAACACGGCTATTTTTTTCTTGGCCTTATAGTAATGCACCTATCAATTAATGCGAAACACCCACACCGCCCCCCCTCGCCCCTCGCCCAAACCCAACCCAACCCCCAAACTACCCCCAACGCCGGGCGGCGTACCCTAAGCAATTGCACATATAGTTCATGTACAGTAAGGTACGCCGGGTGGCGTACCCTAAGAAATTGCACATATAGTTAATGTATAGTAAGGTACGCCGGGTGGCGTACCCTAAGAAATTTTCCATATAGTTCATGTATAGTAAGGTACGCCGGGTGGCGTAACCTAAGAAATTGCACATATAGTTAATGTATAGTAAGGTACGCCGGGTGGCGTACCCTAAGAAATTTTCCATATAGTTCATGTATAGTAAGGTACGCCGGGTGGCGTACCCTAAGAAATTGCACATATAGTTCATGTATAGTAAGGTACGCCGGGTGGCGTACCCTAAGAAATTGCATATAGTTCATGTACAGTAAGGTACGCCGGGCGGCGTACCCTAAGAAATTGCACATATAGTTCATGTACAGTAAGGTACGCCGGGTGGCGTAACCTAAGAAATTGCACATATAGTTCATGTACAGTAAGGTACGCCGGGTGGCGTACCCTAAGAAATTGTCCATATAGTTCATGTATAGTAAGGTACGCCGGGTGGCGTACCCTAAGAAATTGCACATATAGTTCATGTACAGTAAGGTACGCCGGGTGGCGTACCCTAAGAAATTGCCCATATAGTTCATGTACAGTAAGGTACGCCGGGTGGCGTACCCTAAGAAATTGCCCATATAGTTCATGTACAGTAAGGTACGCCTAAGAAATTGCACATATAGTTCATGTACAGTAAGGTACGCCGGGTGGCGTACCCTAAGAAATTGCCCGCATAGTTCATGTACAGTCAGGTACGCCGGGTGGCATACCGGTACTTTAATAGACTGCCCCTATGGTTCATGAACAGTATTTTTTTACGGTATATTTTTGTTAGTCCACATAGCGTATACACACTTTATATGTGAGTTGTATGTATCTGCGTGTGTCTATGCAGATTTGTTTACCAAATAAAGTGACTTCAGAAAATTACTAGACAACTGTGTTCTTTTGATTACTTTTTTACATAAATTTGAGTTTTCTCTGTTTGCACCAATGGAATTCAGTTTTTGGTGATTAATTTCATTTGTTGGCACCCGAGGTTCGTGACAATTCATTAATTGCACTATAATTTCGGTTATTTACGCATTTCTCACAGGATAGATTAATTATTCTTATGTAAAAACTGAAATTCCGGTTGAATAAAAAATTGTGAAGACAATGGCAGTGGTCAACGACTATAAGGGTTACGATGAAGTCCAAATGTTATCTGAAAATAGCTCATTTCCAATTTCCAATAATACCAAAATATATCCAATGCTGTTCTCTCACAATGACCAATCATATCAACAACTTGTGTAAGGCTGCTTGGCATGCATTAAGAAAGATTGGACAGATTCGACAATATCTTATCAAACATCGACTTCTAGATTAGTGCATGCTTTTGTTACCTCGAGGTTAGATTGCTGCAACTCCTTACTTTGTGGATTACCGGACAAAGAAATTGCTCAACTTCAGCGGGTGCAGAACGCTGCGGCACGACTTGTACTTCGTGTCTCTCGACGTGAGCACATGACACCAATTCTCTTTCAGCTCCATTGGCTTCCAGTCAAGCAAAGATTAGCATTTAAGACTCTTTTACTTACCTTTAAGGCCATTCATAACATAGCTCCGGGTTATCTTTCTGACCTTGTCCAGTTGTATACCCCATCTAGGTCTCTAAGATCATCATCGGACTGTCAATTGAGGGTACCTGCTCGCTCATCAACAAAATTCTATGGTGATAGATCATTTGTTTTTTTCAGCGGCACACCTCTGGAATGGTCTTCCTAACAGCATGCGTCAAATTAATTCCATCAGTAATTTCTAGTCCCAGCTTAAGACACATCTTTTTGTTCAGTATTACCAGACTTGATGCTCTTGATGATGCTCTTTGGTTTTTTTAACGTTTAATATTTTTTTAAAATCTATGTACATGTATATGTCTTAGACATGCATAACATGAAACAATATGTTAACGGCCCAACCCACACTGGTGAGCATACCCTAAACTTACTGATAACTCATAAGCTTGTTCAGGATGGTCTACCATCTGACCACCGTGCAGTCAAGTGTCTTATCAACATTTGTCGCCCTGGACCAACTAAGATGTGTCTGAAGTCTCGAAGAATCTCCAGTATCAACAGAGACGATTTCTGTTCAGATATTCGGTCTGCTGTCCTCTCTTTGTCTTCAAACGCTGACCTTAATTGGACTGTAACTTATTTTAACGATACTCTGTCTCAGGTTCTTGAAGACCATGCTCCTCTGGTCAATCGGACTGTCGTCCTTCGTCCTCATGCTCCATGGTACTCAGAGGTCCTGCATGCAGAGAAAAAAGAACGCAGGCGCCTTGAGCGCAAGTGGATACAAAGTGGGCTTACGGTGGATAGAGAATCCTATAGGGAGCAATGTATCAAGTATGACTCTATTCTTGTCAAAACAAAGACAGAGTACCATAGTGATCAAATTTACAACATCTGATCAACACCTGCGCACAGTTGCCCTAAAGATCTGGCCGACAGTTTTGCGGAGTTCTTTCACAGTAAGATTATGAAACTTCGTGATGGGCAGGATGTCACTATTAGTGGGCCCCTCTCTGTTGAACTGAATGAGTCATGTTCCAGTACCTTCAGTTGTTTCTCCGAAGTCTCTGAAGAGGAGGTTCTTAGTGCCGTTAAATCTAGACCTATTAAGTCATGCTTGCTAGATCCACTCCCAGCCAACGTTCTGAAAATGTGCATTCATGATCTTCTTCCTATTATCACTAAGATTGTAAATTATTCCTTATGTTCTGGTATTTTTCCCATAGCCCTTAAGCATGCGCATGTAATTCCACTGTTGAAGAAACCAGGTCTGGATACCGAATGCTTCCTCAATTACCGCCCAATTTCTAATCTGCCATTTCTTGGGAAGGCGATTGAGAAAGTTGCCGTCAACCAGCTGCAGTCGTATCTCACTGCTAACCAACTTCACGCTTCAGTGCAATCTGCATATCGTCCTTTCCACAGTACAGAGACTGCATTGTTGCGTGTGCAGAATGACATCCTGACGGCTCTTGATAAGCGTAATGAAGCTCTACTAGTATTGTTGGACTTCAGTGCAGCGTTTGATACGATTGACCACAAGCAGTTGATTGCTCGTTTTGACGAACGTTATGCAATTAGCGGACAGCACTTCAGTGGTTTTCATCTTACATGGCTGGTCGTACACAATATGTTTCTGTCAAAAATGTCGTGTCTGACCCAATTGCTGTGGACTGTGGAGTTCCTCAAGGCTCTGTCATTGGGCCACTGGCTTTCATTTTGTTCAGTGCCCCTTTACAAGACATAATTGACGCCCATGATATTCAATCTATCATGTATGCCGATGATACCCAGCTCTACCTGTCATTTAAGCCTCATGAGCGTGATACTGCTGTGAAGAGGATGGAAGCATGTATATCTGCCATTAGATCTTGGTGTAAATTCAACATGCTTGTGCTAAATGATAGGAAGACAGATATACTGTTTTTTCCGTTCACATTTTAGTAAAGCGGTCTGTCATTCCTTGTGGCAATGATGTCATCCAACCGTCAGTACATGCTCGCAACCTTGGAGTTTCCATGGATTCATCTCTCACAATAACCAATCATATCAACAACTTGTGTAAGGCTGCTTGGCACGCATTAAGAAAGATTAGACAGATTCGACAATATCTTGATCAAACATCGACTTCTAGATTAGTGCATGCTTTTGTTACCTCGAGGTTAGATTGCTGCAACTCCTTACTTTTTGGATTACCGGACAAAGAAATTGCTAAACTTCAGCGGGTGCAGAACGCTGCGGCACGACTTGTACTTCGTGTCTCACGACGTGAGCACATGACACCAATTCTCTTTCAGCTCCATTGGCTTCCAGTCAAGCAAAGATTAGCATTTAAGACTCCTTTACTTACCTTTAAGGCCATTCATAACATAGCTCTGGGTTATCTTTCTGACCTTGTCCAGTTGTATACCCCATCTAGGTCTCTAAGATCATCATCGGACTGTCAATTGAGGGTACCTGCTCGCTCATCAACAAAATTCTATGGTGATAGATCATTTGTTTTTTTCAGCGGCACACCTCTGGAATGGTCTTCCTAACAGCATGCGTCAAATTAATTCCATCAGTAATTTCTAGTCCCAGCTTAAGACACATCTTTTTGTTCAGTATTACCAGACTTGATGCTCTTGATGATGCTCTTTGGTTTTTTTAACGTTTAATATTTTTTTAAAATCTATGTACATGTATATGTCTTAGACATGCATAACATGAAACAATATGTTAACGGCCCAACCCACACTGGTGAGCATACCCTAAACTTACTGATAACTCATAAGCTTGTTCAGGATGGTCTACCATCTGACCACCGTGCAGTCAAGTGTCTTATCAACATTTGTCGCCCTGGACCAACTAAGATGTGTCTGAAGTCTCGAAGAATCTCCAGTATCAACAGAGACGATTTCTGTTCAGATATTCGGTCTGCTGTCCTCTCTTTGTCTTCAAACGCTGACCTTAATTGGACTGTAACTTATTTTAACGATACTCTGTCTCAGGTTCTTGAAGACCATGCTCCTCTGGTCAATCGGACTGTCGTCCTTCGTCCTCATGCTCCATGGTACTCAGAGGTCCTGCATGCAGAGAAAAAAGAACGCAGGCGCCTTGAGCGCAAGTGGATACAAAGTGGGCTTACGGTGGATAGAGAATCCTATAGGGAGCAATGTATCAAGTATGACTCTATTCTTGTCAAAACAAAGACAGAGTACCATAGTGATCAAATTACAACATCTGATCAACACCTGCGCACAGTTGCCCTAAAGATCTGGCCGACAGTTTTGCGGAGTTCTTTCACAGTAAGATTATGAAACTTCGTGATGGGCAGGATGTCACTATTAGTGGGCCCCTCTCTGTTGAACTGAATGAGTCATGTTCCAGTACCTTCAGTTGTTTCTCCGAAGTCTCTGAAGAGGAGGTTCTTAGTGCCGTTAAATCTAGACCTATTAAGTCATGCTTGCTAGATCCACTCCCAGCCAACGTTCTGAAAATGTGCATTCATGATCTTCTTCCTATTATCACTAAGATTGTAAATTATTCCTTATGTTCTGGTATTTTTCCCATAGCCCTTAAGCATGCGCATGTAATTCCACTGTTGAAGAAACCAGGTCTGGATACCGAATGCTTCCTCAATTACCGCCCAATTTCTAATCTGCCATTTCTTGGGAAGGCGATTGAGAAAGTTGCCGTCAACCAGCTGCAGTCGTATCTCACTGCTAACCAACTTCACGCTTCAGTGCAATCTGCATATCGTCCTTTCCACAGTACAGAGACTGCATTGTTGCGTGTGCAGAATGACATCCTGACGGCTCTTGATAAGCGTAATGAAGCTCTACTAGTATTGTTGGACTTCAGTGCAGCGTTTGATACGATTGACCACAAGCAGTTGATTGCTCGTTTTGACGAACGTTATGCAATTAGCGGACAGCACTTCAGTGGTTTTCATCTTACATGGCTGGTCGTACACAATATGTTTCTGTCAAAAATGTCGTGTCTGACCCAATTGCTGTGGACTGTGGAGTTCCTCAAGGCTCTGTCATTGGGCCACTGGCTTTCATTTTGTTCAGTGCCCCTTTACAAGACATAATTGACGCCCATGATATTCAATCTATCATGTATGCCGATGATACCCAGCTCTACCTGTCATTTAAGCCTCATGAGCGTGATACTGCTGTGAAGAGGATGGAAGCATGTATATCTGCCATTAGATCTTGGTGTAAATTCAACATGCTTGTGCTAAATGATAGGAAGACAGATATACTGTTTTTTCCGTTCACATTTTAGTAAAGCGGTCTGTCATTCCTTGTGGCAATGATGTCATCCAACCGTCAGTACATGCTCGCAACCTTGGAGTTTCCATGGATTCATCTCTCACAATAACCAATCATATCAACAACTTGTGTAAGGCTGCTTGGCATGCATTAAGAAAGATTAGACAGATTCGACAATATCTTGATCAAACATCGACTTCTAGATTAGTGCATGCTTTTGTTACCTCGAGGTTAGATTGCTGCAACTCCTTACTTTTTGGATTACCGGACAAAGAAATTGCTAAACTTCAGCGGGTGCAGAACGCTGCGGCACGACTTGTACTTCGTGTCTCACGACGTGAGCACATGACACCAATTCTCTTTCAGCTCCATTGGCTTCCAGTCAAGCAAAGATTAGCATTTAAGACTCCTTTACTTACCTTTAAGGCCATTCATAACATAGCTCTGGGTTATCTTTCTGACCTTGTCCAGTTGTATACCCCATCTAGGTCTCTAAGATCATCATCGGACTGTCAATTGAGGGTACCTGCTCGCTCATCAACACAATTCTATGGTGATAGATCATTTGTTTGTTCAGCGGCACACCTCTGGAATGGTCTTCCTAACAGCATAAGTCAAATTAATTCCATCAGTAATTTAAAGTCCCAGCTTAAGACACATCTTTTTGTTCAGTATTACCAGACTTGATGCTCTTGATGATGCTCCTTGGTTTTTTTAACGTTTAATATTTTTTTAAAATCTATGTACATGTATATGTATGTTATCGCTTTGGTTTATATTTGAAGCGCCTAGAGGCCCTGGCATTTGGCGCTAAATAAGATTGCTATTATTATTATTATTATTCACTTAAAATCCACTCCATGTCGCTTTTTCTCAAAGCTACGCGCGTCAAATTTAGGCTCAGTGTGAATTCACTCTTTGCACTACTTTTCAGAGAGGCGCCAGCCTGATTGAATTTTGTTTCACCCAAATATCAGGTTACATGACACCCATAAACTAATAGCAGGGACATTCCCCTTTTCAAATTCCGCATCTATCTCATTCACAGTGTTAATGAAGACGTGTTTGGGGCAAACGGCGCACATTCCGGAGGCGGAGCACGAGGCCTATCTGGAGGACCTTTGGCAGTTTGCGTTTTCTAAGTACAAGGACACGTCCGTAGAAGGGAACGTTAAGTTTCCCTTCCAAGATGTAGTCATCCGTGCTTACAAGCCGTCTTAGATACACGGAAATCCGATGTTGGGACCGATGAGGCACCCGATGAGGCACAGCATTCTCAGTGTGAACAAAATCTGAAGTAAATTTAGAAGAAATTGTCCTACATGTACTTTGCATAATTACACACAACACAATAAATAAGTACCCCCTTCCCCCAATAACTCCTCATAATTTCTTAAGTAAGAACCCTTTAAGAATCAAGACTAGTAAATAATATTTCCATGGTTGTTAGGTAACCGTTTGTGTAAACATTAGATGCAACCATTACTTCATAGCTGACTGAGCACAAATTAAAGACAAAATGACCCAATCTCAAAATTCACGAGAGTGATTTCATTACTTCAGTTCGTTGAGAAAGAGTTAACTTAATGTTTAGTATAGTGTGTGTATCTACCACGCTTGTCAATGACCTCCAGACATCGTCTTCTCATGGTGTTGATGAGTCTGGTCACCCGCTGCTGAGGATAGTATACCCAGCACGATATGTGGCAAAGGGAGTTCCCCCTAACGCCCCTATTCTTTAGCACACTATTCTCTTTTGTTAACGCACCAACCCCCGCCCCTCCCAAAGGAATTCCTTGGATGTTTGAAACACAATAGGGAAACAATGGTAGGGGGGATACCCTCTGCCACATATCGTGCTGCACATGTAGGATAGCCATCCATTCTTCCTGCAATAATCGTGACAAGTCATCCAGAGTGCTGTCTGCATTGATACGGGCATAGGCCTACACAGAACATATTTCCTTCATATGATGGATCACTTGTTTAGCAAGACATTACTTCTGTTCATTTTGATGTAAAATCAATAAAAGGTAGCTTTTTTTCAACTTCGGATTTCATAGCAGTAAATCACAGAAAAAGGGCGCTGTTCGGAGTGCATCATTTCAGAAAGACAAATGAAAAGTAAAAAAAAAACAAGTCTTCAAGTTGGAATTATGGTAAATTGCTGCAGTTTCCACCCCCAGTTTTGTCACGGCTTACAACAGGCAACATGTAAAGCAAACTCAAACAGCCATGGATTACAAAAGTTTCAGCAAGTTTGAGAAAAAAGTGTAATCTTTTGTGTACAGTTAAATGTGATTTTCCTGTGTTTGCCTCTTGTGACATCACAACCTTGGCATGAATATGCATAATTATTCGCATAAAAGCTATAAAAAGCCTATGTTTTAACCCCAAAAACAAGCTCAAAACATTTGTAACTGAGTAGAGTAGTTTCACAGCGTAGATTTCATAATTGATAAAAATCCCAAATCATGGGCCCTTTAAACTGGTCCCAAAGATGTTAGATGGGATTCAGGTCCGGCGAATTTGCAGGCAACACCATTCTCTGGATTCCCCCGCGAACCAAAAATGCGTGTAATGGATGCCTCTAATTTTCACACAACGCGGTTACCTAACAACAATAGAAATATCCTTTACAAGTCGTGATCCTTAAAAAGTTCGTACTTTAGAAATTATGAGGAGTTATTTGGGGGAGGGGGGAACTTATGTATTGTGTTGAGTGAATGTTGCTTGTTTCGAATGTCTGTGTATTGTTAAATCTGGACTATGTTATAAATATGTGGGAAAATTCCCTGGTGGGTTTTAGATTCGTATATAACAAACAGCAAATATAAAACAATTTTAGGAATCTATTAACTGGATCAGTAAAATCTTTAGAATGTACAGATTTATTAATTCGTTTATTTTTTGTTTTCTTTTTTACGATGTCACAACATCGCATTTCTGTGACTTCGGTAATAGCTTACTAATTCAGAAAAAGAAAGAAAAAATCCACAAAACCGCTAGTCAATCACTTTCAACCAGAAATGTATAAAATTCTTATTGGTACGATGAAGATATACCAAGAAAAACAAATTGTAATTGTTTGGGGAAGAATATTGTTATTTGAGGGTTTTGTTGGAATTTGTTGGGTTTTGAGGTTTCGGGAACAATATATGCACAAAAACCTTTACAGAAATATGCACTAAATTTGACTAGCCTATATTTTGTACTTTCAGGATTTGTATGTTTTATATTTTTTCTTAGTTTGACTATTTTTCAAAACCTCGGTATTGAGAAAATTCTAAGTCTAGAATTAATGAAGTTGTAATTTTTGAGTTTTGGAAATTATGACGAGGAAGTGATCAGTTCGGAGCATTTCTCTTATTATGTAGCAATTTATTTACGGGTAAAACTAATCGGAAAGAATAAATCGTGTAAGTTTTCAGGCATATTGGACTAAGGGAACGGTTATGGGTATTTAACGTAATTGTCGTAATGCCATGGCGCTTTTTTATAAGCCCCAAACAGCAATAAATTGAAAGAGCACCTTGAATTCCACCGCTTCTGAGTATATAGGCTACCGTACACTTTACAACATGAGCCAATAAGCCAAATGTGAAATTTTTACCGCTGTTAAATGTATTTGCTGATATGTATTTGTATTTACACGTATCTTAGTTACCAAAATATATAGGCTAACCAGCAGGTGCGAAGTTTTAAATAAAATTTCCAATACAAATACTTTGATGAATTGCTGCGATCTTCTATTTTGGCGTTTTAAATTTAGGGGTTAAAATTCCGTTTGTACATAATTTTGGATGTCATTGTTCAACAGAATATCATTGATTAACAGTAGTATAATGTCAATTATAATAATTTTACACAGTTTGGTCAACTAATCGTCACCTGGGGGGGATTGCAATATGCGGTCTAAGACCGGTCTATAGACTTAGCCGCCTAACATGGCGCTCACTAAGACTGGTCTATAATTATAGACCGGTTGCAATACCCTAGTCTTAAAGTTAGACCAGTCTTAAAACTTAAGCCCGCGGCGAGCAGGCTATCAATTTTGAACACCGCGCTACATCTCGTAATCTTGCATGCAAAAGAGTCGAACAAAACGCACATTGTGCCCATTAGAGCCTTTATAGTGCTATTAGATAACTTTCGCGGTCAGTTTCTCTGCAAAAACTGCACCACACACGCGTCATCAAGTTGCTTCGTGAGGACGTTTGTTTGGCTTGAAACCACGCAAGGATAGCCGGCTGCGTCACTTTCCGTTAAGATGTGCTTGTTTTTCGGCTGGCGCAGCCGTACTTCAGCTAGACTGGTTTATTGCAATGGGCTAAACCAGCGTCTAAGCCGAGACTGGCTAAGTTAGATAGCCGACTATAAAAGACCGGTCTTAGACCAGAGGTATAAGTCGATTTTATTGCAATCCGCCCCTAAAGTCCTATACTTAACCTCGTTTCTCTATATGTCAAGTTATAAAGAATCTGAGGGATTTAGCACATTTTCAAAAAGGAGGTTGATAAAGGTTTTATTTCATTTAATATATGAAATAATGTGAATGTCTGCCTGGTAAAAAGGGAATCACGGTGAGAGCTTATCGCAGGGGCTTACGATTGTTGACATTAAACCTTTTTTTCGGAAATCGCAAGGCCGTAGGCCGCAACCCCGCCGCATGTATCATCGCATGTATCAAAGGACGTCGCACGGAGACCTCACGGCGGCCTCACGGTGTCCTTGCGGCGGCCGCAACAGCCATGCGGGCGCCTTGTGATTGCCTTGCGCTCGCCTTGAGGGCGCCTCGCAGTTTGTTAACTGGCACCTTGCGATCTCCTAACGGATTTTGATTTCATGACTTTTACGATTGCCGTGCGGACCTCGTAACATTTGTAAACACTGCTTCCGCAGCCCGCAAAGCCGTACGATTTGTAAAAAAAAATCCCATCTACAAAACGCAGACCGCAGAACCGTGCGGACCTCGTAACACCGACAAAGGCAGCTACGACCGTTACCACCTCTACATACATTTTGATGCTATGATAAAAACGCACGCAGACTCTCGGGTGTGCCGTTGTGACGTCAGTTGTGTCGTACGTACTCTTGGCGCGCTTTTTGTCGCCCACGACACGCTTGCGACATACGACTGTGTCGGCGCGTGTCGTGGACCATCTGTGTCGTATTTGTGTTGAGAGCGTGTCGTGGGCGTGTATGACTTCGTGGGTTCGGCCTCAAGTACAATGGATGTCGCTTGGAAGATTTTCGTAATTTGTTTGATTTGTGTATTTTGTTTGTGTGCTTGACCGCGTAGTTTTCCTATAGCAGATTTCCCTTGTAAAATGTTGATTTATTCGTTTGAGCTACAGAGCGAATTAGAATAAATCTACTTTACCCTTGTTATGTAAAGTGCAACGGTTCAGTGGTCACGAGTGGTATAAATAAGCACGATCGAGTGACACGCAGTGCTTCACGGGGCGGTCGGGTTGGCGTACGGGTTCTTTCCTCGCCTTTCACCTCTGGGGTCCCGGGTTCGAATCCGGGGCGTGTATGTGGATTGGGTTTGCAGTCCCTACTTGACCGCGTGGGTTTTCCCCTGGGGCATTTCTCTAGGGGTTTTCCTCCCACTTCTAAAACTGCAACTTCTTCTTCGTCATCTCAAGTTGATAATATAGTATAGTTAAAGCTAAAACCGTATAGTTGATGGCATAAAGGGCCTTAGTTGCCGAAAATGCCATAAAATATACAACAACAACAACAACAGTGCTTCACTTCACGCTTGCATGCTGCGGATGCACACTGCAAAACTTTTAGCTTTTAACAATTAGCATTCCTCGCATACATAACGTCAACAAAACCGTGACATTTGTTACGCCTGCCGTACCCAAGGCCATTGGAGTAGAACCTGCCCAAATTTACCGCAACAGCTAAGCACTTCGGCACAGAACGGCGTCCAGCACCGGAACGGACCATGGGACAAGGCAACACCGGCGTTCCCGGGCGGGGAACGTGTCCCCTAGGCCCACCCCGCGTAGAGAGAGAGAGAGAGAGAGGTCGAGAGGAAGGGGGAACGGGCCGCAGTCCCGAGAGGGCAAAGGAGTCACAATAGCAAGTTAAGTTTCTTGATACCAGTAACCCCACTTTAATATCATTGATGATTATTTGAGTACAGCCCTTCTTTTCCTCGGGAAAATGGTTTTCTGTTAAGTTTGACCTGAAAGCGGGGTACCACCACATTATTATATTTCTTGAGCATCGAAAATATCTTGGGTTTGTGTGGTTTAACAACGGGAACCCAACGTTATGAGGTCTTGCCTTTTGGCCTTTCGACCCGGCCCTTATGTTTTCACAAAAGTGGTTCAGAAATGGAGAAGTGAAGGAATGTATCGTAGCCTATCTGGACAATGGAATGTGTTACGCGAATGGTTTTCATAAAGCCATAAAACACAGTAAAGAGGTCAAAACAAAAGTGACTACCAAGTCAGTGTTCGAAAACTTGCCATTTTGGTCAGGAAAATTGCCTCGGCGTTAAGGCATACCTTGTTGTCGTATTAATGAGCAAGATCATAACAAAAGCCATTCATTGTTCGATAGAACGGAGATTCCTGGAATTCCAAAGTCGAACTTTCAATTCATGCGGGCGAAGAACTGCATTTTTGGTCGCATAATATCGAGTCACTTAAAACTACGCTCATCAACTACAATCTATATAGTTGTTCGAAGAGCGTATATTCTGACGCCAGTGCACACTGGTTTTGTTCGGTACATTTTCAATCTTAAGACTCAACCTCTCACAGGCAGAGGTCATTTCAACAAAATCTCGTTGCTCATGCTGGAGAGTTAAAGGCCGTAGAGTAAGTGTTAAGTTAGCAATCCACGCCTTACAGCACGGCTGCAGAATCAAATGGTTACAGACCAGGCAGTGACGGAAATCATTTCGAACGGTAGTACGAAACAAGATCTGCATAATTTTGCTCTGAACAGGTGTCGGTTATGTTTACGTCATGTAATTTTTTAGACATGTGGTATAAGACCACGGGCATGTTGCATGCAACTGACAATAGAATAGAAAGATCAGAAATGTCTATTGACACTCACACAAAACGGATCGATGCAGATAAGTGTTGTCTGGCTGCAGCCAGATTCGTGGCCTCTGTTATTGGCCAGATAATTTCTCTGACTCATCCAGACCAGATCTTTGTATCGCTGTATAGATACAAGAGCCTGCTTGAATGCACCAGTAATTGTTGATGAAGATGCATATAATAAAATTCAATTTTGGAAAAAAGAAGTCGGAGCCCTAAACAACCAGGGACTAAGTATTTAGTATAAAGATGAATGCGAGATTGAAGCATTTAGTGATGCACCCGCGCATGGTTTTGGCGGTGTGCGGGAACCTTGGCTGAAGGTACAGAAGTAATCGGTTCATGGAACCGTGAAGAAGCTCAGCGAAGCTCCACTTGGAGAGAGGCTGAAGCAGTGAACAGAGTACTAAGGAGTAACGTAGAAGTTCTTGAAAACAAAACAGTAAGATGGTTCACTGACAATAAGAATGAAAAGACAATCATAAACTCGGGGCTTTGATATGTCCAGCCTGGCAATCGGCGCCATATTGTGTCGTTCTATTCCCGATGGTCTTTCGACAAGATCAGAAATTGCCAACATTTTTGAATTTCCAGTCTGTTCTTTCTTTTTCAGAGCAGGCAGAAGAGCAAACACAAGTTTGTGGAAAACAGGTGTCGCAGTACAGTACTGGCAGTGAGATTTAACGGCTCTAACCAAGCTATAAATGCGTTCAGAACGCAGTACGTTGGTTGCCAGGCAACCCAAGGCACTCGTGTGCAATCATCCACAGTGGATGAAGCTGCTTTATGGGGCATGCTTGATCGGTTACCTTTGTATACATGTACCTTTTACAGTGTAGTTAAAACATACGTCGCAGAACAGTACTGGCGGTGAGATTTAACGGCTCTAACCAAGCTAGAAATGCGTTCAGAACGCAGTACGTTGGTTGCCAGGCAACCCAAGGCACTCGTGTGCAATCATCCACAGTGGATGAAGCTGCTTTATGGGGCATGCTTGATCGGTTACCTTTGTATACATGTACCTTTTACAGTGTAGTTAAAACATACGTCGCAGTACAGTACTGGCGGTGAGATTTAACGGCTCTAACCAAGCTAGAAATGCGTCCAGAACGCAGTACGTTGGTTGCCAGGCAACCCAAAGCAATCGGGAGCTTTCATCCACAGTGGATGAAGCTGATATGAGACACGCTTGACCGGTTACCATTGTATTCATGTACCTTGTGTACAGACCCTCAACAGGTCTGCAGAAAAAGGGGCTTGCAGGTCCCGCGGCTAGATCGAAGAAATATATTGGCCAATGTAAATGCGAAAAAGGGGCGAGCAAGACGCCCCGTGAGAGACGGGTGAGCCGAGCGGGCAAGGGCCGCTGCACGCTCGCCGTGAGAGACGTGCGAGCTGAGCGGAAAGGGCGGCTACACGCTCGCCGTGACAGACGGGCGAGTTGAACGGGGCGGGGCCGGTGAACGCGCCCAGGTTGGTGCAGATGGAGCCACAAAATTATCCCAGCCTGTGGAGTAAACAGGTGTTGGCGCGGTGCTTGACCTGTGGTCTCGCGCTTATGTTGGATTTTACGGTTGAATCTTCCCTGAAAGTGGGCCCTACTTTGCTATGCAATGGAAGGGTATTTTCGAGGATGGTGTGCAATAGCTTTAGTCCAGTGAGTCAATAATGCCGTTCTTTTGTTCAGAGTAGACAGAGGAGCAAACACAAAGTGTGTGGAAAACATGTGTCGCAGTACAGTACTGGCAATGATATTTAACCGCTTAACCAAGCTAGAAATGCGTTCAGAACGCAGTGCGTTGGTTGCCAGGCAACCCAAAGCAATCGTGTGAATTCATCCACAGTGGATGAAGCTGCTACGGGACATGCTTGATCGGTTACCTTTGTATACATGTACCCCATAGCTATAACATACGTTTTGTTCTTTGTTTGATTAAGCTTGTCTTCAGTAGCCAACCATGGAAGAGTCGCTTTGCTTCGACGAACTTGGACGACACCTTGGATCATCTCGCTAGACATTGACAGGAATCGCGTACAGGTCCTGGGCAAATATAGTGCTTCAGACCTCGGAGGGACTTAAACGGACACTGTTAAAGTCAAGGAAAGAACCATTATACCGGAGATGATCGCTGAACTGGTGCAAAAGACTGGATACCCCCAGCGAGGCGGGGGAAAGAAAGGGTGATAGCGAGCACCAAGACATCCCGAGGTGGAGGCCAGGGATGGAGAGGGCTCGGAAGGGACGGAGAGGCTAGGGCGAGCAAGACGCCCGTGAGAGACGGGCGAGCTGAGTGGACAAGGGCCGCCGCACGCTCGCCGTGAGAGACAGGCGAGCTGAGCGGGAAAGGGCCGCTGCACGCTCGCCGTGACAGACGGGCGAGCCGAGCGGAGCGGGGCTGGTGAACGCGCCCCGGGGAAAATGTATCAAGGTTTGCTCTGCATAGTTTGAGAGCAGGAGGAGCCTCAGAGGCTGCCAATGCAGGTGTTCCCGACAGTCGGAAACAGCCAAAGACACATTGTGCGAGACAGTTTTCAAGTCTCTTATCAGTTTCTAAGTCTTTGGTTATCTAAACTAACCCGTTCTTTATAATTCATCCAGGTCACAGCGCCAAGCGGTGTATACCAAAATCATTGTAGTTGTGGTGTTGTTTCTTGTGAAACGTGTTTAAAGGGTAAATGTTGATTTATTTATTTAAAATGTGATAATTCATCCAATCCTACCTTCATTTTTCTTCGTTTGCCAAATTTCCAGAATAGGTGACTGGGGGAGGGAGAAGGGCCAGAAAGGGGGGGGGGGGGGGGGGGGGGGGGGGAGGGGGGGGGGGGGGGGGATTTTTATGGGCCTCCCTAACCACTCGGCCACGGTACCCCACGAAACAGCTAGCGTAGTTATGCCATGGAGTTTCTTCCTCCATGGTTATGCCCAATTCCCCACCTCCACGGCCGTTGTACTAATTTTGCCTAACATATATATTCCGATGTTTTTTTGAGGTCATGGTCAGTCTGGGACGACTGATCTGTACATGTGCATACATGCATGCAGCTACCCGTATTATTAAATCGCAGTACAGTGTCACTGGTGAATTATTGACCTCGTGTATCTGCAGGTGTAAGCGCAATTGTATGCGTAATTACGCTCCAACTGCTCCAACAGATCTCGTAAAAGGAGCATTGCCACACATCATAGTGCGATAAACCCTCGTCAGTGTTATCATTCTGAACAGGCATACAATGAATTTTTCGGCGAGTCAGGAGTACGCTACTTACGACGGTAGATATCTGCAGCATGAGACGGTGAAAAGGTACATACACAAGCTTCCGTTTAGTCCAGATGACGATGTGTTTGATGTCGGCTGCGGTACGGGTGAAGAGACGAAAAGTATGGCAGCCAATGTTAGAAGTGTTGTTGGTAGGTAAACAAAATGATACTAGCAGATGATACTAGCAGATACTAGCAGATGGCCTGTCCGGCCTTAGGTCCGTTTTTCATCTGTCTTGCGTGCGTTGCGTTTGCGCTGCGCTCCCCCGTCTGTGTCATTATATATGGAGCGATTAAGACGAACACGGACCGGGAGCGGTTGCGGGCGTGGGCCAGGGTACTTTTAGAAAGCTAAAAATGATTTTCTGACGTTGTGCGACGTGATGAATCACTTTTAGATGATTTGCTATTTACTCCCGATCGATTTTCGATAACTTTTTGCACACGTTTATAGTCAAAATACCTATTTGTATGGCAGCCAATGTTAAAAGTGTTGTTGGTAGGTAAACAAAATGATACTAGCAGATGATACTAGCAGATACTAGCAGATGGCCTGTCCGGCCTTAGGTCCGTTTTTCATCTGTCTTGCGTGCGTTGCGTTTGCGCTGCGCTCCCCCGTCTGTGTCATTATATATGGAGCGATTAAGACGAACACGGACCGGGAGCGGTTGCGGGCGTGGGCCAGGGTACTTTTTTTAGCAGATGGCCTGTCCGACATTGAAAAAACACCATGGAGGTCCTATAGGGATCTCCAGAATCTAGTGTTGTGGTCGTTATTTTCCAATGAAGCCTCAAACATAACCCAAACATCAGAACACGATAACTTGAATTTAGCTGAAACAAAATCCGACCACACGGTCGCATATGGCGCATATGTCTACAAAAAATTAGTCCCGCCAGCGCGTATGGATTTGGCCGAATAACCGTCTAGGTTAGTGCAAATGATAGAATAATCCTTTAATATAATATTACTCTCCAGGAATTGACGCCTCACAGGAAATGCTGGACGTTGCCCGGAAAGTCAACTCGGGACCGAATGTAACATATTGTATTGGGGACGCACGGACTGTGGGAGACAACCCGGAATGGCGGGAACGATTTGACAAAATCACGTGCTTCCACGTCTTCCACTGGTTCGCAGAACATGCCCAAGCCCTCAGAAGTATTCTGTCCTGTCTCAAACCAGGAGGGAAGGCGCTATTCCTGATTAGCAATGTCAACGGACATATGGTAGAGATAGCGAAGTTCTTGGCGACTCACGCTAAATGGTCGCAATATCTAAAGGTTTGAAGCCCATCCCAATTAATTTAGGTTAAACTAAGTGTTTTTAAAATCGTGCGTCAATTAAAGGGACATACCGGCTTTGTTGGGCTGTTTTGGGCTTGAAATAGACCCCTACATGATTCTGAAGGTCTTTCCGAAATAGACTGAAGAGAACCTGAAAAGAAACCACAACATTTGGCAATTTTTGAAATTTTTCAAAAAATGAAGGTCGCGTGATTGATCCGAACCAGATTCTGGTTCGGCTAAATCACGTGGTTCTGGAGTTAGTTTTATTTCCAGCCGTAGAAAGAAGTGCAAGTTGATTTTGTCATTCGCGGGTAGTTTATCTTCTTGTTCAAAAATAATGTCCTACGAACACAATGTACCATACCGTATTTTCCAATTTGTACACAATCTGCCAACAGATTTCATAAGAAGGGTTTCTGGGTGTTGATATGGAGGAGAGAATCTCTCGGAGAGAGAATTTTCGCGTCTTCGCTTCGCGGCGATAAATAATTTCCGAAGAAAAAAACACACCATAGACCTATTGCGGGCGCGAAAGACACCAACAAGTTGCGTTCGAGTTGCTTCCTCGAGTCAGCGCTGACCTGAGGGATCATGCCAGGTGTGATTAGTCGGGGAGAACAAGAAAACGAGGTTAAACACGTTTCGACCCATATCAAACGCCACATTCATTTACAAACACATGATACATAATACATCGCGACGGCTGGTAAAACGTATAGCCCAACATTTGTCTCTTTTGTTAATTTTAAACATTTCTAGTTAATTACGTGACATTTTTTTCACAACCACCATCAGCAAATTATTGTCAAGAATGCTAGATCGCTACATTATGTAAACAGTAAGCCGGTGTGTCCCTATAAAAGTGATTTCAGACGGTGTAACACAACATAAGCAGCATTTATAGTTGCACTGTCCGTGTTTGGGTGAAAGGATTAAACCATTAGTTTACACAAACGAAAGAATTTAGACAGCTTACGCGTCTTTGCAACGGAAAATATAAAAAAAACCTTAAATTTCCGACGTCGGGAATTTGACATACAAGCCTTTTTCTTGAAACGGGCTTCACCAGTTGTACATGTGCCCGGGCCGTACACACATATGTATACGTATATAACCATGTCGAATAAAAGACAGGGCCTGTCATTTATTAATTCTTGTTTTTAATTGACTGGTATTAATCCTTGACGAACTTTTACGTTCTTGGTACCAAATAAAATATGATAACTTTTTCTATTTTATAAAAAAGCAATTTAACTTTAAAAACAAGATCGGCCTAAAATCGGACAGTCATCTTCAGGTAGCGTCCACACTGGAGCATCTTGCCGTTCCGCTGCTGTGTTATTTTGAGCGCGCGCCCAATTTTTGACGTTCGCAGTGTGGACGTTCACAGAAACAACAACGGTACGGTAGCCTTTAGCGGCAAACGCTCAGAGTTTAAAAGGTTTCAACTTTCAGCGGTGCCGGTGACGTTGACATTCCGTCGCCGTCGGTTGCCGTTTCCGTCGCAATTCACTTCAGTGCGGAAACACCTTTCAGGTTGAGTCAAAGTTTATTAAAATTAATCTTTGTCCTTTCTCGGGCAGAATAAGCAAGTGCATGCTTGCTAATGTTCCTTTTCCATTTTGTTGGCGTCTGGGCGTTCACAAACGCGGTACGGTAAAGTGATAATTCAAGGAAGATCGTCGCAACGTCAAAACCCCATTGCCATTTTCTGACTGCTCCCCGGATGTGCGACCCACCGCGAGACTTACACGGTCTATTATCAAGGTTCAACTGCAATAGGATTGTACACGGAGATCCCAATGTCCTGGCCACTACACAGTGGCCACAATAGACCGTATCGAATAGCCGCCATTTCGTCGGGCAGTTTCTTTGTTCCTTGAGGACATGCATATTGTGCTTCCAGTGTTTAGCGGTTTAAGTAACAAAAGGTGCCCCACGAAATGGCGGCTATTCGATACGGTCTATAATAAGATATATATGTGACCTGTGACCAAGCAAATTTTGCCACTTTAGGCAGGTGGCCACTTTATAAAGGTGGTCTTAATGACAGGTTAAGTTGAATGTAAAAATGTACATAATACAGCGGGGGCATTGTAACCCGCTCCCTGCCTCCCCCATTGTACACCCCACCCCAACAAGTTGTAATTTCACCATTTAGTATGACGGATTCTCTCATTTTACAGGGCTACAGGCTAAACTACTATTCGCTGAATGGAACCATACCCGAAATTGTGAATTTTGTTACGTCATGTGGCTGGACCAACGTGGAATGTGACACGGCACCAACGCAAAGCATTTCGGAGACGCACACAAAACGTATGTCTATAAAAATGATTAACGTTTCACTTGTACTTTGCTATTCTACGAACATCTGCAGAGTGACTACCACTTCATTAAAGTGCAATCATTGATCTTTATCTCCCGACGACGTCATCCTAAATCCTCGGTCACAAATGGCCTGCGGCGTGTTAGCGGCGGCCGTAAGTCCCCAAAACTTCCATTATAACCGTGCCGTGGCCGCACGGTAGAATATGCTAGCCGTGAGGCGATCTCAAGGTTTTTTGCTCGTCGCAGGGGCTTACTATTTCTATAACTTAACATTAAACCTTCGGAAATCGCAAGGCCGTAGGCCGCAACCCCGCCGCATGTATCATCGCATGTATCAAAGGACGCCACACGGAGACCTTGCGGCGACCTAACGGCGTCCTTGCGGCGGCCGCAACAGCCGTGCAGGCGCCTTGCAATTGCCTTGCGGGCTCCTTGCGATTGCCTTGCGGTCGCCGTGAGGGCGCCTCGCAGTTTGTCAACTGGCGCCTTGCGATCTCCTCACGAATTTTGATTTCATGACTTTTACGACTGCCGTGCGGCCCTCTTAACATTTGTGAACACTGCTCTGGAGGCCCGCAAAGCCGTACGGTATGTAAAAATCCCATCTACAAGCCGCAGACCGAAGAACCGTGCGACGGCAGCATTATGTCACCGAGGCTTTAAGAGGCCAAGCCCGACACGCTTCCCGACACAATAACCCCAGTGGTGTTGGGAAGCATTGGGTGGGTCGGGGCAGATGGGTTTAAGATTCCGACGCACCACACGACAAAGATGGTGCGTCGTGGTGTTGTGAAGTGGGATTTCTGACACTTTTGAACCTATTTAAAAAAAATCGTACGACGCACCCGCGTGTCGAAATGTGTCGTTGGCGTCTACGACACAAATCATATTGGTCAGCATATATAGGACACGAATTGCAACACACCCTCGCCACCGACAAAGGCAGCTACGACCGGTATCACCTCTACATCCATTTTGATGGTATGACAAGAACGCGAACAAACTCTCGGGTGTGTCGTTGAGACGTCAGTTGTGTCGTACGTACTCTTGGTGCGCTTTTTGTCATCCACGGCACGCTTGCGACACACGACTTTGTCGTAGGACTATTTGTGTTGCAAGCGTGTCGTGGGCGTGTCGGGCTTGATTCGTAATCTTTTTGATTTGTGTGTTTTGTTTGTGTGCTTGGTATTTATATTGTGACCCGTTTTGCTATGAGTATGCATGTCTTTCCCCGCCTTTCACCTCTTGCGTCCTGGGTTCGATTTCTGCACGTGGATCGGGTTTTAAGTTCTAACTTACTTGACCGCGTAGTTTTTCTATAGGAGATTTCCCTTTGGGATTTCATCCCACTTCTAAAACCGCACCTCCTTCTTCATCTCAAGTACATACATGTACATGTATAAAGTTAAATTCAGATATCGTATACAGTAGATGGCATAAAAGGCCTCAACTGCCAATGATGCAATCAACAACAACAACATTGACTTATTCCTATCTTGGGATGGCTCGCTACACAATTAAAACTGGCGCGCTTTAGGGAGGATTCACACACTGAGCCTTTTCGCGCGTAAATTCGGCGCGCGTCGCTTTGAGGGAAAACAAACCGGTGTGTAGTGAATTTACATGTAGAGTGTAACGATACATTAAAAATCACAATCAAAAACACTTTCCGCCCAAGTTGATTCTGGTTCAAAGTGCGTCCATTCACTTAAAATCCACTCCACGTAGCTTTTTCTAAAAGCTACGAGCGTCAAATTTAGGCTCAGTTTGAATTCACCCTTCGCACTACTTTTCAGAGAAGCGCCAGCCTGATTGAATTTTTCAACCAAATATCGGGTTAAATGAGACCCATAAACTTATTGCAAGGACATTTTCCTGTTCAAATTCCGCATTTGTCTCGTTCACAGTGTTATTGAAGACGTGTTTAGGGCAAACGGCGTACATTCCGGAGGCAGAGCACGAGGCCTATCTGGAGGACCTTTGGCAGTTTGCGTTTTCTAGGTACAAGGACACGTCCGTAGAAGGGAACGTTCAGCTTCCCTTCCAAGATGTAGTCATCCGTGCTTACAAGCCGTCTTAGATACACGGAAACCCGATGTTGGGACCCGATGAGGCACCCGATGAGGCACAGCATTCTCAGTGTGAACTAAATCTGAAATTAATTTAGAAGAAATTGTCCTACAATTTTGTACTTTGCATAACTACACACAGCACAATAAATAAGTACCGCCCCCCCCCCCCCAAATAACTCCTCATAATTTATTAAGTAAGAACCCTTTAAGAATCACGACTAGTAAAGAATATTTCCATGGTTGTTAGGTAACCGTTGTGTACAAATTAGAGGCAACCATTACTTCATAGCTGACTGAGCACAAATTAAAGACAAAATTACCCAATTTCAAAATTCACAAGAGTGATTTCATTACTTCAGTTCGTTGAGAAACAGTTAACTTAATGTTCAGCAATGTGTGTATTCACCACGCTTGTCCATGACCTCTAGACATCGTCTTCTCACGGTGTTGATGAGTCTGGTCAGTGGTCACCCACTGCTGAGGATAGTACACCCAGCACGATATGTGGCAAAGGGACTTCCCCCTAACGCCCCTATTCTTTAACACACTCTTCCCTTTTGTTAAAGCACCAACTCCCCCTAAAAACTGAAAGGAATTCCTTGGATGTTTGAGACACAATAGGGAAACAATGATAGGGGGGATACCCTCTGCCACATATCGTGCTACACATGTAGGATAGCCATCCATTCTTCCTGCAATAATCGTGACAGGTCATCCAGAATGCTGTCTGCATTGATACGGGCAGCGACCTACACAGAACGCTTAAACAACTTTATGCGTAGTATTTCCTTCATATGATGGATCACTTGTTTAGCAAGACATTACTGCTGTTCATATTGATGTAACATCAGTAAAAGTATAGCCTTTTTTTCGACTTAATATTTCATAGCAGTAAATCACAGAAAAAGTCTTCAAGTTGGAATTATGGTAAATGCTGCAGTTTTCACCCCCAGTTTTGTCACGGCTTACAACAGGCAACATTTAAAGCAAACTCAAACAGCCATGGATTACAAAAGTTTCAGCAAGTTTGAGAAAAAGTGTAATCTTTTGTGTACAGTTGAATGTGATTTTCCTGTATTTGCCTCTTGTGACATCACAACCTTTGCATGAATATGCATAATTATTCACATTAGCATAAAAGCTGAAAGCCTATGTTTTAACCCAAAAAAACAAGCTCAAAATATGACTATACAATTGGTATGACAGTTGTAACTGAGTAGAGTAGTTTCATAGCATAGATTTTATTGATAAAAATCCCAAATCATGGGCCCTTTAAACTGGTCCCAAAGATGCCCGATGGGATTCAGGTCCGGCGAATTTGCAGGCAACACCATTCTCTGGACTCCCCCGCTAGCCAAAAATGCGTGTAATGGATGCCTCTAATTTTCACACAACGCGGTTACCTAACAACAATAGAAATATTCTTTACAAGTCGTGATCCTTAAAAAGTTCTTACTTTAGAAATTATGAGGAGTTATTTGGGGGAGGCGTAGACTTATTTATTGTGTTGAGTGAATGTTGCTTGTTTGGAATGTCTGTGTATTGTTAAATCTGGACTATGTTGTATATATAAATATGTGGGAAAATTCCCTGGTGGGTTTTAGATTCGTATAACAAACAGCAAATAGTAAACAATTTTAGGAATCTATTAACTGGATCAGTAAAATCTTTCGAATGTACAGATTTATTAATTCGTTTATTTTTTGTTTTCTTTTTTACGATTTCACAACATCGCATTCCAGTGACTTCGGTATAGGCCTATAGCTTACTAATTCAGAAAAAGAAAGAAAAACCACAACCGCTAGTCAATCACTTTAAACCAGACATGTATAAAATTATTATTGGTAAGATGAAGATATACCAAGGAAAAAAATGTAATTGTTTGGGGAAGAATATTGTTATTTGAGGGTTTTGTTGGAATTTGTTGGGTTTTGGGGCTTCGGGAACAATATGCACAAAAACCTTTACAGAAATATGCACTAAATTTGACTAGCCTATATTTTGTACTTTCAGGATTTGTATGTTTTATATTTTTTGTTAGTTTGACTATTTTTCAAAACCTCGGTATTGAGAAAATTCTAAGACTTTATGAAGTTGTAATTTTGTAGTTTTGGAAATTGTGACGAGGAAGTGATAAGTTCGGAGCATTTCTCTTATTATGTAGCAATTTATTTACGGGTAAAACCAATCGGAAAGAATAAACCGTGTAAGTTTTCAGGCATATTGGACTAAGGGAACGGTTATGGGTAACGTTCTTACGATTTTCTCTGATTTGTCGTAATGCCGTGGCGCTTTTTTATAAGCCCCAAACAGCAATAAATTGAAAGAGCACCTTGAATTCCACCGCTTCTGAGTATATAGGCTACCCTTTACAACATGAGCCGATGAGCCAAATGTGACATTTTTACCGCTGTTAAATGTATTTGCTGATATGTATTTATATTTACACGTATCTTGGTTACCCAAATATATAGGCTAACCAGCAGGTGCGAAGCTTTAAATAAAATTTCCAAGACAAATACTTTGATGAATTGCTGCGATCTTCTATTTTGGCGTTTAAAATGTAGGGGTTAAAATTCCGTTTTTACAGAATATCATTGATTAACAGTAGTATAATGTCAATGATAATAATTTTACACAGTTTGGTCAACTAATCGTCATCTAAAGTCCTATACTTAACCTAGTTTCTCTACATGTCAAGTTATAAAGAATCTGAGGATGCACATTTTCAAAAAGGAGGTTGATAAAGGTTTTATTTCATTTAATGTATGAAATAATGTGAATGTCTGTCTGGTAAAAATCTCGTTTCCATCATCAACTGCTTACATGTGCATTTAGGGATCTGAATGTTATGGGGATCTAAAGGAGTCGTTTTGGTCTCATAGACTCCCACAATTTCCCACCAGAGACACTAATGCCTATAGACTCGTACCCCAATCTGCTGGAGATGCTCGCCCATCAGGTCTGGGGAATCACGGTGAGAGCTTATCGCTGATAGGTTGAATGTCATTATACCCATTTGTGAGCCGTCGTTGATAGTACGTGCACTGCTATTGGTCATTGGTCATGCGATCAAATCAGCGTGCTGCCATAGCAACAGAACGAGCCTTGGTAGTAGTCGGGTGCCAAATTGCAATATGACGCGGCACGGCGCTATGCATGTACAATACAGCTTCTAGACTCCGTCAGTGTTTCAAATGCTATGCGGTATAACTGTTGTGATTGAATTTGACCGAGATTGGAAGGGAATTTCGTTGTTTGACGACGGACAACGTCATAAAGAAGTGCCAGCTACTAAATAAGAACCTGTAATGTAATGTGGGCGAAGAAGGTACGTGTCATGTTTCTTGTAAAAACCATTTGGGGTGTGTTATGATACTGATTGTGTGCAGCCTTCCGAGCTTTACCCGCGATGCTCATGATACTAAGCCAAAAGCTTCGCAGGGGTCCCGCACCAAAATTCGGTGCGGGCCTCAACCAATCAGCGATGAGCTCTCATTGTGATTCCCTAAACATGATGGGTAAACATCCCCAGCACGTCGGGATACGAAGCTACACTAAAACCTTGAAAACCATGTGATGGGGCAACCAGAAAACGTATTAAGTCCTATCAAGGGAACCGCCAAAACTGGGAAAAAAATAATTGAAACTCCTCAAACAATAAAACATGATGATTTTTGCCTGCTAGAATCTTCACATCTGGGCAGAAATCTACCAGCAAACCATGTTTTAGCTCTTTAGTCCCAACTAGAACACATTTTATGAGGCTTCAAAAATACTGTGAACTACATTGAGTAATTCAAATTTCAACACGACGCCTACAACACCACAATTATTAGTTTTAACACCTAGGGTGTTAAAAATAATGCATTTATTCCAAGTGATGAATATAAACTAACACCCATGGTGTTAAATTTTAACACCAGACTTGGTATCTATATATGACAACACCACTGGTGTTAATTTAACACCACATTTTTTGCATTGTAAAACTTGGGATTCCTTTGCTGGGTACCATTTGGGTATTTTTGAAGAAAGTTTTAGCAAAATTTTAGAGGTGTTATGTAGGCTGAGTTGACAGGGGATGACTCATTTCCCCCTAAATTTCATATTTCCATCACTTTTACATAACATGTTGATGGGGATAAGAACATTGATGGCGATACTATATATCAGGACTCGACTTGACTTGTTCTAACACTGCAACGAAAAGGGTATTAAACATGGGAAACAAAAGTCCTTGTGCCTATAACAAGTATACAACTCGTACATTATTGTCATACAAATAAGAAATATTACCAACTTAAAAGCGGATACGAACTTCACAAACAATGGCATATGCAACGATGCCTTGCAGTATGGGACGGCGCCATTATGTCCGAATACTGGGCAATTAAAGGTACACACCGGCCTACTGTTTCAAGATTTAGTGATGTAGCAGCATTGACAATACTTTTTTGATGGTCGTTGTGAAAAAAAGATCATCAAAATATCCCGTAATTTACTAAAGAAGTGCAAAGTTAACAAAAACGGTCAAAAGACGGGTTATACGCTTTACCAACCGTTGCAACTACGCGCGAGCCTCACGACTTTGTCACAAACGATTCGCTCTTCTCCTGCTCAGGATATCTCAAATTTTCTGCTCACGATTTCACTGGACAGCCCGGACGACCGAATAGGAATTTCCGTTTTCTTCTTCACGAACGTACACCGAAGCAACACGCCCGTGTGTGTGTGCACTCAGGCTATTTGCCGTGCTGCGCGGGGCAAATATCCTACACTCCACGGTAGCACGCGCTCGCTCCCATTTCTCCGGACTCTCGAAACAAACAATTATGTTCGAATTTTTATACTTATGTTTAACTTTGTTTAATACCTGTATAAATAGTCTCTCTTTTGTCAATTACTTATAAATATTGGGGGGGAAATCAGAGTTGAATTTGGTGCAGTTCTGCAGTAACAAACTTTTATACGGCTGGAAATACAACTAACTCACAAGACCACGTGACTTTTCGGAACCAGAATTTTGTTCCGAAAAGTCACGTGACCTTGCATTTTTCAAAAGTGCTCAAAAACGGCCAAATTTGACGGCGTCTTTTTAGGATATATCTAATTTACTCTCGAAAGCGCTTCAGAATAATGTATGGGTCTATTTCGAGCCCAAAATAGCCCAACAAAGCCGGTGTTTCCTTTAATGACTTTTGCGTACATTTTCGTTTATTGCCATAGGATTTTACGAAGGACCTATATGCAAAGACGTCATTCCTTGTCCAGTATTCGGACAAAATGGCAGCGCCCAGATTTAAAGCAGATTACGCGTTGCAATTGTTGAGGACAAGGTCTCTGTTTCTTGGGTATAATTCCCCAAACTTTAAACCCTTATGAAAACCATGCAGTGATCACATGCAGGCCTATATTCCAACGGATCTGCTATATACTGGGTCTACATCAATCGGGGAATAATATGCTTACTGACAGCCATCTTGCATACGAAGCCATTCGAATTTATACACCACACACTGGGTGAGGTCACAATTCTGTGTGTTACGTGTTAGTGTTACAGATCTGTTAACACGGCATTAATCTGGACCTCTAACTCAACGTCCAGGTTAACACCGTGTTAACAGATGTGTTAACACGGTGTTAACGCCATGTTAATTATCTGCATTGTACATAGGGCGAAGTCACAACTCTGGGTTGCGTGTTAGTGTTAGTGTAACAGATCTGTTAACTTAATCAGAATTGTGACCTCAGAACAAACCCCGTGTTAACTCGATGTTAACATGGTGTTTAGGACGTGTTAGTGTTACATCTCATGTTAGTTCATCACCTCATGTTACAGATCGTGTTAGTGTAACAGATCTGTTAACATATATGTTAAGTTAATCTGAACAAAGTGGGTGGTGTTAATTTTGATTAATTTAGAACTTTCGTGATTTTCAATTAATTGAGTTTCATTTTTCAACACAACTTATAAATGTGTTGGATCTTGCATTCTACCCACAATTGAGACTTTTTCCGGCTCCGTAAAGGTTTTAAAAATGTCAATCACTTAGTAGTTAAAACTCGTGTAACACGGACCGGAGGTCACAATTCTGTGTGTGTTAGTGCTGAAAGTCGTGCAGAACCCTACCAAAGATGCCGAGTCAACAGATCTGTTACACTAACAATAACACGGTTTCCCGAGACGCCGATTTAACTCGATGTTAACTCGATGTTAACATGATGTTAACATGATGTTAACATGGTGTTAACACTGTCACACTAACACTAACACGCAACACGGTATTGCGCACTCACTCGCTGCAATTTGCGGTTCCGTGCACGACTTTTAACACGTCCTGTTAACACGGCGTTTGTTCTGAGGTTACAATTCTGATTAAAGATCTGTTAACAGATCTGTAACACTAACACGTAACACACAGAATTGTGACCTCACCCACTGTGCCACAACCCGTCCCCGTAGATAGCAGTGCAGCCACGTATAGAGCTGGCTCCCCTTGACGCCAATTACGGTACCCAGTATCCTGCATGGTTCCATCCACCTAACTGTCGCGCCGCCTTGTACGGTCGTAACGATACCCAATCCAGCAGCCAGTTATCCCAAATGCACGTCTGCAAGAATTGATGAACGCCAGATGAGCAGATAAACGGCTGCAGTGGGTCACTGCGTCATCAGAATTGAAGTATCGCGTTTCCTGGCGTTAAGGTAGCAATTGCCGCCCCATTCTAACCACGGAGGTTGACAGCGTACCTGTCGTCGTAATGACGTCATCTCACCGGTATCGTTATACCGTCCGAAGCAGGACCAAAGCAAATGATGTCATCAGGATGAACTGCTGCGAAATTAAAACATTTAAAAATACTGTACACCCAGTCCCTGCTACGATTAGCGATTTGAAGCAATAAAAAGCGTCCAGGATTGACGCAAGATAGAACGAGGGGTCTAGTTTGCTCGCTTGGCTTTCTGTAACAAAGATACGTTTTTGAGTCTCTGGGGCCGGACTCTCGTCCCCGTGGCTAGTATTGCTTCACTGGCAAGATTCACGGTAAGTTTCTGTCTCTTACGCTGCACGACTTGTTTACGTTGTGTGCGGTGCTGGTGGCTCAAATACGTAATACAAGTGCACTTGTGGTGTCCTTGTTGCGATACGTTATATGGCAAATTTGTACACGGGTATGCTATTGCATTTTTTTGTTGCCATCCCTAGAACTACCTCAAGGTATTCATTATACACTACTGAAAAAAGGTTAAGGACCACTTTTTTCTTAACTTGTAATTTTTTTCCAAGCAATGAGTGAGGTCTAGTTCTTTCATTTTTTGTTTGTCTAGATGGTGTTCTCATTGGAATAAAAAATTAAAGAAATGTTTCAAAACATCAACTGCACATTTTCACAATTTTCAGTCTGAATGTCTTTCAATCGGCTCAGTAGTGAGTATGGCCTCCTCTTGCAG
The DNA here is from genome assembly GCA_037783545.1 of Henricia sp. BOLD:AAB3569. Classification (NCBI taxonomy): domain Eukaryota; kingdom Metazoa; phylum Echinodermata; class Asteroidea; order Spinulosida; family Echinasteridae; genus Henricia; species Henricia sp. BOLD:AAB3569. Next base: position 256,581 of record JBBELK010000597.1, on the reverse strand, counting down.
AAATAACGGCCTCACACCGCTGTCTCATGGAGTTAATGAGGCGATTGCCGTATCTGACGGCCAGCGCATCCCATGCAGCCTCCTGAGAGCTACACCCAGCTGCTGCAGTCCATGTGGCTGTGCTTCCAGCTGCGCGATACTCCTCCCCATCATGTCCCAGACATGTTCTATGTGATTCAAGTTTGGGGACTTCGCTGGCCAGTCCATGCGCTCGATCCCATGGTTCTCCAGGAACTGTGTCACCACCCCTGCTCGGTAGGGACGGGCATTATCGTGCATGAAAATGAAATTTCCCCCCGCATTTTCTGCAAATGGCACCACGATAGGTTCAAGGACTTCATCCCTGTACCTCACTCCTGTCATTGATACCCTTGGGACCACGTAGAGACGAGTACGGTTGCCATAGGCGATGCCTCCCCACATCATGATGCTGCCTCCCCCATAACGGTCATGTTCTGCAATACAGGGGTCGGCAAATCTCTCTCCTCCTCGCCTCCAGACTCTCACACGTCCATCATTGTGGTCGAGGAGAATCTACTCTCATCTGTGAACAGAACACGGCGCCATTGCTGTTGGGTCCATCCGACATGCTCCCGAGCCCAGTTGAGACGGATTCTTCTGTGAGCAGGATTCTTGAGACGGATTCTTCTGTGAGCAGGGGTGAGTGGACGCACTGCGCTGGCCTTCTGGCATGCATATTGGCTCTGTGAAGTCGGTTACGGATTGTTTGAGTGGAAACAGTCACTCCAGTGGCAGCAGCGAAGTCATTATTGAGTCGACGTGCACTGTGGAGGGGTTGCGGAGGCAGAGATTCGTCAAGTAGCGATCATCTCTTGGGGTTGTTGCGGCTGGTCGGCCACTGCGGGGTCTCTCTGAGTACAGCCCTGTCTTCCGGTGTCGTTGGTTTGCTCTGCTGATGACACTGTGAGACACACCCATCATTTCGGCTACTCTTCGCTGACTGAAGCCAGCTTCCAGCATTCCTAGGGCTCTGGCAACCTCTGGTTCACTCAGGTGGCGTATTGGCATTGCTGCTGTCACTAAGTTGTCTGATTGTGGAGACCAATGACAGAGAATGCTCTTGCACCCACTTTTGTACCATTTCATGTGGACAGCTGATACCCCTAAAAACTCTTCAATACTCTCCAGTATGGAAACGGACTCGTATACATTATAAGGCTGTTGTGAAGTTACAATATTTCTTGCTGTTAAAAACCAAGATAGACAACAGGTTTTTACGCGGTAACCATGCTCAAAGAAAGCTCACGTCCACGGCACAGAATTTCTACGGTCTCGGCAAGTATTGCTTCAGCTCCGGACGCGGAAAATGACGTTCCTGTGGATATTTTTGCGTTGGCCGCTAAAGAAATTTCTACCGATCACCGGGATCTACAAGCGGAGGCTCAAGATCGGCAACCACCGCCTGGCCCATCATGGGCGGGCGGGTTTGGGGGTCACGGGTCGCTATGCTCAAACCCCCCGGGCACCGGGCCGCCATACCCACAGCCCGTTACAACTGCTGCCTCGTCGGTTAAGACTCCGACAACGAAGCCGCTTACGAACGTGTTTGACCCTCCATCGACAAGCGAGTCATCGGCTAGTCGTTCTGCCCACGGGCTTCGTCTACCGTTCACACCCCCAGTTGGAATCAATATTTTGCTGGCCATCTGGGTTCGCAAGCGCAGAATCTTCCAACCTGGAATGCCTTTTCAACACCTGTGTTTCCAGGGACAGCAATGCCGGCGGTGCAACCATACTGCGTTCCTTCTTGGGCAGGTATGCCGGGCGCGATGTCGGCCCCGATAACAGCCCCGATGCCGGGCCAGTGGTTTCTATTTCCGCCACAATACAGAATGCAATGGCCTGGTCAGTCGTCTTCTATATAGTATTGGAATCGTTGACCACTTCATACTGCAATTTTAGGTGAGTAATACTGTAAGTCGCACTGTCGTCTGAAGACCTTACGACTCTAGAGTGATCGTTCCACTTGATGGCAAACGACAACTTGCCCTCTAATCCACTAGGATAAAACGGGTGATGCATGGTCGGTTAAAATTCCAATGTCTAGCGGAATGGCGTAACATTTCCCGTATGCGTTGGCTATCGCAACGTCGCCCTTGTTTGTTTTTACCGCGTCGCCCGCTTCTGTCCTGAGTTCAGTTACGTTTTCTTGTACAATACAAAAAAGACTCAAATTATCTTTGTGTTGAGATGAGATCCAATGATCTCTATACCAATTATACACGTCGTAATCATCCAAGTTGTAAATCTCGTTTCCGTTGACGGAAATTCGCATCTGCTTTACGATATTGCGAGACACGTTGTTGTGAAGGGATCTATTATCGTCCGCGGTACTTTTTAATACTATTCTAAGCAACAACAATGCCGTGCCTGGAATCAACACGTCGTCGTTTGTCAATTTTGGGAAATCTAGATTAAAAGTACTGCCGGCACTCGCAGTCTCTGCCGACTGCTCGGCGCAAATTAACCTTCTCTGACCTTTAATAGAATTTGGGTTTTTGATTTCTCTGTAAGGATCAATTTTTTCTCCAAAGTGCTTATTCATCTTTATTTTAAAATATAAAACTGATAATTTTATATTAAAATTTGTATCGCTTTAATTAAAATGGCAACAATAGCGATGATGTTGGGTGGAGCGGTAGTGAACGCTCTCGCATTCACGGGATCACATTTTATGTTTTCTAAAGTCGGAAGCTACGCCGACAAAGAACGTAAACGACACGATTTAGCGTTAGAACAACTTACCGCCGCCAAGCAACAATTTGAAGAAAAACGTGTAACGTTTAACAAAAATTTTGAGCAACTTACATCAGGGTCATTCTATAAATTTGGGGTCCAACGTGTGACATTTTTCTGTCCCCGTTACACCTGACATACTGCTATTTGCCATAAAATTATCAATAAAAATGCCTTCAAAACATATTTTTATGAATTGTACTTTATGTAATCACTCTTTGAAATAGAAGGCATTTTAAAAATTTCTTGAATTTACAAACTACAACATTTCACAAGATGTCAGATGTAACGGGGACAGAAAAATTGGACCCCAAATGTATAGAATGACCCATCAACTTAGTGGAAGAGGACGAGATTTTGAGTTGATGCAAATGAATAAAATTTGTCAGGCTTTTAGTTACTTTGGTATTTTGGTTTAAATTCGTTGCCAAATTACTGTATGTTTAGTTAATTTGCTCGATTTCGTCCCCATGTTAAAAAAATCACAGACTTCAGCTGAGATCGGGTTTAAAGTTTGGCACAATCTCGCTCAATGATGATGGAAGAAAATTACAATTTTTTATTTTGTATGTGTTCTATCTTTTTATAAATGACCATCGTGTGCGTTCACATGTACAACGGTCAGAGGGCGTATCATTACTGTGATGTGTATTGCATAACATAATGATCAGCCACCACAAATGGCTGTGAAGTTGGTCCCAACTTAAGGTTTTCTGAAATGACAAATATCAACCAGCTGTTTTTATACATGTACACAAATCAAAGAATTAAACTGCTGCAGACAAAGGGACAAACTCAAATTTGTTTTCATTTCAGAAAGTGACTTTTTATTTACTTCAACATTTTCTTGACAGGCGAAGGCGCTGTTTATTGCTTGTCATGGAGGGAACTCACGTACAGTTGAAAAACAAAGAAAGAACATTACATTTTAAACAATAACATAAGCCCACTGATCTTTTTTTAACTCAAACTTGTTGCAAATGACATACTAAACAAACTGAGTAAACTGATACAGTTCATGATATCAAGAAACAACTGAAAATGACACCAACTTTTGTACACTGGTCGATGTATGGAGAATTTCTCTGTTGTCCTGAGATGACATCATAGCTTTGCTTATGAATATCAAAATTCTCATTATAGCATAAAAATAGAACCCGCATTTTTTTTACACCACTGCGAGGGGAATTTGGCAGAAAACGCACCATTTCACTGCTAGTGAAGAGACTAAAGTTCCCCGTACGTATACATGTGCTATACAATGCGCTGTACATGTAGATTGTGACGTACGTACTGTACGTGTATTATAATAAGATAAATTTCATGATTGATTAGAAAGGGGGGAAAAAGAACTCATGCATACATATTAAAATATCAGCCAAAGGATCAGTGCATGTTTTTTATATTGAATGAATGGTGAAATATTTAGAAGAAAAAAAACCATCGATTGACGGAACAGTCCCCAAAAGTATGTATAGGCCTAAGCCCATATAGGCCTAAGGCATTTCCTTCCTCCATGTACATGTATAAGTTAACTCTGTTTCCAAAACTTGTTTTTCTTCTTTTCCTTGAAACACGTTTCGATCGTTCTTTTGAAACGCGTTTCGATCGTTCTTTCGATACAACGTTTCGATCGTTCTTTTGAAACGACGTTTCGATCGTTCTTTCGCAACGACGTTTCGATCGTTCTTTCGAAACGACGTTTCTGTCGTTCTTTCGAAACGCGCGTTTCGATCGTTCTATCAAAACATTTCGAGCAATCTTTCGAAACGACGTTTTGATCGCTCTTTCGAAACGACGTTTCGATCGTTCTTTCGAAACGATGTTTCGATCGTTCTTTCGAAACGTTTCGGTCGTTCTTTCGTAACGCGCGTTTCGGTCGTTCTTTCGAAATGCGCGTTTCGATCGTTCTTTCGAAACGTTTCGAGCAATCTTTCGGAACGACGTTGCGATCGTTCTTTCGTAACGATGTTTCGATCGTTCTCTCGAACACTTAATTTTTGATTGTTTTTTTTTAAACACTATAATTTGCCCCTTAATTGAAGCACTAAAGTCACTTTTCAATCGTTCCCTCCAAACACTTTTTCAATCACTTCTTCTAAATACTCCGAAAATTCTGATGTTGAGAATTGTAAAATTCTTTAAAATTACCCAGTAAAAACATTAGTCATGTCAGTAGGTGCATATTTGATATGGAAAAACCCCGTTGAGGGAGGGAAAATATAGAAGACTTTCACAGGGAACACATATTTTTCGGCCTACGTGTAGTATCATTAAACTATGTTTTGCATACAAGATATCGAAGCCAAGATCGGCTACCCCTCATTTGTTTCTGTGGTGATGAAAAGTCACCGGTATCATATCATCGTCGGTCGACAGACACGCGGTTTGCAATCATTGGCTTATTACGCATGCGCGACTTTTCCACGTCTGATGGCTGTGCTTGGACTTTGTCTAATTGGTCGACGGACGATGTTTATGCCGCCCAGTGACGACACGGATCCAGCATTCCAGGCCTCACGTTGATCAGGATACGTTTCCGGTTCCGGAAAGGGGACACAATTCTTTTCTGTGCCGACTGCTGCAGCAGCAGCAACTTTGAAATCGAACGAGACAAAACCGCGGCGTAATGTGTCGACTAGCATAGTAATAAATTGCGCGGGAAGTTTTGTTTACACGGTCGCTCTGCCAACCAAAATGGCTGATTTGTTTTATCACGTGATTCGTCATGCAACGTCACAATGCAGTGGTTTCCGCCATGTTTGTTGCCAGTAACATGCGCGAGTACGTTCAGATATATTAAGCAATGGGAGCTAAGCTGCGTATCACTGTTAAACTGTTAAACTGTAGTGCAAAGACCCACAACGTACACCCTGACGAAGGCCTAGTAGGCAACAAAATTGGTCCACCCTCGTAAGTTGAGCACTAGTTTTATTTTGTTTGCACTTTGCACTACAGTTTAACGATACATTCAGCTTGTTTTGTTCCCACGCGTGCATGATGCGTGCGCCGCGCCGCGACATGTCGAATTCAACTGCTAGGTCGTTGTTTGCGTGATATGGAATCGCGCGGGCGCCGCACGCATATAAAGTTGACGAGGCTGCACGCCAGTACCGCATAGCAACCACACACTACCTTGAAGATGGCGGCCGAGAATGACGTCAATAATGGTGTCGTGACGTCGATTCCCAAGCCCTATATACACCAATCCAAGCTGCAAAGTCATGGTCCATGTACGTCCGCCATAGCTGGGGGCCATCCAGTGCCATGAACTGTGGGTTTTGTGTTGATGATATGCTATTACATTATGTTGTCACTTCGAACAATTTTGCGCGTTTATTTGCTTGCGAAGCCTGTACGCGTACGCGTTGTGCGCTGTTCGATTTAACAACAAGACAAAGCGCCCAGTCCATGGCAGTGGATGGCCCCCAGCTATGGCGGACTTGCAGGGCCAGGGAAGGAGTCCTTAGCAACCGGACTAAACCATAGGATGTAGATGCCACCCGAACGCTGCGTGGTTTGACTAGCTATAGTCTAACTGGAGGAACCAAGCCCCGGGGATAGGCTAGTAGACTGGTTAACTATAGTCGCCCGCCCGCCCGAGCTTGCTCTGTATCATCATAGAGCAAGGTATCATAGAGTTGAATGCTCCGTATCATAGAGTTGTACTTTTGTATGCTCCGTATCGACAATGGTCTAGTTAACTAAAGTCGCCCGCCCGAACTTGCTCATACATGTAGGCCTACCTTATTGTATAAAGCCAAATTGGGGTGCTTCAAACCAAGTATCCTCGATCCTTCATAATCTGCGCACCTAACGCTTATGCACGCGCGCGCATTGGCCGGCAAACATTAAGGTGAGTGCGTAGAAATAGGACCGCGTGGATTTAGGGGTTCTGACGATATAACTGCATGAATTATTAAGTCCAGTTCTTGGAGTACAGTAAGTTTGACATTGTCTGTAATCATAACTTATATTAGACAACATTTTCTTTAAGTACTCGACTACAACACTGTCACATTGTAAACCACCTCCATGTTGTAACTATAGGTGATTATACATTTACATAGGCCTATTGTTATTTGTATGACAATAATGTACGAGTTGTATACTTGTTTGGCACAGGGACTTTTGTTAAATTCCCTTTTCGTTGCAGTGTTAGAATAAGTCAAGTCAGACTACCTTGGAGCCATCAACGTGTTTATCCCCATCAACATGTTATGTAAAAGTGACGGAAATATGAAATTGAGGGGAAAATGAGTCATCCTTTGTCAACTCAGCCTACATAACACCTCAAATTTTGCTAAAACTTTCTTTAAAAATACCCAAATGGTACAAAGGAATCCCAAGTTTTACACTGCAATAACTGTGGTGTTAAATTAACACCAGTGGAGTTGTCTTAATATATAGATACCAAGTCTGGTATTAAAATTTAACACCATGGGTGTTAGTTTATATTCATTAATTGGAATAAATGCATTATTTTTAACACCCTAGGTGTTAAAACTAATAATTATGGTGTTGTAGGCGTCGTGTTGAAATTTGAATTACTCAATGCAGTTCACAGTATTTTTGAAGCCTCATAAAACATGGTTTGCTTGTAGATTTCTGCCCAGATGTGAAGATTCTAGCATGCAAAAATCATCATGTTTTATTGTTTGAGGAGTTTCAAATTTATTTTTTCTTCAGTTTTGGCGGTTCCCTTGATAGGACTCAATAGGTTTTCTGGTTGGCCCATCACATGGTTTTGAAGGCTTTAGTGTAGTTTCGTATACCGACCTGCTGGGGATGTTCACCCATCGGGTTTACGGAATCACAATGAGAGCTCATCGCTGATTGGTTGAGGCCCGCACCGAATTTCGGTGCGGGACCCCTGCGAAGCTTTGGCTCATTATCATGGGCACCGCGGGTAAAGCTCGGAAGGCTGCACACAATCAGTATCATAACACACCCCAAATGTTTTTTAAAAGAAACATGACACGTACCTTCTTCGCCCACATTACATTACAGGTTCTTATTTAGTTGCTGGCACTTCTTTATGACGTTGTCCCTCGTCAAACACGAAATTCCCTGTCGGTCAAATTCAATCACAACAGTTATAACGCATAGCATTTGAAACACTGACGGAGTCTAGAAGCTGTATTGTACATAGCGCCGTGCTATTTTTACAACTATGTAAAAACGGAATTTTAACCCCTAAATTTTAAACGCCAAAATAGAGTATTTAAATATTTAAAGCTTCGCACCTGCTGGTTAGCCTATATGTTTTGGTAACCAAGATACGTGTAAATAGAAATACATATCAGCAAATAAATTTAAAAGTGGTAAACATGTCACATTTAGCTCATTGGCTCATGTTGTAAAGGGTAGCCTATATACTCGGAAGCGGTGGAATTCAAGGTGCTCTTTCAATTTATTGCTGTTTGGGGCTTATAAAAAAGCGCCACGGCATTACGACAATTACGTTAAATACCCATAACCGTTCCCTTAGTCCAATATGCCTGAAAACTTACACGGTTTATTCTTTCCGATTGGTTTTACCCGTAAAAAATTGCTACATAATAAGAGAAATGCTCCGAACTTATCACTTCCTCGTCATAAATATAAACAATTTCCAAAACTCAAAAATTACAACTTCATCAAGTCTTAGAATTTTCTCAATACCGAGGTTTTAAAAAATAGTCGAAAAAATATTTAAAAAGTACAAAATATAGTCAAATTTAGTGCATATTTCTGTAAAGGTTTGTGATGTGCATATTGTTCCCGAAACCCAACAAATTCCAACAAAACCCTCAAATAACAATATTCTTCCCCAAACAATTACAATTGTTTTTCCTTGGTATATCTTCATCGTACCAATAAGAATTTTATACATTTCTGGTTTAAAGTGATTGACTAGCGGTTTTGTGGTTTTTGTTTGTTTCTTTTTCTGAATTAGTAAGCTATGCCGAAGTCACAGAAATGCGATGTTGTGACATCGTAAAAAATAAAACCAAAAATTAACGAATCAATAAATCTGTACATTCGAAAGATTTTACTGATCCAGTTAATAGATTCCTAAAATTGTTTACTATTTGCTGTTTGTTATATACGAATCTAAAACCCACCAGGGAATTTTCCCACATATTTATATATACAACATAGTCCAGATTTAACAATACACAGACATTCGAAACAAGCAACATTCACTCAACACAATAAATAAGTCATCCACCCCCCCTCCCCCAAATAACTCCTCATAATTTCTAAAGTGAGAACTTTTTAAGGATCACGACTTGTAAAGAATATTTATATTGTTGTTAGGTAACCGCGTTGTGTGAAAATTAGAGGCATCCGTTACACGCATTTTTGGCTCGCGGGGGAGTCCAGATAATGATGTTGCCTGCAAATTCGCTGGACCTGAATCCCATCGAGCATCTTTGGGACCAGCTTAAAGGGCCCATGATTTGTGATTTTTATCAATTAAATCTATGCTATGAAACTACTCTACTCAGTTACAGTCATAACGATTGTATAGTCATATTTTGAGCTTGTTTTGGGGGTTAAATCATAGGCTTTCAGCTTTTATGCTAATGTGAATAATTATGCATATTTATGCAAAGTTGTGATGTCACAAGAGGCAAACACAGGAAAATCACATTCAACTGTACACAAAAGATTACACTTTTTTCTCAAACTTGCTGAAACTTTTGTAATCCATGGCTGTTTGAGTTTGCTTTACATATTGCCTGTTGTAAGCCGTGAAAAAACTGGGGGTGAAAACTGCAGCATTTACCATAATTCCAACTTGAAGACTTATTTTTTTTTTTAAACGTTTCCCTTGTCTTCCTGAAATGATGCACTCCGAACAGCGCCATTTTTCTGTGATTTACTGCTATGAAATCTGAAGTCGAAAAAAGGCTACCTTTTATTGATTTTACATCAAAATGAACAGCAGTAATGTCTTGCTAAACAAGTGATCCATCATATGAAGGAAATACTACGCATAAAGTTGTTTAAGCGTTCTGTGTAGGTTACTGCCCGTATCAATGCAGACAGCACTCTGGATGACTTGTCACGATTATTGCAGGAAGATACATATGCAACACGATGTGGCAGAGGGTATCCCACCTACCATTGTTTCCCTATTGTGTCTCAAACAACCAAGGAATTCCTTTGGAATTCCTTTCAGTTTTTTAGGGGGAGTTGGTGCGTTAACAAAAGGGAAGAGTGTGTTAAAGAATAGAGGCGTTAGGGGGAAGTCCCTTTGCCACATATCGTGCTGGGTATACTATCCTCAGCAGTGGGTAACCACTGACCAGACTCATCAACACCATGAGAAGACGATGTCTAGAGGTCATGGACAAGCGTGGTGAATACACACATTGCTGAACATTAAGTTAACTGTTTCTCAACGAACTGAAGTAATGAAATCACTCTTGTGAATTTTGAAATTGGGTCATTTTGTCTTTAATTTGTGCTCAGTCAGCTATGAAATAATCAAATGGTTGCCTCTAACTTTCACACAACGGTTACCTAACAACCATGGAAATATTCTTTACTAGTCGTGATTCGTAAAGGGTTCTTACTTAAGAAATTATGAGGAGTTATTTTTGGGGGGGGGGGGGGGGGTGGGGGGGGGGGGGTACTTATTTATTGTGTTGTGTGTAGTTATGCAAAGTACATGTAGGATAATTTCTTCTAAATTAACTTCAGATTTTGTTCACACTAAGAATGCTGTGCCTCATCGGGTGCCTCATCGGGTCCCAACATCGAGTTTCCGTGTATCTAAGACGGCTTGTAAGCACGGATGACTACATCTTGTAAGGGAAGCTGAACGTTCCCTTCTACGGACGTGTCCTTGTACCTAGAAAACGCAAACTGCCAAAGGTCCTCCAGATAGGCATCGTGCTCTGCCTCCGGAATGTACGCCGTTTGCCCAAAACACGTCTTCATTAACACTGTGAACGAGACAAATGCGGAATTTGAACAGGAAAATGTCCTTGCAATAAGTTTATGGGTCTCATTTAACCAGATATTTGGGTGAAAAATTCAATCAGGCTGGCGCTTCTCTGAAAAGTAGTGCGAAGGGTGAATTCACACTGAGCCTAAATTTGACGCGCGTAGCTTTGGGAAAAAGCTACATGGAGTGGATTTTAAGTGAATGGACGCACTTGGAACCACAATCAACTTGGGCGGAAAGTGCTTTTGATTGTAATTGTTAATGTATTGTTACACTCTACGTGTAAATTCACTACACACCGGTTTGTTTTCCATCAAAGCGACGCGCGTCGAATTTACGCGCGAAAAGGCTCAGTGTGTGAATCCGCCCTAAAGCGCGCCAGTTTAAATTGTGTAGCGAGCCATCCCAAGATAGGAATAAGTCAATGTTGTTGTTGTTGATTGCATCTTTGGAAGTTGAGGCCTTCCATGCCATCTATACGATATTTATTTTTAACTAGATACATGTACATGTATGTACTTGAGATCTAGGAGGTGCAGTTTTAGAAGTGGGATGAAATCCCAAAGGGACATCTCCTATAGAAAAACTATGCGGTCAAGTAAGTTAGAACTTTAAACCCAATCCACGTGTAGGAATCGAACCCAGGACGCAAGAGGTGAAAGGCGGGGAAAGACATGCATACTCGTAGCAAAACGGGTCACAATATAAATACCAAGCACAAAAACAAAACACACAAATCAAACAGATTACGAATCAAAATCTTCCAAGCGACATCCATTGTACTCGAGGCCGAACCCACGAAGCCCGACACGCCCAAGACACGCTTGCAACACAAATAGTCCTACGACACAGATGGTCAACGACACGCGCCGACAAAGTCGTGTGTCGCAAGCGTGTCGTGGGCGACAAAAAGCGCACCAAGAGTACGTACGACACAACTAAACGTCCCAACGACACACCCGAGAGTTTGTTCGCGTTCTTGTCATACCATCAAAATGGATGTATAGAGGTGATAACGGTCCTAGCTGCCTTTGTCGGTGGCGAGGGTGTGTCGCAATTCGTGTCCTATATATGCTGACCAATATGATTTGTGTCGTAGACGCCAACGACACATTTCGACACGCGGGTACGTCGTACGATTTTTTTAAACAGGTTCAAACGTGTCAGAAATCCCACTTCACAACACCACGACGCACCATCTTTGTCGTGTGGTGCGTGGAAATCTTGAACCCACTGCCCCGACACACCATGCTTCCCAACACCACTGGGGTTATTGTGTCGGGAAGCGTGTCGGGCTTGGCCTCTTAAAGCCTCGGTCACAATATAATGCTGCACGGCAATCGTAAAAAGAATGAAATCAAAATCCGTGAGGAGATTGAAAGGCGCCAGTTAACAAACTGCGAGGCGCCCTCAAGGCGCCCGCAAAGCAATCGCAAGGCGCCCGCACGGCTGTTGCGGCCGCCGCAAGAACGCCCTGAGGCCGCCGCAAGGTCTCCGTGCGGCGTCCTTTGATACATGCGATGATACATGCGGCAGGGTTGCGATTTCCGAGAAAAAAAAGGTTTAATGTCAAGTTATAGAAATAGTAAGCCCCTGCGACGAGCAAAAAACCTTGAGATCGCCTTACGGCTAGCATATACCGTGCGGCCACGGCACGGTTATAATGGCAATTTTGGGGATTTACGGCCGCCGCCAACACGCCGCAGGCCATTTGTGACCGAGGCTTTAGGATGACGTCGTCGGGAGATAAAGATCAATGATTGCACTTTAATGAAATGATAGTCACTCTGCAGATGTTCGTAGAATAGCAAATTACAAGTGAAACGTTGATCATTCAGACATACGTTTTGTGTGCGTCTCCGAAATGCTTTGCGTTGCTGCCGGGTCACATTCCACGTTGGTCCAGCCACATGACGTAACAAAATCCACAATTTCGGGTATGGTTCGATTCAGCGGATAGAAGTTTAGCCTGTAGCCCTGTAAAATGAGAGAGTCCGGCATACTAAATGGTGAAATTACAACTTTTTGGAGGGGTGGGGGGTGGGGGGTGGGGGTGGGGGTGGAGGGGGGAGGGGGGGGGGGGGGGGGGGGACATGGACATTGGCCAGGACATTGGGATCTCCGTGTACAATCCTATTGCAGTTGAACCTTGATAATAAACCGTGTAAGTCTCGCGGTGGGTCACACTTCTGGGGAGCAGTCAGGAAATGGCAATGGGGTTTTGACGTTGCGACGATCTTATTTATATTATCACTTTACCGTACCGCGTTTGTGAACGCCCAGACGCCAAAAAAATTGAAAAAGAACCTTAAAATCTATCGACTCAATGAAGAAAATGAAGAAAATGTTGTCCGAGTTTGTCACAAACAAATACAAATGTTTTACCTTTTGTTTTCGGTTTGCAATACCTTTACGAATAGTAGGCTCAGAAATATTAACGTTGATAAATCAAATATCTAGTTTGAACGTCAACTTGAACGTTCACGTCTGTTGAGAGTAGATAAAACCACAAAACATCCCAAACAAATAAAGTATACATGGACGGAAATCGTATACAAAACGGAAACCGCAAAGACCGTCTGAAGCCCAATCAAGGATTTTTGAAAACGGCTACACTGCAAAAAATGCGGTGTTAAAATCTACACCACTGGTGTAAAATTTGATTCTTCCTTAAGTTGGTATCCATTTTGGGCAAGGATTTGGGTGTTAAGTAACACCAATTTGGGAATCAATATTTGTTAACACCAAGAAGAGTGTTAAACTTTAACACTCCTATCTGGTGTCAACGTATTCTTCTTGGTGTTTATTTTGGGCAATAATTTTTGTGTTAATTGACTATACCACCTCGGTTGATTTATTTTTACAGAATTAAAAGCCGACACCATTTGGTGTAAAATGGAGGAACCACTTTAAAATAAAACACTTTAAAATAAAACACGCACTGCAAAACCTCTGGTGTTAAATTTAACACCCATGGTGTAATTAACACCAGCATTTGGTGTTAATTTTTTTTTAACACTGACCTGTTCGTGGTTGAACAGTAATGAAATTGGCAAAATACCATTGTTTTCATCATGTTGGTTCATGATTTCTTTATATCCCCTAAGAAGTAATGATGATATCATAGAACAAAAAAATCAGATAGTCTAGCCATAAGTACAACGTGATAATTACGGGTTTGTATGCTCAAACGCGGTAAAATGATCAGAAACGCCTGTAGCCAATCAAATAGCTGGATTTCCGCGCATGCTCTCTTAGCATTATTTTAACACCAACTATTTTTTTTGCAGTGAACACGTGACCGACATCCCATAATTTTCTCGAGATCAACCAATGGGATTATAATACTAAGCGTCATGCATTGTGACCATGCGCAGTTTATCAAGTTTAACACCATGCAAATTCTACACCACTTTTTCTGCTGTTAATCTATTACACCGGTGTTCGTTTGACACAAATGTAACACCCAAAAAATTAAAAAAACCTTGGTGTTAGAAATTTAACACCCCGTTTTTTGCAGTGTATAGTCCATAATGCAACGTATTCCCGCCAACTACATACGGCGCCAAAATATTCGCGCCGCTTGTGGTTTTTCTATAGCGTGTAGGGTTACTAGTTTATCTCAAAGACGGAAATAAAAGGTCAGATTTAATATTTTGTGAACTTTTTGCTCAATTAACCTTTAGCACAGCTAGGTGACAAATGGGATTTAAAGATTGTTTACAGTGGATCCCTAATTTTGACGTGGTGTGAAAATGGTACCGAAAAAACGGTTGATTCATGTGTTAAAACTTATATCCGAGGTCCCCGGAAGTCGACGAGTCCCGCAAGCTCTCGAGGTCAACTTGCACGGTCTGTCTGGCCACACAGTAAATTTCATCGATGAACCAAGCTAACGTGAGTAATTCTAGGAGAGAAAGTTATTAAAAGACTAACCAAATTTGAATTTTGTAATGATGTACTCTGATGCAATTCACGTTTATTTGTTTTCAATATACAGGCGTGTATTGCACTGTTTTGGATGTTCGTATATAGGGGCCTAGTAGCATGCACTTGCTTATTCTGCCCGAGAAAGGACAAAGGTTAATTTTAATAAACTTTGACTCAACCTGAAAGGTGTTTCCGCACTGAAGTGAATTGCGACGGAAACGGCAACCGACGGCGACGGAATGTCAACGTCAGCGGCACCGCTGAAAGTTGAAACCTAAAGGCTACCGTTGTTGTTTCTGTGAACGTCCACACTGTGAACGTCAAAAATTGGGCGCGCGCTCAAAATAACACAGCAGCGGAACAACAAGATGCTTCAGTGTGGACGCTATACTTGAAGATGACTGTCCGATTATAGGCCGATTTTGTTTTTATAGTTAAATTGCTTTTTTCTAAAATAGAAAAAGTTATCAGATTTCATTTGGTACCAAGAACGTAAAAGTCCGTCAAGGAAATAATGCCAGTCGATTAAAAACAAGAAATAATAAATGACAGGCCCTGTCTTTTATTCGACATGGTTATGTGCGCCTATACGTACATTATGTGTGTACGCGCACATGTACAACTGGTGAAGCCCGTTTCAAGAAAAAAGCTTGTATGTCAAATTCCCGACGTCGGAAATTTAAGTTTTTTTAAATATTTTTCGTTGCAAAGACACGTAAGCTTTCTAAATTCTTTCGCTTGTGTAAATTAATGGTTTAATCCTTTCACCCAAACACGGACAGTGCAACTATAAATGCTGCTTATGTTGTGTTACGCCGTCTGAAATCACTTTTAAAGGGACACACCGGCTTACTGTTTACATAATGTAGCGATCTAGCATCCTTGACAATAATTTGTTGATGGTAGTTGTGAAAAAAAAGTCACGTAATTAACTAGAAATGTTTAAAATTAACAAAAGAGACAAATGTTGGGCTATACGTTTTACCAGCCGTCGCGATGTATTGTGTATCATGTGTTTGTAAATAAATGTGGCGTTCGATATGGGTCGACACGTGTTTAACCTCGTTTCCTTGTTTTCCCCGACTCATCACACCTTGCATGATCCCTCAGGTCAGCGCTGACTCGAGGAAGCAACTCAAACGCAACTTTTTGGTGTCTTTCGCGCCCGCAATAGGCCTATGCTGTTTTTTCTTTGGATATTATTTATCGCCGCGAAGCGAAGACGCGAAAATCTGAGAGATTCTCTCGTCCATATCAACACCCAGAAACCCTTGTTCGAAATCTGTTGGCAGATTGTGTACAAATTGGAAAATACGGTATGGTACATACTGTTCGTAGGACATTATTTTTGAACAAGAAGAGAAACCAACCGCGAATGACAAAAGCAACTCGCACTTCTTTCTACGGCTGGAAATAAAACTAACTCCAAGACCACGTGATTTATCCGAACCAGAATCTGGTTCGGATAAATCACGCGATCTTGATTTTTTGAAAAATGTCAAAAACGGCCAAATGTTGTGGTTTCTTTTCAGGTTCTCTTCAGTCTATTTCGGAAAGACTTTCAGAATCATGTACGGGTCTATTTCGAGCCCAAAACAGCCCAACAAAGCCGGTATGTCCCTTTAATTGACGCACGATTTAAAAAACACTTAGTTTAACTTAAATGAATTGGGATGGGCTTCAAACCTTTAGATATTGCGACCATTTGGCGTGAGTCGCCAAGAACTTCGCTGGCTCTACCATATGTTCGTTGACATTGCCAATCAGGAATAGCGCCTCCCCGCCTGGTTTGAGACAGGACAGAATACTTCTGAGGGCTTGGGCATGTTCTGCGAACCAGTGGAAGACGTGGAAGCACGTGATTTTGTCAAATCGTTCCCGCCATTCCGGGTTGTCTCCCACAGTCCGTGCGTCCCCAATACAATATGTTACATTCGGTCCAGAGTTGACTTTCCGGGCAACGTCCAGCATTTCCTGTGAGGCGTCAATTCCTGGAGAGTAATATTATATTAAAGGATTAATCTATCATTTGCACTGACCTAAAATCTTACCCAACAAGGAAAACCTTAAAGCGATAGACATGGATACCAGGTCAGGTGCACTATGGAACAATTCCAAGTGAGATTTGTTTGTTTGTTGGGTTGTTTGTTGGGCTGTTATGGTGTTTGCTTGTTTTTGTTTGTTTCAAATTTTAACGAGCGCACAACTAAATGCATTGCGTTTGTCGGCAATACAGGTGTTTATTTTGAAGAAATCCTTTAACACCGGCTGGCATTAACCTGTTTATTATCAGAGAAAAAAATGCAGAACAATTAAATTTGGTAAACTTGAAACAGTCTTTGAAAAAATAAAGTCAGGTGTTTTTTTGCGATGGCTAAACATTGATACATTCCGATCATCCACCTTTCTTGAACTTGGCAACACACTGAGCACCGTCAAATCATATTATCTGCCAGACTATCACTAACTTAGAGTCAAAAAAGTATTTTGGAATAATTTGACAAGACTGGTTTGCTTTTTGGCGGGATTTAAAGCCCCAGTACATCATTATGTAGTTACCCAAAATTCCACTTCGGGAGTTGACAAGAAACACCCGCGACTGTGAAAGTGTTGATAGCATTGGTAATTGGTAACAAGCACCACACGATTTTTGATATGTAAAACGGTACCTTTGTGGGCGAAATTGCCAACTGAATGTGCTTTAAAAATGGCTTCTTAAAAAATAGCATTTAGCACTGGGATTATCCAAGCTTATACTACAAATTTAACCACGGAGGTACTTTTAGAAAGCTAAAAGTGATTTTCTGACGTTTACAATGGGACGTGATTACTCCCGATTGCTATTGTTGTCTATTGCTACATTATCCTTTCTCGTGAACATGCACGTGTCTGAAATCCCACCTTACAGTCCAAATCAACCATTCAAAAAACACCTTGGATGTCCTTGGAACCTGCAGAATTGTGGGCAGTGGTCGCTTTTTCCCGATGACTAAAGGTAGTATCTCAATGGGCTGCGACAGCTCGCGACAAATTGCGAACGGCATTCACGAGGGAGTTTCTAAAATGTTAATTTTGAACATGTTCAAAAGATTCGCACGTCACATTTTCTCTTAAAATAGTCACAGAGTCGTCGCGGGTGTCTCGGACCCGTCTCGAACCTTTCTCGGTTTAGTTTCCGTGAGTCAGAAAGTGCAAGAAATGTCAGACAACTTTGTGAGGGGTTGGCGGCCTATGAAACTAAATTGTGACTGATTGGAGACAAAAATGAGAATCTGACATTCCGAGCGCGAGACTGGCGCAAGTGCCAAACATTCGCAATTTTGTCGCGCGAATGTCGCGCGACACGTATGCGAACTCCCGGCGATTTTTTGAACAAATTTTGCCGGAAGCTCGTGCGACATTCGTGCGACATTCGTGCGACAAACGTGTCGTAAGTACCAATTCAGTGTGATTCCAAGTGAAAATTGTCGCTAATTCGAGTATATTTTCTCACAATTTTGTGTCTCCAACTAGTTGCGAAGATACTACCTTATATGGAAAACATTGCCGCCAAAGTTTGTAAACGTTCGCGTAAGTGGAACGCAGCCCTGGCCCTACCTTTAGAAGGCTAAAAGTGATTTTCTGACGTTTACATTGGGACGTGATGAATCACTTTTAGCCGATTTGCTATTTACTCCCGATCGATTTTCGATACCTTTTTGCACACGTTTATAGTCAAAATACCTATTTGTGAAATCTCACCTTACAGTCCAACTCAGACATTGAAAAAACACCATGGAGGTCCTTGGCATCTCCAGAATCTAGTGCTGTGGTCGTTCTTTTCCGATGAAGACTCAAACATAACCCAAACATCAGAACACGATAACTTGAAACAAAATCTGACCACGCGGTCGACAGTATATCGCCTGGCGTCTACAAAACAATTAGTCCCGACGACTGATTGATTGATCGAGCAATCAATCAATTAATTGATTGATAGCTCCCCCGGCATTTCTGGTTACTATGTGGATTAGGGTGCGGAACAGCCACTAATGGGTTTGAACCCTTTATTACTGGGTTAGGGAGTTCTTTTTATTGTGCCTCTCTTTTTTTCCTATTTCGACACAAAACAGAACTCCCTAACCCTCTGAAATTTCGAAAATTATCGACGAGACGGCCCCCCAACTGGCGATCCACACAGTCACCGATCCACATAGTGAGCGCATTCCACATAGTGAGCGGTGTAAATTGCACAATCCACACAGTAACCACTTTTTTGGTTACTCTGTGGATTTTCTGCCTTACTGCACACCCACATAGAGAGTTCGGGTTGTGCACAAAACATAGGGAGTGCAATCCCCGGGATAGATTGATAGCGGGATAGTTTTATTCTCTCTCTCTCTCTCTCTCTCTCTCTCTCTCTGTTTTTTACAATACAGTTTGATAATATTTCAATTAACCAAATTAAAATTAGGATTATTTTACTTCTTTCAATTGTATATGTTTGGATTCATCGGGTAATTTAAAATGGGTTTGATAAAATTCTAGCATCGTCCACGCGCCGTAAAATCCGATTAGGACAATTGGACAAAACGGCTGTTTTGTTAAAATAGTACATCGACAAACAACTACGCGAACGTCTGTCTTGAGGATATTCTAGACTTGGTGAGAAGGCGCTCTATATGGGCAACGTGTAAAGCCGTAGCTACACAATTTATTAACGGCTCGTATCAAGACGGTTATTCGGCCAAATCCATACGCGCTGGCGGGACTAATTTTTTGTAGACGCCAGGCGCCATACTGTCGACCGCGTGGTCGGATTTTGTTTCAGCTAAATTCAAGTTATCGTGTTCTGATGTTTGGGTTATGTTTGAGGCTTCATCGGAAAAGAACGACCACAGCACTATAGATTCTGGAGATTCCTAGGACCTCCATGGTGTTTTTTCAATGTCTTTACCTACCAACAACACTTCTAACATTGGCTGCCATACTTTCACAAATAAGTATTTTGACTATAAACGTGTGCAAAAAGTTATCGAAAATCGATCGGGAGTAAATAACAAATCAGCTAAAAGTGATTCATCACGTCGCACAACGTCAGAAAATAATTGTTAGCCTTCTAAAAGTACCCTGGCCCACGCCTGCAACCGCTCCCGCGCTTTAAGCCGCCTTTCCTCAGGTCCGTTTTTCATCCGTTTGCGTCTTAATCGCTCCATAGAACGACACAGACGGGGGAGCGCAGCGCAAACGCAACGCACGCAAGACAGATGAAAAACGGACCTAAGGCCGGACAGGCCATCTGCTAGTATCTGCTAGTATCATCTGCTAGTATCATCTGCTAGTATCATTTGTTTACCTACCAACAACACTTCTAACATTGGCTGCCATACTTTTCGTTTCTTCACCCGTACCGCAGCCGACATCAAACACATCGTCATCTGGACTAAATGGAAGCTTGTGTATGTACCTTTTCACCGTCTCATGCTGCATATATCTACCGTCGTAAGTAGCATACTCCTGGCTCGCCGAAAAATTCATTTTATGCCTGTTCAGAATGATAACACTGACGAGGGTTTTTCGCAATGTGTGGCAATGCTCCTTTTACGAGATCTGTTGGAGCAGTTGGAGCGTAATTACGCATATATGTGCGCATACACCATCGGATACACGTGACGAGGTCAATAATTCACCATTGACACTGTACTGCGATATAATAATACGGGTAGCTGCATGCATGTATGCACATGTACAGATCAGTCGTCACAGACTGACCATGACCTCAAAATAGCCTCGGAATATATGTCAGGCAAAATTAGTACAACGGCCGTGGAGGTGGGGAATTGGGCATAACTACGCTAGCTATATTTCGTGGGGTACCGTGGCCGAGTGGTTTAAGGGAGGCCCATGAAAAATGTGTATTATTTTTATCAGAAATTTCCAAGTACATGTAGAGAAACTACATGTAGGCATGTAGGTGACGATTAGTTGACCAAACTGTGTACAATTATTTATCATTGACATTATACTACAGTTAAAGGAACACACCCGTGTTCCGAAGGTCTTTCCGAAATAGACTGAAGAGAACCTGAAAAGAAACCACCAAATGTGGCCGTTTTTTAGCATTGTTTTTAAAATCGAGGTCACGTGATTTATCCGAACCAGATTTCTGCTTCGGAAAAATCACGTGTTCTTTAAGTTAGTTTTATTTCCAGCCATGTGAAAGTTTATTACTGCAGTACTGCATCAAATTCAGCTCTGATTTGTTTTCAAAATATTTTTTAGTATTTGACAAAAAAGAATATTTATTCAGGTTTTAAAACAAAGTTCAACATAACTATGAAAAATCGACATAGAATTTTGACTCAAAAAGTCAAAGGAACCGAATCAAGTTTTACCATGGACATTGCACGGGCGAATGTAACATTTAACCCCGTTGCACACTGCGACCGGTACAGTGTCGTGGTTCTTGCAGCCAGACCGCCAGGTGTGTTTCGTCATTAGGTGTTTTAGTCGGCTGTACACCTACTACGCGGAACTGTCGCAACAGCCCGGCGGTTGCTAGTTGTACGTTCGTGAAAACAAACAATTAATGTCAGCTCCTCCAAAACAAACCGGAAAAACCCATATGGTGGTCCGGGCTGTCCAGTGAAATCATCAGCAGAAAATGAGAGATATCCAAAGCAAAAACTGGCAAGTGAAGAGCGAATCGTTTGCGACAAAGCCGTGAGGCTCGCGCGATAGAGAACGGCTGGTAAAGCGTATAACCCGACTATTGACCGTTTTTGTTAAATTTAAGCTTTTTCAGTTAGTTACGGGACATTTTGATGATCTTTTTTTCACAAGGACCATCGAAATATTATTGTCGATGATGTTACATCACTAAATTACATGTATGTAAACAGTTAGGTTAGCCGCTGTGTTCCTTTAATCAGTGATATTCTGTTGAACAATGGCATCCAAAATTATGTAGAAACGGAAGTTTTACATCCCTTAATCTAAAACGCCAAAATAGAAGATCGCGGCAATCCATCAAAGAATTTCAAGCTTTGCACCTGTTGGTTATATACATTTGAGTAACCAAGATATGTATACGTGTAAATAGAAATACATATATCAGTAAATAAATTTAACAGTGTTAAAAATGTCAAATTTGGCTCATCATCGTTTTGTAAAGGGTACTTAGAAGCGGTGAAATTTAATAAGGTGCTCTTTTAATTTATTGCCGTTTGCGGCTCATAAAAAGGCGCCACGGTAAAATGAAAAATCAGAGAATATCGTCACGTTAAATCCCCTTAGCCGTTCCCTTAGTGGTGTCCGGAAGTCTCATATGCCGCAAAACTTGTAAAAACAGTTTGTTCTTTCCGATTGGTTTTAACCGTAAATAAATTGCTGCAAAAAAATGCACCGAACTTATCTCTTCCTCGTCATCAATATAACAATTTAAAAAATTCCAAAATGATCACTTCAAAAAAGTTACTGACATCTTAAAATCTCCTCAATACCAAGGTTTGGGAAAAAACTCAAACTAAGAAAAAAAAACCTGAAAGTACAAAATAAAGTCAAATTTAGTGCATAGGCCTATTATTGTTTTTGTCAAGGTTTTAACAATGCATGATTTAACAATACACAGACATTCGAAAGCCACCAATACAAGCAACATAGTTATACAAAGTATTGAGTTCATGTACATGTTCTTTGCATTAAGTTATTCAAATATATAGAAGAATTTCTTCAAAATTAACTTAAGATTTTGTTCACAATGAGAATGTTGTGGCTCATTGGGTCCCGACATCGGGTTTCCGTGTATCTAAGACGGCTTGTAAGCATGGATGACTACCTCTTCGAAGGGAAACTGAACGTTCCCTTCTACGGACGTGTCCTTGTACCTAGAAAACGCAAACTGCCAAAGGTCCTCCAGATAGGCCTCGTGCTCCGCCTCCGGAATGTACACTGTTTGCCCCAAACACGTCTTCATTAACACTGTGAACGAGACAAATGCGGAATTTGAACAGGGAAATGTCCCCGCAATAAGTTAATGGGTCTCATTTAACCCATCCTCTTGCTACAGTACCCCTTTAACGCACTCCCTAACTCCTGCGTACAGTGGCCCTGTTGAAAAAAGGCCTTATTTCATTCTCCTTCGCTTCGCTCATACGAATGAAAAGCAGTTTGATTCTAATGAATGAGTCGAATAACAAAGAACATATTATTTAAATGTTTTATTGATACAGCATGGGATAGTGGCCGGGAACTCTATTGCCGAGCACCTTTCAACCTATTTCAACAGTACATGTTATAAAAAACTACAATGTACATTGCAACGAATAATCATCAAGTTAAATGGTATTACTATTAGTAATACCTCCACCTGTGGAAGGTCGACAAAATTAAAACAAAAGCATCTTGTGAGTGCATGTAATTAGAACGAAAAAGCATCTTCTCCTGGTATCCATCTGGAACCAAGCCCTTTAGGCTCTTCGGACATCGTCCGGCTCTCAACAACTCAAACTCAAAAACATAGGCTACATTTTAACAATTAAGAGTAAGATTAGTACATTGTAAACACCAAAACGTACTGAACAACAAAGTGAAAAGGTCTATCGTGTGAAATAAATACATCAAGAATGTCTGAACACAACACGAAAAAGGCAAAATAGTAAGCATGACAGATTTCCATGTGCTACGACAATCAGAGAAATCTCTGGGATCGAGAACTCGCCCAGGAACATGGCAATGCTTTTGGCGTCAGTCCATGCAGCAAAAACTGCTGGCGCTCGGAGGCCACGAAAAACCTCCTTTTATCTTTTCTTTGTTTTTAGGAGGAAACGTGGGTGCATCCTAGGACACCAAAAGGAGGCGCACTCCCCTTATCATTACCACATTACCTAGGTTTGTTCCCGGGGTTTTGAAACAAATCCGAATTTGTCAAAGGGGTTAAGCTAAAGTGAAAACATGCATGCATCCACATAAATACAACGAAAAACACAACATATTGGTCCCACCTGACCAAGCCCAAGAGGCCTCTGGACATTGTCCGGTTCGTTTCAACTCAATATTCAAATTCTTCATATAACTGTACAACAGGTTACTCTCGACGAGTTATTCTCTGGCATATATACACCAGTGTATATGAATAGGTTCCTTCTTAACCAGCCCTTTAAACTTTCCAAGTTTCGAATGTGCATTTTGCATAACAATAGTACTACAGCCATTATTCTGGAAACCAAGCGCTTAGGCTTTCAAAATTCACCCGGTAATATTGGTCTCGTTCACGTTACAACCCTTATAACGGAAATTAACAGCTTTTAACACCATTGTATATGATATGTACTTGAACTAAAACGTCGTACTGTTCTTAGCTTGATTCGACTTGAATTATCTACAGGAAGGACCGAACACAAGAACAGAAGCAGTAAACTACGCCCGATAGGCTCGCCGAGGTACATGTACATGTATAAATATATTATAATTAGGAATTCATACTCGCAAGTACAGTATTTATGAAAATTATTCCAATTCAAGCAATAATAATTCCAGAAAATTTCAGAACAGCGTAATCTTCAAATATAATTGAATAAATGTTTGGTACTGCAAATTATAATAAAACAAAGACATGCTAAATCTTTTTGACTTGCACTCGGAGCAAAACACAAGATTGTGTCGGTGACGCTATCGAGAAAACAAAATTATGCGGCAATGACGTGTTCAGAATGTTGCGCGCTAATTGGTCAGCTGACAACCGGAGGCAGCACGCTTCTGCACAGGTACATGTATAGCATGCAACGAGCTTAGGATTATTGAATGAATGAGTATTGTAGCCTCGAGCATGCGCAGATGCACAATAGAGTATGCGCTCTGACCAGTACAGTGAACTGCATGTTACCAGCAGTTAATTTAGGATGATCAAGCTTGTTGTGCCAGCTATACGTGCATTTTGCGGGTAGCATGCAACGAGCTTAGGTTTATTGAATGAATGGGTATTGTAGCCTCGAGCATGCGCAGATGCACAATAGTATGCGCTCTGACCAGTACAGTGAACTGCATGTTACCAGCAGTTAATTTAGGGTGATCAAGCTTGTTGTGCCAGCTATACGTGCATTTTGCGGGTAGCATGCAACATGCAACGAGCTTAGGTTTATTGAATGAATGGGTATTGTAGCCTCGAGCATGCGCAGATGCACAATAGTATGCGCTCTGAACAGTACAGTGAACTGCATGTTACCAGCAGTTAATTTAGGGTGATCAAGCTTGTTGTGCCAGCTATACGTGCATTTTGCGGGAAGCAGGCATGTTGCTGCGGCGGATGGATGATCGTTCCGAATTTTTATTCTGCTATTAAAAAAGCGACGTTACAACAGGGCCTCGGTACGCACGATCGGGGAGTGAATTAAGCCATAATTACCTTCACTAGTCGAAAATGAAATATCAATTTGACTGAATGAGCAGAAGTAGTATGTCGATAAAAAGGAACGGGGCACAACACCTGTTTAATAAAGCACAGCATTGGGTTAGAGGCCAGAGTGGATAATCACTGATGCAACATACGTAAAGTTGGTGCGTATAAAGTAAATTATAGGCCCATAATTGAAAATCTCAGCGGATATAGATAGCCCTCTACAGGCAAACAACCATCCCAAACTTCAAGAACCAACACAATAGACTCGAGATGGTCTTAAAATCCCAACTACGTTCGTGTTAAAAGCCGTGGTTCAATAACCGAACTTTAAGGAAGGACTGTTCATAAATAGCGCATCATGAATACTACACAGAGTTGTAGTACAGTTTAAACGTTATACAACAAACTGAATATGAATCATATAAGAAAGCGTTTATTGGAAAATGAAATCCAGGGCCGGAATATTTCAATATTAGTTCTACATGACTAGAAATCGTCTTACTAGCGTATAAAATATATCATTCGCGCGCAGGTAAAACATGCATTTGGCCAAATAGCAAAACATTCACCTCCAAGAACAGAGGATATTGACGCATGCAGTCGTTGTGCAAATTCAAGACAGTTCAAGGACAATTCTAAGTGCGAAACAGTACGATTTGTATAATCCTATAAGCCCGTATCGACCGTAAAATACTCACGGGGCTAAAAATATGAATTACCGGTACGTTTAAATGGATAAGATACTGAAAAGTATGGAAAGAAATACAACGTAGAAAATAACTAATTTTGCTGAAGTGGGACTTACGTACTATTTTTGAATAGTGCCTTTCGTGTTAAATACGGGAGGAATTTACATCAGTTGTGCATACTTCGACCGAATTGCAATAAGTAATTCAAACGAGATGCAGATCAATAAATATCTTATTGGAATGCCCTTAAATTTCCGTACGACAGAAAATGACATTACTGACAAAAAGCCTTACATCGAGTTGTCTTTTACGTATAGCTTAACTGTCCGAGCCTGGTTCATCAGTGTTCACCTCGTGAAGAACAGACCGACGTTTAAAGCGTCGAACCTGGGGGGAAATCACAAACAAAAAACGACAACAGACAAGCAATGCTCTCATAGGGTGGGAGGGGGGTGCTAAGTCATAGGCATCAGAAGAAATGTGTACAATAGTTCAGCTTAAGGGCGAACAAATTAGCACAACACCTGTTTAATAAAGCACAGCATTGCTTTAGAGGCCAGAGTGGATAATCACTGATGCAACATACGTAAAGTTGGTGCGTATAAAGTAAATTATAAGCCCAAAATTGAAAATCTCAGCGGATAAAGACAAGCAATTAATGCTCTCATAGGGTGGGAGGGGGGGAATTGCTAATTCATAGGCATAAGAAGACAGTCGGGAAATGTGTACAATAGTTCAGCTTAAGGGCGAACAAATTAGCAGGAATTTATAACTAATTCCATTGCGATAAGTTGGGTACGGTAATAGTGTACTGTTAACGTGCTCGGCAGAGAGTAGACGCGACCTGAATGAAGAAAGGACCTTAACTGTACCTTTTAAAAGGTTGTACTTAGAATGCCAATAATGACCAGTCATGCATAGCAAATTGTGAACACAATACCGATACAGAATACACAGGACCGTAAAGCCGTTATACGATCATTCAACCGAATGAAACTATATTTTCGCGGTGGGACTATATAGCGACAGAAATCTTGTCGCCTCTGCTGGACCAATCAGGACGCTTGGCAGTGCATTGCAGCATGATTGCAGGCATTCAAATGTAACGCGCGCAGATTGTAAACACCGTGCATGCATGTGATACATGTACTCGGTAATGCTGGCCGTTGTCCGCGTCGACGATTGGCTGCTATTTAAAGCACACTGGGGAATCCGTTCCATTACATTCGTCAGCATGCATCCCTGTTATTAATTTGAAAAACTGCGGAGTAAATTAAGATCGTCGTTTGAAAGTTTGGTAGGAATGGGACAGTCATAAGGAACGGAACCCAATACAATTTCTGGAAAGTATAGAAATCGTTTCTTTCCGGCATAACATGACCGAATTGATTAAATTACATCAAAATGACTCGGGCGTGAGTTGGCTCAAGACAACAGCCGGCTCACTCCACAGATTTGTCTGTGTTTCCTCAGGGTATTGTTACGTCGCTTTGCAGAGTGGAAATTCCCTGATATCTCAGGATGATTTAACCCGATATTTGGGTGAAAAGTAGTGCGAAGGGTGAATTCACACTGAGCCTAAATTTGACGCGCGTAGCTTTGAGAAAAAGCGACGTGGAGTGGATTTTAAGTGAATGGACGCACTTTGAAGCACAATCAACTTGGGCGGAAAGTGTTTGTGTGATTGTGATTTTCAATGCATCGTTAAGGCGGATTCACACTATCGCGGAAAAATCACACTTTCGCGCTGCGCTCACCGCATTGCATGAGCTCCCAATCGCCGATTATTCCAAAATTGAAAATTCCACTCTGGTAACTTGGGGCTTCTCTGATACCTCATTGGCTGCGCGTTGGAAAGGTCAGCGCACCGCGGTCAAAGTTCAACAAATTTGAACCCACCCGTGTTCTGAACAAACTGTTTCCTGCCCACAGACAAACGGTTCCAAGAGGGATTAACTCGAACCGTTTACCGGTATACAGACCGTTTGTATTTTGACCTCGCGCCTAACAACAAATTCCCAAAACAGTAAAAGTTACTGTTCGTTTTTGACTTTTTCAACAGAAAAACGACTGTAACACAACACAATTTTTTACAGTGTATGCCTTTTCAACCCTCATTATTCCGCACGGAATAAAGGCTATTTGTGCACTTGCAACACAACACAATTTTGTACAGTGTATGTGGAATATGTGGACGGGAACCATTCTAACCTGGAACCACGTAATCAACTTGAGCGGAAAGTGTTTTTGTGTTTGTGATTTTCAATGCATCGTTACACTCCAAATTCACTCCACACCAATTTTCCCCTCAAAACGCGCGAAAAGGCTCAGTGTGCACGGAAAAAGTGATTCATGCATTTGTCACTTCTCGCCTTGACAACGGCAATGCCCTTTTCTATGGTCTTCCGCATAACCAGATTGCCCGTCTCCAACGCCTCCAAAACACCGCAGCCCGCATCGTTACACTCTCTGGAAAATCCTGTTCCATCACCCCCATCCTGAAACAACTTCATTGGCTCCCTATCTCTCAACGAATTATCTTCAAGCTTATGCTAATTGTCCACAAAGCACTCACGGCAAGGCTCCCCATTACATCTCAGAACTTCTTCAAGTTTACACTCCCCGTCAAGGAACCTGTACGATCCAGCAACATGCTTCTCCTCATGGAATCCAAGTCTCGACACTCGTGGGGCGACAGAAGTTTTTCTGCAGCTGCACCACACATCTGGAACTCTCTACCGCTTAATCTTAGATCTTGTCTCTGTACAACAAAATTCAAATCACTTCTAAAAACTTATCTCATGTCTCAGGTTTTCAAGGACTAATTTGGTTGTTCCTCTAATTTTTGATTGTTTCTTTCATGTTTAATATTACTTTGTTTGTTTTTTAGGGTCTCTGAGCCTTGAACACCCAGCAGGGTGGATATGTGCGCATTTAAAATCTTCTTCTTATTATTATTATTATTATACATGTATATGGAAAATCATATTTTTGACCAAAAATGCGGTGTTTTTTTTTACAATAATCTAAAAGCTTCAAAAACACCCTTTTCACATATTTTAAGCTCCACATCATACCTACTGTGAAAGTAGATATCACGCGTGCTATAATCATGTATGATATAAGTATATGTAGGCGTATTTGTTTCGGAAAAGACAAAGTTTTACCTTTATTTTTACATCAGAAATATAGTTTTGACAAAAACACAAATTTACACTTAAGTTTCCTGTATAAATACTGCATCCACATTTTTCAAATAGAGTACAGAAGCGATGACGTCACAAAATACTTTTTTTACATTTCAGCGTTTTGGATACCATGTATCGGTGGAGCATGATGAAAAACATCCACAGCCCAAATTTGGTGGAAATCGGTTCAGTGGGGCCCGAGATATGGCCGCATGAATACATAATTAGCCCCATTGAAATCAGTGTAAATTGGCCTGGTTCCAAAAGTTACGATCCAGGCCAATTTACACTGATTTCAATGGGGATAATTAGGTATTCATGCGGCCATATCTCGGGCCACCATGAACCAATTCATGTCAAATTTGATGTGTGAGGGTTTTTCATCATGTTCTACCGAAATATGGTCATGAAAATGCTGAAATGCAAAAAAGAAAATTTGATGACGTCACACTTCGGCTGTCTATTGTATGTGCTTATTTTGGTTTTACTGAGCGTCAACTGGAACTAAAACTTGGTTTGCTGCATAAAGCTTGTTGTGTGGATGTGCAGAATGTCAATATGTTAAAAATATTATTTTTGACCACAAATTAGGGTTTTAACAAAAAAGCGACGACCATTTAAAAAAAAAAGATATTAGTTTGAGATACAACATTCCAGGGACAGTCGAGAAAGATATTACAAGTTTTATACAAAGTATTCGGGAAACCATTCATTGAAAACAATCAGCAAGTCAGCTGAGAGAGTTTGGCTTATGTGTTTCAGCACAGCCTACAGCTGTCGATCTTCAATTTGAATCAAAGTAGAACGCTCACCTCCATTGGAATTCTGGACCGAAACCTTTTGAAACAGAAGAAGGTTGGGCGACGCTCTTCTGTTGTCGAGCATTCCCAGCAAACATCTTTCGACGTGTACGCGCGTCGTCGTCGAAATATTTTGTTTGATATACAGAAATTGCTAAACGAGCCTCAGGGGTATCGTATCCACAATTTCACCGCTAATTGCTTTCACGCAAATTCCAATTCAATGTTATACAAATAACAGATAGGTGGACCAAAATTGCTACTGGGCGCGGCACGTTTGGCTTGACGTGGCTGAGGCAATATAGACTGCCGAAGTGAATACGTCATATTTTGTGAGTTGTCTATAGGCAATGGCTCTAAACTAAAAATCACTGAAACGTGTCCGGGACGCGTGTTTTTTTTACACCACAGCGAAGGGTATATACACCCCAATTTTTCAACCCGAATAGAGTCTACTAAGTTTCCAATGACTGATACTTCTCAAGTGACAATCTTGAAAATAGCCAGAACTCTTACTCTTATTGGAAACTCAGACTTTATTCGGGTTGAAAAATTGGGGTGTACCCCTCGCTGCGGTGTAAAAAAAAAAACGTGCGCGCCGGGGATGCACGTTCAAACCAAAATATGCCCAGCGATGCGCGCACGCATCGTGTTTTGCATAAATTTGGTTGAAGAATGAGGTAGGATGTCAAATCGCTTTAAATTATTATGTGACCTCTGGCATCATCACCAAAACAAATTTAAGCAAACCAGGTTGCGCGCTCATAACGACGACCAATTTTGAACAGAGGGCGGTTTATATACAAACAAAGAGCACATCGTCTATTAGCCTTTTAGAAGTATGGCGGAACAAAAGGAGAGGCGCAATTTCATTTGGGTATCAATTTTTTTTATCAATTGTATTTCTTTCCAAAAACTTGATTTACATGTTGTAATTATAATACATAGACAGAATTATAAATAAAATTAATAAGTGTAAAGTGAAAAACTGAGTTATTTTGCATTTTAGTCGATTTTAAACTCACTGCAAAGTGCGCCCTCCTATTGTGTCCGCCATATTTCAAAAAGGCTAATAGACCATCTCGATTGGATCAGTGCAAAAACGAACATGATGTTGACTTATTTTGGGATAAAAGATAGGCAAATCCTTAAAGGCAGAAGCGCCTCAGCAATGCGCGCGCGGCAAATTCGTGCCACGAAATACGCAGCTCCATGCCTTTGCTATGGAGCTGCGTATTTCGTGACACGAATTTGGCGCGCGCGCAATGCTGACGAGCCTAGTTTTTATAAAATGGTTCCCTCATGGTTTGTATTTTTTCTGAAAACTACGAACCAATCTGTTTTTTGTTCTTCTAAAAACTACGAACCAATCTGTGGGGTAAGCAGTAAGGTGCACCTTTTGGTTGGTGTGCGATATTCAGTCTGCGTATAATGCACAATGTAGCTTCATGGTTTTATGCAATCCGTATTCAAACTTTGTTTTCTTGCCTACTATACATCGGTTGATGATGTACATGTATTGTACATTATTACCCAGGTTAAACTGTTTTAATTTTGTAAACGTTTGGTTCGTGTTTGGACCTAATTAGTATAGTGCAATATACCTAAATGACGTCATGACTTGTTTACATGCGCAAAACTCTATGTGGGGGTCTCAGGGGTACCAGACGGCGTACGCACGAAAACGAACCGTGACGTCATATTGTGTTTTGGGTTTATTCAACCATTGGGCTGCTAAGCAAATGCACCATAAACCATAAAAAAAAGTAACATTATTTATGTTTGTTTTTACCGAGCCGCACCACATCGCTGCAAGCGCAGCGCCTGTTGGTGCGCTCCCAGCTGAATATCGGTATTTGTCAACGTGCAAAAACTGTTGAGTAGTTTATGCGATTAATTATTCGTCATTTCCCCTCCATGGCTCAAAAACAAAAACATTACGATTTAAAACCTCTATAGAAAGCAAATAATCTTTAACACGTATAGCGAAAATGTGACCAATATAATAGGTAAATTAAACAATTATTCCAAGTCGCTGCACCATTTTACGCATACACCGTCCACAACTCTGCTCTTATATTATGATAGGCCTACATTGTTTACTGAATTGAGCATCGTTATTACGCAACGCATGCATAGTTCACCCCTAAACTGAGCATTCATAAAGTACAACTATAACCTATAATCTTCTGCTCGTCAAAATTAAAGTTGCAAACGTTGGGAATTGTTTTTACGTCAAAGGTTTCGAGATTTGCGTCATGAGGAGAGCATTCTATAACTTGAAACACCAAGCCGATACCGCGTACGTGCTACGTAAATAAATAGCGCATTGGAAGGGGCCGGGATAAACAAAAAGTCACTTTAACTAAATGACACCTACGAACATATGTGGGTACTAGCAGCCCAAGTAAAGAGAAACTCGGTTTACTTTTCAATGTAACTAGCTCTACCCAATTGTATAACCCCGCAAAGTTTATCAAGATTATTGTCTAAATTGCCTTAATTACATGTTAAATTTGTCAACTTCCTTTTCATATGCATCATTTGTCTACTGTGCCTACTCTTAAATAGCAAAAAACTTCATTAGTTCATTAATTGTTAATTTAATTAACAATTAAAAAATCACTTAATTTCTTTTTTAACTGTATATAATTATATTTCATATATCTCATTGCACTTGTTTATAAAAGCTTTACTGGCTTAACACCCCATGGGGTCGCAGAGGTCAATAAACCATGCATTCATTCAACCATCTCAACGCTTTGTAAAACCACGGCGGAAACAACCCGTTTGCGCATGGCACAAGTCTACTAGTGGTTAACTTGACCAAAAAGGGCAGGGAACCCGGATCCCTGCGTGTAATGTAAACCGCTGTTTTCCTGAAAGTGACTAGTGCGTAGGAAGCATCCGTCAACAGAAATGTCGGCTGTTCAGCATCCGGTTTTGAGTATAAATACTTGTAGTATATTGCGGGTATTACTTCATTCATACTGAAGAAATTTGGCTAACTGAGAAGTCGTGAAATCCAATAATTCAACACGCTGAGTGAGTCGACCATGTCAATAGGCATAAGGCACTGTAATTAACCAAAGGTCGTCAAGGAGTTATCCAACTTTAAATATAAAGAATCAAGTTTCGCCCACTTGCAGAGCTGTTCAAAATTACTTCGACATTGCTGCGAACAGCGCCTGGAATATCTAACATGTAAAGGTGTAGCCGATGAGTCTAAAAGCAGTGGCGTTTGGGCATATTTAGAGAACGTGCAAGAGGACTATAAAAACACCGGTCGTGGGTTCAAACCCACCAAAGGTACATTACATCAGTAAAGAGTTTATAAACCACAGAAGCAATGAAATCGCTTTTATTTCATCACTCGCCGGATGGGACCCATCGCTATGCGGAGGATACGAAGCGAATGCACACCAGCGGCGAAAGAAATATTCACAGATCATCTGCTGTCAGCAGGGACCATTATTATGATGGCCGATCGTTGGAGGACTCACGAAGGTCGTCTAAAAAGCAGCTGGTAAGTAGCACAAAGCATTGCAGACATAAAGAGTTTTCGTCAATTGTCATTGTAAATGTATTGGGTTTATGGAACTTCAAATCGAAGCCCAAGGCTGAATTACATGAAGTTTACAAGTATATCTTTCACCTAAACATGGAGATGCACAGGTGGGTGGCGGCATTGGCATTTAAAGTGCCTTACACAACACACTGGGCCAACGGCTTTACATCCCTTCCGAAGGATGAAGCAATTGTAGTTAAGTGCATTTCTCAAGGGCACATGTACCACGACCGGAAAATACAATTGTCAAGACGTTCGGCCATAAACTCCGACGTTTCGCAGGATATTCTGTGACTTGTGCGCAGCTACGACCTAATTATTAATCATTATTTTGATCTCACAAAGGCATAAGATACGAAAACTATAATTGCAAATAACAAAATATGTATTTTTAAAGGCAATTTACAGGAGGGGTTTTTGCTGTCATTTCAGGAAGATTTTTTTGCTGTCAGTGTTACATTGTACCTTGCCAACAGTCAACGAAAAAAGCCGACATATCATTTTGCAAAACTGCGTCATCGCAGTCATGCTACCCCAGGGCCGGTATATCCGGGAACTGTAGACGCGAAAAACACTTCATACATACAAACATTCCAGTCAGAATCATACTGTAATATGATCTATTTTTATACAAAATAAACGTTCATGTCAGTATCTTATTTTGCGAATTTACTTATTCATCAAACTGAACATCTCTTCATCACAAGAACGTCAGTTTTTTTTATTTCAAGTGAGATCACCCTAACTCGTGCATACACAAGATCGAATCTTCATCAAACGAAGCTATTTCTTTCTCTATCCCCGAACAGAACAAGGTTTTTGCAATGGACATTCACACTGTCTATATGGAAGTGACATTTAGACCGTTATACTGTGACTTTATTATGCATGTCCGCAAAAAAAAAACCACGTTAAGATTTTTTAGAAGTGAATTTCGTGATGCTCGTGCAACTAACCCTGCTTAAGTTTTGGACATTGAACCATGTTTCCTTATCAAGCGATTATCTCTTTTAATCGCTTTAAATTTGGAATAGACCATTGCGTATTCTTTTCATATTAAATTTGAACTGCGTTTATTTTGGTACATAAACATTTTAAATATGTTATCAAAATTTTTTTGTCAGGTCCGACGACAAATGCGAAATCAGACATGACATTTTATAAATTCACATTTGATTTTTTTTTTTGGGGGGGTTTCCTTATGAAAATCACTCTAAATATGTTAACATATTTGGGCTGAAAAAAGTGTGTATACCTATACACATGCATGTATTATAAAGAAAATATGAAGACACACATGGTATTCTCCGACTATATGTTGTTAGTAGAACGCCGCATAATATCTATGCACCGTGCGGTTAGTGAGGGGAATCCCTACTGCAGCAAGACAAACATTACGAAAATCGTGACTGAAAGTCTCACGAGTTTTCCGTGTTGTGATGACGCATTAGGCTTTGTCGATGACGTCATGTGGCCGTTTTCACACAAATAAAACAATTGACGGAATATAAGTGATCACGCCGAGTTGCCGTTACACGTACATTGCGCTAGATCACCATGCTTATATTGGCAGGATACACGAGTGTCATACTTGTATAGGCCACACCGAGCGAGCGCTTCCCAGAGGTCAAATGCTCAACATTTCCAAGTTCGCATGCCCACAATCGGACATTAAATCTCTGAACTCGCTTCTATTTGGGTCTTTCCACAGTAATGGGGTACATTTCTGTGACATTCAAGATCTAAGGTCCCAGTTCACTTCAAATGTCTTAATTTTATCTTTAAATTATCCAGCTAAACCGAGGAAATAACTTTTATCCCAAGGAGTAAGAAAAATAGTCCTACAACATACATTTCTGAAAACCCGTGCACAAATTTTCCTATTACGTATGTAACACAGACAGAAAAAAATGTCACAAAATGGTCTGTCCACGTTACATACGTAATAGGAAAATTTGTACACAAGCTTTTCAAAAATGCATGTTGTGGCAGCAATTTCTTATCATTTTGGGCAAAAGTTATCTCTTGAGAACAGTAGGCCTACAAGAAAATTTCTTTAATTTTGGGATAAACTAAAGACATCTGGAAGGAATTATTGACTTATTTTTCAAATGTACCCCGTTACTGTGGAAAGACCCATTTGTGTACATGCCTGTAACTCATAAGTATGATTGAGGTATGCATTATTTTGTATAATTTGTACCTGCATGACAGACACACCTTGTCACAGGTTAGGTGAAAACAGTCATTTGGAAACAAAATACAAAATTGACAACATACCAATTGCCTAATGTATTGTGAGTGGTGTATTAATGTATCCCGATGTCAAATCTCAATGGAAATACATTTATTTAACAATGCAAATACAGTTGAAGTCAGAAGTTTCCATACATGTACACCTTAACAGAGTTGTATGTAAACTTCCGACTTCAACTGTAATTTGTTTAATTGTTCAATCGACTCATTTTGATTTTACAGAGCTCTGTTTGGTTGAGTGAATGTGAAGCAAAAAGGTCACTGCTCTTGACACAATCACGTTCATTCAACGGCACACGATCGACGCGTGAACTCAATATGACATTTTCTGAAATGATCGTCGCGTACTGAATACTTCCGTACCACGAATTGTACTACTTTCAACGAATTGGTCTAGCCTAGATAGCGAGCAAACAAAGTCAGAAAACTCACACAAATATGCATTGTGCACGACTGCGTATAATGTGTACGTAGTACGTCTCTCTTTGTCCCTTTTTAAAAATGTCGACTTTCCTCTCCTATGTACCCAGTAAGGACACAGCTGAGAACCGTTTTTAAGGGGTAGCATCGATAGTTGCTTCAGTTCGTGTACAGTATAGGCCATATAGTAAAACCGGCGCGCGTCGTCAGCGCCTCCAAGTTCAGAGAAGCATTTCCTAAGCAATTATCGATGTTTACATTATACATTATGGAAATTTGTACATGCATAGACCTATACTGTTCAAAGATTCTCGGAAATAAATGTCTGGCTGACACATATATTTTTAGTTTGTAACAACAGAGGGCAAATCGGTCGTGCGTTTCGTGTCGCCGCTCAACACAGATGACTGCGTGGGCGGCCGGATATTCACCCTTTTCAGCCGAAACCGCGCTTCCCTCGAAAGCCAAATAGGTCGTAATACTTGGAACTTTGTATATAGTCTCACTAAATATAGCCCGCGTACGTGTCATTACACGGCAGTTCAGTCGCGGCACTATACGGGACTGAAGTCGATCACTAATACAGGCAGAAAGGATCGAGGATCCGCAACTGTCGGCAAAGTTGCATGCATTCTACAAACAATCATATCCGTAGATCTCTCTTTAAGTTTTACACCCACATTTTTTGACGCCGATGCCGAGGTACAGGTAATTCTGTATACCTACAATGTACCTGGGGCAGCCTGATATCAGGTACAGATTGTACCATTTTAGACTTATTTCAAGTCTGAGATTGCGCATACTTCACAAATTTCTGATTATTATGCATAATTGGTGATACGCCCCCGTACCTGATATCAATAAATTGTTCTTACGCTGCCCCCTGAATATACCGGTACCATATAGGGCCTAGCATTCCCCCAACGCAACATAAATCAGCGTAAGAAACTTGTCATTGACGACACGCAGTGGCGTTTTCAGGCTGGAAACCTGGATCCGCCACTGATATGAAAGATTTAGAAGCTTCCTCATTTCTGCGTACACGAGATACTGTATGATGTATAAGCTTACCAATGGTAAATGTTTTTGTTACAGGTGAATAAATGGCTTGCACTTCAAAGGCGAACGAGCAGCTCACCTACGATATCCTGCTTAACCGGGTTCCAGGCAAAGGGGAACTGCATGGACCAACAGGTCCGTGTGACCGGGCCAGCGGGATTACCTGTTGGTGAGTATACAGTTCATACTGATGCATGAATCTGGTTGCTGAGAAGAGCCACCTATATAGGAAACTCCCAGTTATACAGGTGGGAGAAAAACCCCACACACGAACGTGTGGAGGAAAACCCACGAAATCAAGCAGGGGCCGAGAACTAAATTATAGCCTTTTGTATGTTTCGCATAAATAGCGTCTGGTGTAGGCTACTGACGTACCTCCTTTCACATGCACACTTTAATAGCAAATAAAATTTACTCTGGTCAAGTGGATACTATAGGCCTTTTCCCACTAGAGCTTTCAACCCGGGTTGAACTCAACCCGGGGCGAGCCCCGCGACCGCCCAGGGTTGAAACGCAAATTTTCAACCCCGCATCGTTTCACACTTGTTTCGCTCAACCCGCTTTTATCTCGCCCCGGGGCGAGTTCAACCCCGAGATGAACATGCAGTGAAGATACACACTTGTGCAAGTGTGAACAGGCCTACTGCCGTTTTCAACCCGGGGCGAAAAATTTCAACCCTGGTCCCGAGCAGGGTTGAGTTCAACCCGGGTTGAAAGCAATCTCGGGGTTGAAATTTCTCAAGTGTGAACCGTCGCTTTTTTCAACCCCGCGTCAACCTCGAGATTTTGCAAGTGTGAAAAGGCCTTATGTGGTACAACGCTGTATTCTCCCTGCGTGTTCACCGTATCATCCTGAGATATCAGGGAATTCCCACTCTGCAAAGCGACGTGTACGCAGGAGTGAGGGAGTGCGTTAAAGGGGCACTGTTGCAAGAGGATGTCATCGTATGGGAGAGAATGGCAACGAGACTGTTTGCCAGGCAATGGCGTGCACACGTAACAAAAGGCTGGCGTAGTATGTGACTTTTTAAAGAAAAATTACATAATTTGAAACTTTTAAAAACAGCATTACATAACTAAAGAATAATGTTGATAAACTACCTTGTACACATTTCAGTCACATATATTCAGTAATGCTTCACAAAACCTTAAAAATCCATGCATGGTTTTTGCGTTAAATGAATGGTAAAAAAATCATCTGCAGATGATTTTTTTAAATCACCCTCAGTTGGCAATTACTCCCACAGAGGTACAATTTTTACACATAAACATCATATTGCGTTTGTTATTATTGATATCAATACTTTTAATCGTGATTCTCTGGCAACTCGTGAAGTAAAATTTTAGGTAACTGCAAATGATGTGTGTATACTGGGACTTTAAAGCCCGTTTACAAAATACACGAACACCATCAAGCATGAAACTACTAAAACCGTATACACAAATAATTGTCACTTTTGTTTAAATGACAGCACTATGCAAGCACCGTTTTAATTTAGATTGCTGTCGACTTCCAATCAACTGCACACGTACGACCGTTCGTAGGCCAATTTGGATTTGTTGGTTTTTTGGAATGTTTGGAATATTATATTATAAAATAATACTGAATATTATTTGTTACACAGATCCAAGATTGTGGACACCACACGACGTTAGAACCTGGTTACATCACATGACCACAATCTACAGCCTCGATGCTGATCCCAGCTTCTTCCAAATGAATGGCCGTGGCCTCTGTCTCATGCCGCTAAAGGGATTCTTGTATCGGGTACCGGACCAGGGCATACGTTTGTACGAGGACTTTCGGAAAAGGTTGAAGGAGTGCCTAACTGCGGCTGGAAATGAGGCCACGTCTAAATCTGAAGCGAAAACAGGAAGTACCAGAAGTCGGCCATTCCACGAGCTGAGGACAACCTCTCTGGAACGCAAAAGAGTTATGATCATGAAAAGAACAATCACCCAGGACACGACGTCACCTCTAACATACCACACATTATGAAAACATTTTTATAAAAATGTTAATGGCCATGCTTGGGTCTTTCCACAGTAACAAAAGTGCATGCAGTTGGGTCTCTCCACAGTAAAGGGGCATTTACGGGCAACACAGACCCTCGGTGTTATGGCCGAGCGGTCTAGTGCGTCGAACTTAAGTTCCTGTGTTAGTACTAGAATGTCGGTTCGATTCCTGGCCGTGACGGGTTGTGGCACATGTGCCCTTGAGCAAGGCACTCAACCACACTTGCTCCCATTCCTGTAATTGGCGGTCCCTCCGCTGTTGGATGTGGTATATAAATAAATAAATAAAAAATAAATATATATTTTTGAGGAAATATCTTTGTCTGGTCTCAAAATAAAAGAAATAAGTTTATAACTTAGGCCCCAAAAGGGTTACAAATAGTGTGACAACATGCCTTCCTACACGAACTCTGTGTACAAATTTCCAAATACGCTCGTAACCGGGACGGACATTTGTGTTACATTTTAGACCGTCCCAGTTACGAGCGTAGCCTATATATATTACTTCCAAATGACATACATCTTGTTTTCTTATTGGTGGATTACATGCAATGCACGTTCTTCAAACCCGACTGCAGTTCGGAAATATTTCAAAGTATTTCATCAGTTACTGAAAAAGATAATGGTATAACCACAGCAAGAACTGAACTCGGGTCCTTCCGCTTGATAGTCCTTTGCTTTACCACTAGACCCCGCCCCCAATTAAGCAACTCGCCAAAGCCTCTCAATTTTGTTTCTTTATTCCATAATTTAAACAACTCCTTGATGGTGCTATATAATAAAGAGAGCATGGATATGCATTTACAATGCACCAATCGAAATGCACAGAATTCTCTGCCTATATGCTAGGTCGTTTGAAAATAAAATTTTGCGGCCCGCCATAATGTACCATGCATTTTTACGGAGCCTAGACCGTCATTTGTGAAAGGACGTCTTCTTCCATGGACGCGTCATTCCAATTGCCGCGCGCGCGTATAGCGCGCCCAAAAAAAAAAGGTATTTTGTATGCGCAGCAGTACAAACATGAAATTTAAAAATGTATCAAACAGCCAAGACGTGCAATTCGCAAGATAACGGTTCAAGGCGTTGCTGATCACATCGTCAAAACCCGTTTAATGCCAATGCTCATAGCCTTCGGCGCAATGAAAAAACCCAGTTGTCACCCCGGGTTTGTCACGTCGCATTTTGAGGAGGAAGCATGTATGTGAAGAAAATGGAACACCATAGTTTGAACGCCTTTGTCTGCATAGGCTACGTGCCAACTTACACAAGGCAAGTGGTTATAAATACAGACAGTATTTTTCCTCCAGAAATATCGTTTTACAGCCTTAACGATTATTATGGCTGTATTTTATTGACATATTTGAATATTACGTTTCCGCGAAAACCCAGAAAACTTTAAAATGCATTGCTCTGTATGGCAAAACCGCCGGAACTTCTCTGCATGCATTTGTTGCCTCGTAGTTCTTCACCTGTTCCATTTTAAAGGCAAGATACAAAAAAAAAACCACACCCAGGCCACTCCGTAGCTACGTCGCTGGGGTTCAGCTTAACAGGTCGAAACTATGCATTTGCCAATACACGACGCAGTGTATGCATTATACACTTTTGCCGAGAACACGCTAAAACCCACAACGTTATTATGGGGGGTGGGGGCGGTTCGAACCCATGGCCCCCTGCATACTAGACAGACATCTTAACAACTCGAACACTAAGTTTAGGCCTACATACACAATGAACATCTAACAATGGAAATTGGGCACACACCATTGTTACTAACAATGGGGTTACAATGAACATGTACATGTTTTTGCTCATAGTGATATAGCTGTGCCGAATGGCGGGTTCGAACATATAGTTTTAGCGTGTTTTGAGAAAAGCAATTTGCAAATTACATTTCTATTTTTATGTGTTTTTTTGCAAATCCCTTTGAATCGCAAAATAATTTCCTTTTTCCTTTCCATTCGCTTTCACGTACGTATGTGAGAAAAGTGTTAAGAGCTTTTTCACGGTTGGGAAAGTTTTCACATAGGACTACTGTGGAAAGTTATGAAATTTTGTAAAAGAAATGAAATTTCCACGAAAGGGGTAGAGCCCGGTTCATACCTCCGGCGAAA
Source organism: Henricia sp. BOLD:AAB3569 (assembly GCA_037783545.1). Lineage (NCBI taxonomy): Eukaryota > Metazoa > Echinodermata > Asteroidea > Spinulosida > Echinasteridae > Henricia > Henricia sp. BOLD:AAB3569. Next base: position 215,464 of record JBBELK010000597.1, on the reverse strand, counting down.
TCACTGACGTAAATCCGACGCCAAACATTTGCGGCGAAAATTCGTGCATAGTTCAACTTTCTGCTAATTCACGGCGCGGAAACATCGCTGTGACGTCAAATTCTCGTTCGCTTTCGCGTGAAGTATGAAACCGGCTTTCAGTGTGAATGTTACCTTTTGCAATGTTAAAGGAGCGTGTTCAGATTTTATTTCCAGAAAATAAATTTCGTTTTAACCCAAGCATCATATAAAATACCTCCCCATTCCCCAAAATACTATCCACGGGAAGAAAACAAGAAATTTGCAATCTCCAATTTGGATGTGGAAGCAAAAAAGGTTGGCGTAATTACTGCACTGTTTTATGGAACCAGCTGGGATCGACTTCACAAAGATTTGCGACGCGTCTTAAGTCGCCGAACCCGTGGCAAACCTACAAAGGGTTGGGCACGTCTTTGTGAAATCGACCCCATATAAATTACACACAGGTAGTTTACAAAACATCGGTGGTTTTTTTGCGATATCCTTAAAAATATACGGATTGAGAACGCGAAATTTCAGAATGGTATATGACAACACCCATGGGAAAAACGAGGGGTTAAAATGTGATCTGGACACGCTCCTTTAAGTTTAAATTGCAACATATTGTACAGGGATATGATTGTTCCGGTTTTTCCCGGTATAATCTTTGTCACAATTCACTGACAAACCAATGAGACAAAAGAAAGTTCCGGAATTCCTGAAAAACATGAACAATCACATCCCTGATATTTGTAAATAATGCACAGGCTCGGTAATTGTAAGGCATGCTCTACATGTATGTATTGTAATAGCGTTTTGAAAAATATAGCCAGTGTGGTTATTTAAAATGCATGTAAATAAAATGCATGTAATATTTATGCAGGTCATATTTATGCAAATTTTGGCGTGGATACCCGAGTAAAATCATCCCTCTGACACATATTAAGAAATGTCTTTGGTCGATCATATGATCCTTATTGATCAATTGCACATTATTGGCGCACTCTCTGGGAGGCGAGCTACATGAATGATGAGTTTTCCCTAAGAACACAAATTTATCTCTCGGCGTGACACATGGATGTGCAATATTTTGTGGTGTCTCGGGGCAGAGTGTTTTTTCCCAAGACGATAAGCATTTCCACGGGTTTAATTTCAAATACATATAAAGGCGTTTATCCAAGTCTTCTGTATTTTGGCTAGAGACCCAAAAGGCATTCACCCTGAATTCCTAGTGTATTTTGGCTAGACTATAACACCACATTATGTTACTGTTGTATATCTGCACTCTGCATGCAGAAGGCAGCAGCAGCCGATTTCACGAAACAGTGCGTAACTTGCGCCATAAACGGTTATGGCGCAAGACTTACGCCATAAAGTTATGCCGTAGCTGCGCAATTACTTAAAATCGATTTCACGAAACTCTTCTTAGCTGCGCAACGTTTATTTTTTCACTTTAGCACTTGTAACTTCTAGGACGAGGCTAATTTCTAGTTTATCAACGACTATTTGATGCTTGCGCTTGATAAAATAGTCGTACATAAAACATACGTCGTTGTTTTTCACAAATTTTGCACGGTCATCATGGCTGCCGTCGCGAGTCATAATGCGTCGAGTCGCAGATTTCACCGATAAAGGCCGTTTTCTACAAACGGAAGACTGGGGTTCAGTTCGTTGACGATGCGGTAAATAAGCACGTGTAGCTAGCTGCATTATCGCCATTTTCCACTGTCCTACGACACATTTTTCCAACTTACGCCACCAAAAACCATTGCGCAAGTTACGCCACATTTTATGGCGTAAGTCGGCGAGTTGCGCCACATCCTGATGTGGCGCATCTTTCGTGAAACGCTTATTAACTTATTGCGCAAGTTACGCAATAACTTATGGCATAAGTGGACTTACGCAATTGCGTAAAGTTTCGTGAAATCGGCTGCAGGATCCCACGGTGGATTATGTTACATCAAGCAGGATATATAGCCATACGTACGTGTACGCATGCGGTCCATATGCCTTGTTGCGACAGGTACTATGGTCAAGAGGTCTAAAGCGCTGGCTTGTGGTGCTAACGAAAGGTTTTGGGTTCGAGTCGGATTTGAGCCCCATTCGTGCCACCCCATCCCTCAGCTGTAAATGGAGGCAGTGTTTCCCCTAGAAAATTGTTAAAGCGTAGTGGTAAAAATTCCAGATGACATACATGTACATCGTCTGTTCACTTCCGCCATCCAATACTGTGATACTGCCATGATACAAACACTGGATTTCTGGAGAGTTTTCACTTCATTCATTGTACATTTATCAGTTTCATTGTCTTTTTGTATCAATTATAATCTCTGAGAGCGCAGAAAGCAATATTCTGCAAGAATATTGTTGGTACATGTAGCTCTGAATGTGAAAAGGTAGTGGCTGATTGCTAAAGAGTAGTGGCACCACTACTCTGTAACGCTTTGGGGGAAACCCTGGGGGGAAACCCTGGGAGGAAAGAAGACGGGCAGTTCGTTCAGGCTTGTTACGATTTGTTCTCGGGCAGTACTTGCGCCTCTTTTCCCACTTCTCATGGTCAATTGAAAGGATCACTTGGTTTCTCTGGTCTCTGCCAGATGTTGTCCGACCTTGCAATTTTCGTCACAAGGCCATGGCCACTTCCATCACCAAGTTGAGCCCCTTTGCTCCAAACAAAAACATGATGATCATGACAGTAGCGAATCCAGTTGATGACTCTACAGGTACAGATATCAATCAGGACATTACTGAAATCAGGAAGTACAGAAACGTCTTCTACCAACATGTATCAGCACTTGTGGGTGAGGTGCAGTAACGCCATAGATCATAGATGGTCACTCTACTCCATCCGTGTATTTAGTATAGCCGGTGGCTTGGTATTGGCGATGAGATGGCTGGCTTAAACCGTAGTTACTTAATAGTCCATGCTAAATATTTTGCTTGAGAGTGTTATTGCATTGGTTTTGTTATGCTATTCGTGATGGGAAGTGCTCGGCATACCAGCAGTGGCACGGGTGGAGAATCCTTCTATACTGTGGCAATTAACTGGCCCTGCTGGCGAGAGTAAAAGATACCTTTGAGCATTTTGTTTAGTGTAGTTTCACCTTCTTGTACTGGGGTTGGGTCTTTCTCCTAGTAGCCTCATACTTTCCAGGTTTACTGCTCCAGTGAAGATGTTCATTACATGCCCATGGTGCTTACATGCATTGGTATTGGGGGAAAGCGGTTTCCTATTTACCACACCTTCCTTGATTATTAACCAGAAATAACTAAATGTGATAAAGCCATAAATTGTAGTTTTTAATTAAAGCATTCGCTGGTCGATCAACCAATATACATAGCAGCCATTATAGACCGTATCGCAATAGCTGCCATCTTGTGAGGCAACTACATGTATTGATATAATTAGTCAACAATAATACATAGTAGCACAAAATGTGCTTGCCGTAGCTTAGCCTCTTCTTGGACCGAGCCTAAAGTATAATTCACAATGACAACTGCAGCATGTGGTTCACAAGATGTACTAAACTCAGTGCTCTGACCTCTTCAAAGAAGAATATCGTTGCTAGTGGTTGACCTCGGGTGTGATACATTTTCCCCACCCCCATTTGTATTATCCAGAATACTGAGCTACGATGTAGCAACACCATCAAATGCCTCTCCCGAAGGTCATTCCCTACAATGCACGACTGGATTGCCTGAAACATAAACAACTTTTTGCACTTTCTTCATAATTCATCTGTCCATGAGTTTGTTTCTGGCAGGTGTCCGGAGGAGTTTACAGCGCCGACGAAGGCTGACCCTGATGCCATAGTCCGATTCTGGAGTATCAACTGCCAAGACTTTCACACCCTTACCCGATTTCCTTCTTGCCCTTGGGTGTTTTTGCTTTGCCCTGGCTTGGCTACTTGTTGGCTCAAGTCTAGCGCATTGTGCATGTGGTGATTTTGAAGGCTTGTGATAAGTTTCGGATTGATGCATTCTCCGTTTAGGAGTTGTATCCTCTCTCCGATAGGTAGAAATCGAATGACATGGATGAACATCACCAGGATTTCCATTCCAAGTCCCCATTACTCCAAGATTCTTCCGCAGCCCTCTCTTTTGGCTCTGTTTTCTTATGCCAGAGACGGCATCTGAGCAGCAAGATATGTCATGATCATCCTCTGATATCAGAGAAGAACAATCTCTTTGTTCGTGAGGTGATACAATTTTCTTAGACTGCTTCCTGAAGTCATCATTTTCAGGAGAGTTTTCTTTATCGCTAGCACCATCACTACTCTCCAAGGTCAATTTACACAAGCAAAGTTGGTCTCCATTCTCACATTGGCTGTTATCAGCAAAACATCTCTGCTTAGCTCTGGTCCTCGTTGCAATTCCGCATACGAATGAAGATCCCTGTTCCTCTGCTGTTCTCGTTTCTCCAACTTTGCTTTCACTCACGCTTTCTGTCAGATCAGTTGATTGACTGTTTGTGGTTAGTTGTCTAGTTTTACATACATCGTTAGACAGGTGTCGACTTCTTGCAGCACTACCATTGATAAATTTGAGGGATGTGTAGGGATTTGCTTTGTCTTTTCGTGTGATCTCCTTGCGTCCTTGGGTTTGCGTTAATGGATCCACGGAGCATGCTGCCTTGTTCCGCCGGGCTCCGCGTCGTTTAAGTGGAGTGTATGGTGCATTTGGGTCAATTTGAGGAGATAACTAGGAAAAAGAAGGAATTCATATCTCATTTTTAATCAGCACCGTAGCAACACCACAAGGGGAAAATGTTTTTTTTACGATGTACAAAGGTTTTCGCAGATGGAGAGGAAGTCCAAATCTAATTGTCCTGCCAGAAAATGCAGATGAACCAAATGTGGAGATGTTTTTAAAGGAAGGGACAACACTTGTTTGAATTGTCGACGAATTTAATAAAAAATATTACCGATGTATTGCCCGGTGCATAAACCTTCATGAGAATCAGATAATCTTGTTTTCAATGTCAGAAACCCAATAAATTTTTATGATAACTCTGCGACTAATGTAAATACATGTATGTGCTGCGCTATATTTGAAATTTTTGAAAGGGATGATGACGTCAACTATGCAGCGATTGCATGGATAACGTCAAGATTGATGCCTTGTTTCAGGACTCCCATGCCGTGAGGTATGTAAATATCTGTTGTGTCCCGACTCACGCCCTCTCAACTGCAAAAGATGGTGACTTACATAAAGCGTACAGAGTAAGGCAACCCTTTGCAAGTGTTGTCCCTTCCTTTAACATGTTTAAGGGTATGAGGTTGTGACAGCACTCTTTGAATCAAGACAAACTATATGACTTCTGTCATGTGGTAGCTTTTTGTTGTTACACTTGGATCATCAGGTGATTATGTGTTGATAACAGAACACTTCCACATCACAATGCTGTTCCCTTTTAAGGGCTGCAGCCAGAACCCAGTTTTAATCAAGATATGTGCAGTGACATCAGATGTTGAATTTTTTTCGTCACAAGACTGCCAGCCAAACACGGACATCAGGCCACTGAACCATCAGTGGGCTATAGAATGGAAAGTCGAGTGATTTGACGTCTTACTGCAGCATGCAGCTATTGTTGTCCCACCATTGGCGAATTCTACATGTATGACGGTACGTTGTCCAAGTCGCTAGTGATGCTTAAAAGACCATACAGCATGCGACAAGTACAAGGTGGATTCACACTTGACCTCTCTTCCACATGTAAATGTGCGTAACTTAACATGTGTTGCCTTGAGGAAATGTGCCGTCAAGGGAATTTGGTAAACCGTTGTGCTAAAAATTGACAGAATCACAAACACACTTTGTCGTTGTGAGTGTATGGTGCATTTGGGTCAATTTGAGGGGATAACTAGGAAAAAGAAGGAATTCATATCTCATTTTTAATCAGCACCGTAGCAACACCACAAGGGGAAATTTTTTTTTTTACGATGTACATCTATGGTTTTCGCAGATGGAGAGGAAGTCCAAATCTAATTGTCCTACCAGAAAATGCAGATGAACCAAATGTGGAGATGTTTTTAAAGGAAGGGACAACACTTGTTTGAATTGTCGACGAATTTAATAGTACAAGGTGGATTCACACTTGACCTCTCTTCCACATGTAAATGTGCGTAACTTAACATGTGTTGCCTTGAGGAAATGTGCTGTCAAGGGAATTTGGTAAACTGTTGTGCTAAAAATTGACAGAATCACAAACACACTTTGTCGTTGAAGTTGATTCTGAGGTTTTCAGTGTCTTGTTTCGGAAAAGTCGGGTAAGGGTAAAACAACCTTACTTCATATCCAGTTTCCCCGACGCAATTTTAAATAAATTTCTGATCAAAGAAGATCGTTACAACCCCATTGCCATTCCCCGACTGGTCTCCGGAAGTGTGACCTGCTGCGAGACTTACACGGTCTATTCCAACACTTATCAAAGACCAGTAAGTTAAAAATTCATGACAAAAGTTTGATTCTTACCCATGAGTGTTGCTTTTCCATCACCGACACAAGATTAGCTCTGACTGGGTGTCTAGCTGCAAAGACTGGGCTGGGAAACCGTCGGCTCACCTCCACTGGACTCTCCACGAAGACAAGTGGATGCTTTCTGGATGAACCTTTCTTCTTCTTCCGAGCCATTATCCTGCATGAAAATCACACATCTAAATTCATCTTAAACAATGAAGAGACGGTCAACTTGTGGAACAAAGAGCAAATGTTTAACTTTAAGCAACAAGTTTACTGTTAGTGCACATGATGACATCCTTTTGCCACAGTACAGTGCCTCTTTTCGCTGTGGAAGCAGCGACAGAAATCTTGTCGCCGCTCTTGGCCAATCAGGATGCTTAGCAGTGTATTGCAGGCATTCAAATGTTACGCGCACAGATTGTAAACACTGTGCATGCAGTGTAATACATGTACTCGGTAATCAGTGAGGACTCAAACTCCCGAAATGGAGAAATTCTCCCGTTCTAGCAAATTCTCCTTAGGGGCCGTCCATAAAGTACGTACATGTATGCATGAAATGCCGACTTTCTAGACACCACCCCCCCCCCCCCCCCCCCCCCCCCTCCCCCCCCCCATGTACGCATTCGCATTCCATATATACCTAGTACCTCGGCATATGGTAAGCATTGGTAAATGGTTCAGTACTATGTATAGTGCTATACATGTATATACTACAAGTACAATACCTTAATACGATTCGCATGTCGCCTCTAAAGTCTGAAATAAATGACAAAATGTGTACCGGTAGATTTCTTTCTTTTTTTTCTTCTGAAAATGACACATCAATCATCAGTAACTACAGATTAAATGGGAAAACCTTAATTGAGGACAATGAGGAGTGAGAAAAATGTGAGATGTGTAAAAAAAAACCGTGTGGACTGTCTGATGAAGCCATGGACAACATGTCCATCCTTTACCGACTTACTAAAAGGAGATTTTCGGTTTGCGTACATACCCATTGGCTTGGACCCCCCTCCCCCCATGTACGCATGGTGTACGCAATGTCACCAACCCCCCTCCTCCCTCCGTGCGTACGTACTTTATGGACGGCCCCTTATCGGGAGAAGTTTTTTCCCTCGATGTACGTAGAGATTTTCACCCGATCGGGAGAATGATATTCTTCGGAATCATTTGCGCACGTATCCGCTCATTTGCGCATGCTTAGAATTAGCTAAAACAGAATTGGGCGAAGCGAGGTAAGTTTTGCAAAAAAATAAAACAATAAAAATCTATGTAAATTTGGCTTTTCGTCGACAATTTGGCACCAAAGACCATCGTTTCTGGTATAATTTGTGGTCTGTGCCTATTATTAAAGGCATGTTATTTATTATTATTATTATTTCTTTCTGGTATTCATACCAAGGATTCCTCAATAGTGCTCATTGCACTGTCACTCGCAAGCGTGAGAAAACCCATGAAGAATTAGAATTAGAAATGGCCAGAGACACCGGGGATGATCCCCCTTGCTCTTCACGAAAGAATGCTCTGGGATCTTTAGAGTGCGTTTCCATTACCTAACACACTGGACCAACTGCTTTACATCCCTTCCGAAGGATGGAGCAAGTGTGGTACCGTAGCCGTGGGGAGGTTCGAACCTGCAACCCCAAGTTTTCACCTATGATTGCGAGTCAATGACCTAAAACCGCTCGGCCACGGTACCCCACATGTGTAAGGACGGCTTGGTTTTCATGACGATTACTGTAGATTTTATGGCTGGATTTCTCCTATGGTCACATGCTTGTACATGTATATTGTAAAGCGTCTGCGTCACTGGGGTCACGTGACAAGGCAAAATTTACGGCCATATACATGAAAAAAAATGTATGTTTTGATACAATTGTCTCCCGATTGGGAGAATTTGCCAGAAGAGGAGAATGAATTTCTCCATTTCGGGAGTTTGAGTCCGAGTCCTCACTGGTAATGCATGGCCCATGGCCATGGCTGTGTCCGCGTCGGCTGCTATTTAAACTTAAAGCATACAGGAAATCGGTTCTAATATGTTGGTCAGGCCAAACAAAATAAATAATAGGATCGTCGCCGGAATTTTTGGTAGAAATGGTACAGTCATTAAGAATAAAAACCAATACAATTTCTGGAAAGTATAGAAATCGTTTCTCTTCAGCATAACATGACAAAATTGATAAATTAGGCCTACATCAAAAATGACTCATCATGTGCGCGTTCGCCATGTTCGCTGATATGAGCGCAACACACAGCCGGCCCGTTAACTTCACAGATTTGCGTGGATTTCCTCAGGGGATTGTAACGTCGCTAAGCACTTTATTAGCAGAGTGGAAATTCCCTGAAATCTCAGGATGACAATGATGAGTGAAATAAACAACAATGAACCCAAACTCACCTTTTCTACCGTCGTAAATTGTACATTGTGTAGGGCCCAGGCCGGCCCTAGTTTTGTACCGTTCGTTCAGGCATGTCATCAGGTAGGCCTAGCATGTTTTTAGTACTGCAGCGCACTTTATGCGTACGTACATGTACGTACAAAGCTGAACGTGGCAGAAAATAAACGACTGGCCGGATTTTCTACACGGTTCTATTTGTACGGCTCTGGCGTACATGTATGTACGGAAATGAGTCCGGACAACGTGCGCGGCTCGCCACGTACGTGAACTTAGCCGGCGGCCGCCTTCCCGTCTACGTACTGGCAAACATTTTACATAAAACATGACCAAACTTCAAGTTTGGTCATGTTTTTCAGAAAAGTTTGCAGGTGGGGACAGCCCATAAAACATTAGCAAACAACAGCAAACTTCACCAAACCGTGTATAGTGGACAGCTCGATCTATAGATCTATTTGGCAAACATCCGAACCAATCAGTTAACCAGTTTAAAGTCATGTGATTTGAGCCAGCCACTCCTGATCACGTGACCGTTCAGGAAGTTTGCTTCTTCAATCTTCACTCCCAAAAACTAATGTGCAGGAACTTTTAGTATCCCAGGACAGCATAGTTGCCTTGCACAAGACCATGTTTTTGGCTCAGCATCATTTGCAATATAGTAATGTCCAGATTTGCCTGTTCAAAGGGCCTACCACTTACAAAATCTCAGCATTTAGGCAATTTTTTGTGTGATAATGCACCTGCTTTCAACATTCCAGTGATTCTGTTTTGTTGTTCACAGTTATTCTAACATATTTGCATAAGATTTTAATAATTAACATATCTGCATGTTCACTCAATTAAATTTAAATCAAAAAATGTCATAGAAGAGCACTGACTCTGCTTGAAAGTGAGGGTAGTATATGCCTCAGTTTCTGGTCAGCATGGTAAAGAAAAGAGAACTATATGTCAATGGCCACAAAGAAGGGAATACTATATACTATAATAGGGCCTTTCCGAAGCAGCTTCGCTAACTGAAGCACACCATGATGGACAATGATCCAAGCTTTTGGTCATCGATTCTGTGGTCAGACGAGACAACAATTGAGCTTTTTGGGCACATGGATGCTGCTTAGGCCTATGTCTGGCGAAAGAAAGGGGGAGCGTTAAAGCAAAGTACGTAGGCCTAGTACAGCTAGTATGCAATACGGTCCCAACCGTCATTGAAAGTGGTTTCCCAGTAGAAAATAATTATTTTTATTTCAACAAAAACCACTTAAATGTAATGTTTGTGTGTAAATATGGCACCAATTAGGTTATTGCAAACTTATTCTCCAGCCAATTTTCATTGGCGTATAGGTAACCCGGGACACCAAACTCCTATTCAATACCATGGAACACAAATTATAAGCCCTATGGTCTTTTGTTTTGAATATTTTTCAGAAATCAGAGAACAAAATATTCAAGAAAATGATGCTGCCCCCTATCACAGGCCACAGTCCATTACTGAGAATTTGAGATCATGACTGGTGATTTTTGAAGCAGAGAGTGTCTTACGTAACTGGGACACCAACAATTTTGGACCCCTAATTTTGGGAATTACCCATGATCCCGACGAGATAGTTGCAGTATTATTGGTTTATACGGCATTTTTTGTCATAGCGATGTGTCGTTTTCTCGTCACATGGTAATTTGTGAAGGGCGTCCCTATCAGAAGTGGCCATAATTCCACACTGTTAAAAAAACACATTTTAAGTAAATGACAATCTTTATAGTATTCCCCCATACCGCGACGTACGTACGAACCTAAATTAAAATTGGTCTATTCCTAAAGACCATTACTTTTGTCCTGTACCCGGCCGATTGAACACAAACGGACACTATCAAATTCGTTTTTTGTACTTGGTGTCGAATATGATTTATAAGCAAGCAGCGGGTTATGCCTTCAGCAGCCCTATAACGACCACGATAGTTTTAAGTGGACTGACAACATGTTTCTATATTTGTACAAACTATATTTATAAGCGATAATATAAAAGAAGCTATTATTTCGGTCTAATTCTCGGTCATTATAAAGTATAAAACCACACGCAGTTGCGTACCTATATTGTATATCCGCCGTTATAAACAAACAGTCTATTATAGTCCTTTTCTGTCATGGCCGTCGTGATCAGTTTTTTGCGTCAAGCACGGAATTTTGTACATATTTTGGTTCATATGCATATGATACACATTCTGTAAAAAGGTTATAACGTGACTGAGACCAAGGAGCTTTTGATTATACCGTTTTCATTTTAAAATAATAATAATAATAAATAAATAAATAAATAAATCTAGTATGCGCTTGGTTTTCCCAGAATAATCGTTCTATATAGTTGGCCTACATTAATTGTTACGCAAGATAGACATTCGAAATCATCAACTTGAAAAGAGAAGAGCTGGTTAAAAATAAATAATTTAATAACTTGTAAGAGTAACCCATTTTACTGCTTTATAAAGAAGTGCTGGATTTTAATATAGAAGGGAACCGGACGATGTCCGAATGGCCTAAGGGCCTGGTTCTAGCTGTCGAGTCTTTTTCGTTATGTTGTAATATAGATACATGTATCTTCCCATGTTTAGATCACCCCCTTTAACAAATTCAAAATTGTTTCAAACACTGGCCCGGGGACAAACCTAGGTAATGTGGCAATGATAAGGGAAGTGCACCTCCTTTTGGTATCCTAGGATGCACCCACGTTTCCTCCTCAAACTAAAGAAGCATACAAAAAAAGGTTTTTCGTGGCCTCCGAGCGCCAGCAGTTTTTGCTGCATGGACTGACGCCAAAAGCAGTGTCATGTTGGCTGGGCGAGTTCCCGATCCCGGAGAATCCTGCTTTCTGCTTTTTCGTATTATATTCAGGCATTCTTGACGAATATCTTTCTCACGATAGACCTTTTCACTTTGTAAACACCAGATGTACTCTTATAAACAATTGTAATAATCGTACTTCGGAATTACTCTTATAACTGTTACTTGAAGTGTGTGTTTTTGCGTTTGATTTGTTGAAAGCCGGACCGTCGATGTCCGAAGAGCCTATACTATATGGCTTGGTTCCAGATGGAACAGGGGAAAGATGCTTTTTCGTTCTAATTATCCTTACGAGATGATCGCTCTATTTTGAAACTTGACAGGTGGTCGGTGGTATCACTAGATGTTTTTTCGGTGTATACATAGTCTTTGAAACTTGTGCAGTTAAAAACAAAAAAAACAAAAAAAAAGTTGAAGGTGCTTCATGGTGACGGAGTTCCCGGCCGCCATCCCATGCTGTACCAATAAAATATTTAAATCCAATGTTCTTGTTATTCGACTCATTCGTTAGAATCAAACTGTTTTTCATTCGTATGAGCGCACCGAAGGAGAATGAAATGTTAATTTTATTGTATCTTCGGCAACTTTATGCCATTATATACGGTTTTAGCTTAAACACTATACTTTATTATCAACTTGAGATGATGGAGAAGGAGTTGCAGTTTTAGAAGTGGGAGGAAAACCCCCAGAGAAATGCCCCAGGGGAAAACCCACGCGGTCAAGTAGGGACTGCAAACTCAATCCACATACACGCCCCGGCACGTATTCGAACCCGGAACCCCAGAGGTCAGTGAAAGGCGAGGAAAGAACCGTACGCCAACCCGACCGCCCCTCACTAACAGTAGGCCGGTATATGTACCTTTAAATGATCTGAGAAAAGTCACTAACCGTCTATATTTGATGCCTTGGTTTCTTTTATTCATTCGTTGAAAAGAAGTTGTATTTTTTCCCCTTTATTATTTGGAACTAATGTCTGCATTCGGTGGTGCACGTACGTCTTTGCATAACTTTGCATCCACTTATCAGTGACGGTTAAACGAGATAACCGTACAAATAGCGCTATGCAAAAATCCACCCACCGAAAACCCGTCCCGATTTATGTGCTAGGTTCAGGCTGGTATCTTACCTATTAGACTACTTCCAAGTCCACATATCACATACAAATACGAACAATCAGCGTCAATACGCATGATCAAATGCCGAAACGAGAGCGCTCCTTTACAATCTATTTCATTGGACAGTACGCGAGAACACTGGAAATTGTAACCAATCATATCTTGTGTATTTTGACATCATTCCTTTCCAAACACGAGGATTAGCGAGAAAGCTCGAGAAAGAAAAATAGTCGGATCTGATTGGCTGCTTTTGTCGGATGTCGGGGAAATTTAAATACGGGAGGCCGGCTAGCCAGCGCAGCTGGTGCTGTTTCGTTGAAGTGCTGCACAAAAGTAAAAAAGCATGCTATGTGAGAGCTAGAGGGAGGCAAGTTGTGACGAAATTGTTCAGCGAAAAGACTGCAAATTGATTGTTCTAAAGTAACTACAAAAGAAGGATCTGCTCCCGTTTTAATGCGAACGAAAATAGTGTCCTTTTGAAATTGGAGTGCATGTTTGTGCATATCGCATTGATTTGATTTTTTTTTTTTTTTTTTTTGGTCACTTCCACTTGCAGTTTGAATGAAAAAAAAAAAATCTGGAAGAGCAAGACAGAAGATTGGACAAACTGACCACTGACGTGTAACGTTAGGCATGTTAGGTAGCTTACGGTTTACTAGCTGAAGTTACATTGGTTACCTTAGCTCTAACTTTATCATGTGGTTATTCGGATGTGGTTTTTCGGATGTAGAGCTGAGGTGAACACGACATCACAAAACAAATGTCATTTTCTCCCCGTGACACACTAATTCTCCCTGGGACTCGCCCGAACCCAAGTTGTCGGGCATAACCACTACGCAGCTCAGGTCCTTCAGCCTGGGAAATAACATTAAGCCACGTTGAAGATTCAGCCTACAATTGCAGTAAAAAAGGAGGTCTGGAATGACAGCCGATGTGTACAAATTCAAGTCTTGTGTACGATGTGTCTATATCCGTGTACAAAGGAATGGCAATGCGCGGTCGATTACCAGACTACCAGTGCACAGACTGAATTTGTGATATCGTGTTCATGTTGATAAGTAACCTCAGCTCTACATCCGAAAAACCACATCCGAATAACCACATGATAAAGTTAGAGCTGAGGTAACCGTATTAAACCTCAGCTAACGGTTTACCAGTTTACAGTCAACTCGACCGTCTGCCAACTCCACTTGAACCAACTCGACCATTGTTTGAATCATTGTAGGCCTACTGATAATATGTAGGCCTGCTAGTGCTACTGTCATGCATGTAGGCTAGGTAAGGTAATACTAACTCGAGCGGCCGTTGCGCATTGGCGTTGCATACCGTAGACCTATGTACATGTATGTATGTACCAACTCGAACATCAGTGCTGCATCGGAGACCATTGTACCAACTCGACCGTTGTACCAGCTCGACCATTGTGCGTTCAACTGGACATGGTCGAGAAGTCAACTCGACCACTGTACCAACCCGACCGTTGTACCAACTCGACCATTGTCTAACTCGACCGGGTGCAACCGCTGGCCAGCCAGGGACATGATGATGAGTGATTGCGGGCTCGCTGAAAAAAAAAGGAAAGAATTAATTACAAGTAGGACGTCGCATAAAGCCCTCCTACACTAACCCTATGGAACAACTCAGAAAAAGTTTTTCCTACTTTAATAGGAATAAAATCTTCATATTTTCCCCTCCAAATTTTGGTTTTTTTTCCCATCAGATTTGCACTTATTGATGCTTACATGTACTTGTCGTTTTACGGAAAATAATAGTCATGTCCAAGGTCTAGCCTAAATTCGGAAAAACTACCGTACACGTTCACCCGTTGAGACTCCATGCACTAAGTCTATGGAGCATGACATAAAAATACATGTTTCAAAACCTGATATTTTCTCATTTCCAAAATAATGTTTCCTAACCAAATGTACACTTTCTTAGGCAGTACATGTACCGTAATTTTCGGAATATAAGCCGCCCGGGGTATAAGCCGTGACGCCCGAAAATTCCAGAAACAAGATTCACCGTCGGCGTATAAGCCGCCCGGCTTATTACCCGCCGGGAACTTTTTTTGTTGCAAAATCAACGTATAAGCCGCGGCTTATATTCCGAAAATTACGGTATGTCAAATAGGAAGAATTATAGTAGTGAATGTGTACGGTAAAATTCTTGCCAAAATAAATTGCAGTGTCCCAAAACTTTAATCGACCATTTGACAGTTGCTCAAACGGAAGATGCATGCAGAACTACAGATTGTAACGTAAATGTCGGCGAGGTCCGTGACCTCGCCACCCAATTGATGAACAATGACTGATGAATAGGGTGGCGACCTCACTAACCTGTCATCTATGCCGTAATTTACGTTAGAAGTGGTTTCAACTGCAAACAGTCTGCAGATATCTTTTTGTAAGAAAACAATAACTGAAGAAGGGTTTCGTGTAGAGCGCAGAGCGGTCGTGTTGGCAAACAGTCGGCTTGACTCAACGTTGGAGTCCAAGCGGTTTTAGGCCTGTGCATTTTCGAATAATTTACTATTCGAAAAATTGGTTTAATTTTCGATCGAATATTAGATATTCGATGCGTGAATTTTTTTCTAAGATTTTGACAAAAAAATTGCCATGAAATTAATTGATTTTGGCACATCCGAACACGCAGCTCACAGGGGAAAGATTACCATGCACAGCAGACACCCACTAAGACCCCATGCACTAAACCTATAGGACAACTCTAAAAAATTATAAGTCTTTCCTTAGTAAATTAATGACACCTTTCCCTCCTAATTTTGCGTTTTTATCATCAAACTAACATTTTTACATGGTTCATATGTCATAACAAGTAAAATCCTGAGTGTACTGTCCGTGCACACACAATATTCTGAATGAAGTGTGTGTTGCACACAGCATGTTGATGCGAACTTTGCAGCATGCAACAAAAAAGTATGACTCCTGCAACAGTGTCTCATTTTCTACTTTTCCTTAGGTTTGCAGTACCTGTGCAGCATGTGGTATTCACATTGCCCATGCATTTGTCCAAGTAAACTCTACTCAGATGATTTGAAGCAAATCCTTAAGTGTGATGTCTGACAGGGTGGAATTATCTGAAGCTCTTCGTAGCATCTTGGATGAGTCGTGCTCGGACGCAGACGAAGAAAAAGAGAATAAAAACAAGACGGATTTCAAAACTGTGTTACAAAGGACTGCATCACCTAACAATAAAATCAGATCATGCCTGAAACCGCTCAATAGAACATTTGAAACTCCTCCCCGACATGAACTGTTCTCTGATTCGTACAATAGACGAAAAGTGGGCTTTGAGGAGGTGCAGTCTCCTCCGAAGAAGAGACGCCATGCCAACCATGTTATCATTTTGCGACAACCGAGACAAAAGGCAAAGCAAATACCGCCAAACCACTCGCCAGCCAGGAACACAGCATCTAAATCATTAGATGATGAATGTTTGAGTACGCCGCCTGTCAAACAGGGGCGGAATACAGAGTTTACTGTCGAACTCGAGACTGGCACTGCAGGGACCCCTCAAAAATTGCAATCCCAAAACGCAGAAATTGGCAGTTTGGGTGTGATGCATGATATCCACCCATCACAGTTGGCAGTCACTTCTCAAAATACACCTGTCCGTGATAAAAAGGCGCTTCTAGACTATGTGTATATGACCCCTCCTTCCTCAATAAGGTATCGGACACCAAGTTCTACAGAGAAATCCTTAGATGCAGCCATAGAGAGTCAGATCAAGTCCGAACCGAGTGAAGAGGAACTAGAATTTGGTCTCCCGGTACTGGATGGACTTGACCCCACAGGTTCGCCGTTCTGTCACTTCACCGACTCTAGCCAACGAGAGTTGTATACAGAGCTCTCGATGTTAGACAGCGTGAGTGGCACCGGATGTGATGAATTTCCATGGTTGACGGGTCCGTCTGAAAACCCCGACCTGATAGCAAGTCAACAGCTTCTGCAGTTTGCCGGGAAGTATGGCCAGCCTTGCTTTCATGGCAAAGGACCTCTGGGAAGATGGTCAGGAAAAGGTTTGTCTATATTCTCTTTTTCTAAGCTCTTCTAACTAAGCTTGTGCCGATAGATGATACCATCGTTTATCAAGATTTTATTTCTCACAATGAAATAATCATCTGTCATTTGGAATTATCGTGACATTGTGACACGATGGCATGAAAATAAATGTGATGGCTGATGAATATGGTTGCCACGATGGTTTTGTATACTGGTATAAGTAGTCGCTACTGCGCTGTCAAAACTACACAATTTACAGCTTTTCATAGTAGAAAATGTCACATGTATGCAGCATCGAGCAACTCTTCTTCACCCCTGTTAACTATAGGGCGCTTTCACAGGGGGTTCAAAAGGTTCACTATTGCTTGTCCTCCGGCGAGATCAATAGAGAACAATAGAGCCACGTGGGGAAACGCACGTGCACGTGGCTGCTAGCAGAAAAGCATGTGGCTCTATTGTTCTCTTGCCTTCTGGAGGACAAGCAATAGTGACCCTAACCTTTTGACCCCCTGTGAAAGCGAAATAGACCTTATGCACGGCGGCCATGATAGAGGGCAGTCACATTGTCACAGTGCGTCATGCACGAGTTGGCACTTTGTGGGTCTATTGTCACATCATTTGAATATGAAAACCTGCCCTCTGTCATGGCCGCCATGCTAAGGTCTATTGGGTTTTTGCTTTTGGACACATCATTTCTGAAAAATACATCTTTGACAAGCAATTTTACAACTGTAATTTTACTCATTGGTAGTATGCACTCAATTGTGCTCAGCCAAAAAGCTGCAATTTGCTGAGTTTCTTTAAAGAAAAAGTCGGTGATTGTCAGTTTCTTTTAATGTGTTCTCAGTTTTTTAAACATCGGCACACCGTTGTAAGAAAGTGGAAAACAGAAGAATTTTAGTGGAAAATCATCACGATAGTAGCAAATGTCGCGATAGTTTTTTTGGCGATTAATCACGATGGACAAATTTGTCATTCTTTGAAATTGGGTTTCGTTTAAACGTTCGGCAAGACCGGTTTTAAATTTCTTTTACGGTTAAACGTCCCATCCCAAGTCCACACAGATGTATCGATATAATCTGGTCGAGTTTATGATTTTGGCTCCCGCATTTGCCCCCAATTATTTTTTTTATTTGCTTATAGATGTTCAGTTATTCAATTCCTTGGTCAATTTCAAATTTTAAAAGTAGTAAAACTAGTGTAAATGTACATTTTGATGCATTTGGTTATTTGTCAGTGGGTGCAGATGAAAGCCTGACTAACATTACATGGCTCAAGAGGATGTCGGCACCGGACCTCGATCCCGACACCCTTCAGACTGCTCATGTAAGTATTAAGGGCTAAGTCGGTAATTGGATCGGCTTGTTCACAAACCGCGGCAGCGTTGCCACAATGCCAGGATTGCAGAGCACAAATGAACTGGTAACAAGTCTATTAAATGTCCAATTACTGACTAGGGGAAGTTGTTTTTCGCTCGTCATTGAAACCAAAATTCAAATGGGGGGCTGCTGCATACACGGGTGTAAAAGCAGTATGCATTGTATGGTTGAGAACTGCTTACCGGTACAAGCACATGCGTTTGTTTGTGAGCAATGTGCTAATGCACTACACGTAGGTGGGCACTGTGTGCATATAGCTCTGTTGTGATTGGTCATAAAAGGTCATGTGGCTTGATTGACAGGTCAAACTATAATATCAGCAGGCTTAAATATACATGTACATGTAGCACCATTTCAATGGGGCTGTTGACATTATTACCACTGTCATCAGGAAATCACCAGAACCATTTCGCTTCAACTACATGTAGGTGGCTGCCTGGCCAAGGCGCACAACCGTATCAGCAGTTAGATTGTGGCATTCCCCCAACAGCTCCCCAGATATTGCTTGGGTTGACGAGGCAATGCATAGTATCGAGATTGCAAATTTACCCCACTCCCCTTGGATATTGTTGCTATGCCTCACACGCTATCATCAAAATGTCCACACACACTGCACAAACCAATGGGACTTTCAACGGAAAGCACAGATTCATTGAAGAAAACTCAAAGGTATTCATGTTTCAGGGTCGACAGTTACTGTAGCACGCACTTAGTAAAAGGCCAGTGATACAGAGATGTCATATATTCATAAAAAAATCGCTTTCTTACCTTTGAACAGCGAATCGCCCGGCCTTAGAACCAAAAATTCACCCAGAACACCGCATAGGCTGCACACAACGTATGGGCAGAAAGTCGCGTGATGATGTTCAATCAGAGACCTAGAGGATATTTCTCTATATTATACGTCTCTGGTTCAATGCTGTGAGGCAATGCACTTTGACCTACACATGTATGTGGGCGCTGTCTGCTAGCTCTGTTGTGATTGGTCGGCGGGTTCAGTTGATTGACAGGTCGGAACTATGCATTGAGATTGTGTCTTGCCCACGGACGCAAACACATTGGTACAAGTGGGGCTCGAACCCATAAACTCTCGATCATGAGCACGGCTGTGTACATGTACCCACTAGGCCACACATGCTCTGTGAATTGTTGCAAACCTTTTGATGTGATCATTTTTGCTTCTGGGTGACAGATGATGGGTCCACATTTTGAGCGGCCACCCCACTCCTACAGCAACCTAATCCAGTATGCCATTAGTAGTGCTCCCTCGGGCAAGATGACCCTTCGAGAAATCTACACCTGGATTGAGGAGGCCTTTCCGTACTTCAAAACTGCAAAGGCTGGCTGGAGAGTAAGTCTACACAGGATGTACATGTACATGTATGAGGAACTTTAATTGTAGGTTTGGTGCTAACAAGGTTTTGCATAGCCTTACTGTTCATCGATAGTCCAGGGCGTAAGCTAACACGCCTGTTCATGCTGTTGTCCGTGGTCTGTGGCGCACTACTACAGCGTAAACGGGGACCTCACGTGGCACAAGTTTATGCAAATTACCTTCAGCGGTATGAACGCCTTGAGTCAAGCGCGACGATCACCTTATCTTTTCTTTATTTTTGCTCTGGATTTCCAGTGCAGAAATAAAGAAAAACAAGGTTATACACATGTAGTTGCGCTTGACACGAGGCATTCATACCGCTGAAGGTAATTTGCATAAACTCGTGCTATGTGAGGTCGCTGTTTAGGCTGTAGAAGCGCACCACAACAGGCGTGTATGTTTATCTCACGTCCTAGACAATCAATGAACGCCTAACCAAGGCTAGGTTTTGCAATGTACTTCATGTGCAAATTTGGTCCAACGTACTTGCTAGGCTTACAGCACTAGTGTGCTTCACCACACGTGCATGAAAATCGTTAAACTGTATTTTGCGCTTTTTTCTTGACTACATGTAATAAGTCGAGTACAATCAGTTTTTGCATTGATGTCGTCTGTGTGGCATCTATAGACCGTGTAAGTTGACCTTGAGAACTTCCGGAGACCACGTATCTAGGAGCTTTAACCAGTGCAGCGAACGTTTTTTTTGGTACCATTTCACCTACCGATTCGGGGTCCACTTTAAAAATCCTTGAAATCCCATTGATTACCTGTGCGAAAAGTTAATTGAACAAAAATTTCGTAAAATTATAAAACTGACCTTTTATTTCCGTCTCTGAAATAAACTGGTAACCCCATGCCTTTACATTTACATTTATTTTATTTTCCGGGATATACAAATCACTGAATTAGACAAAACAATTGCAAATAAAATAAACACTGAGCAGGAAACATAACAAAAAACATAACATAAGACAATACAAGGTAAAAGTGGTGTTCGATTGATCATGAGGCCATATTATTTATATGCTGACAGCCTGAGGGTAATCATTCTCTGAAGTCTGGTAATTATTAAAAAAATCAACTCCAGAAGTGTTACAACGTAAGGGGGACACTAGCTTGTTTTCATGGAAAGACCCACAACCAGTAAATAGGGGAATGACCACTAAACTACATGTAGCTGAATTTACTCGTATGCATTCATATACGATCTCGAATCTCTATGAAGTTTTATGAATGAAGCTTAATCAGAAAATGGGTTCTAACAGGCTTCATGAATTTTGCCCCAGGTCAACTTAAAAAGTCACTTTCAGCTTTCTGAAAGTGGGGTGCAATGAGGAGAATTTACTGTGAACATATGGGTCTTTCTATAAATTAGGGGTCCAAAAGTGTGACATTTGGTGTCCCCCGTTACACCTGATATGTGTTATTTTTCGTACAAAAATCATTAAAATGGCTTTTAAACCATTTTGTATGAATTGTACTTTATGTACTCACTCTTTGAGATGGAAAGTATTTTACAAAATTTACAAAAACAAGATGTAAAATGTAACGGGGGACACCAACATTGGACCCCTAATTTATAGAAAGACCCATATACTTATTTGTGGGGTACCGTGGCCGAGTGGTATGGGTCATTGACTCGCAATCATAGGTGAAAACCTGAGGTTGCGGGTTCGAATCCCGCTGCGGTACCTGTGCCCTTGGGCAAGGCACTTAACCACACTTGCTTCATCCTTCGGAAGGGATGTAAGGCCGTTGGTCCAGTGTGTTAGGTAACGGTAACGCACTCTAAAGATCCCAAAGCATTCTTTCGTGAAGAGTAAGGGAAATCCCCAGTGTCTCTGGCCATTTATAATTCTAATTCTAAATGGGTTTTCTCACACTTGCGAGTGACAGTGCAATGAGCACTATTGAGGAATCTTTGGTATGAATACCAGAAAGAAATAATAATAATAATTATATTTTTGTTTGTTTGTTTTGTTTCGTTTTTTAAATAGAATTCTATCCGCCACAATCTGTCACTGCACAAGACCTTCGTCAGGGAGCCTCCAGTAGGCCAAGGCCAGCCTGCTTACTGGACGCTTCAGGCAGGAACTGTCGTCCGGCTTCCTGAAAACAGAGTGTTTGTTGCCGACTCTGAAAATGGCGGGATGCTACTCGAAGGGGTACACCGCTCGCCCCCGTTAATGTTTCCTCCGATGATGGCCGGCCAGGAGCTCAGGCCACCCTTCCATATGGGTCGGGCAATGCCACAAGTTGTCATGCTTCCGGCAAAACCCAAAAGAGGCATGGCAAAATCCAAAAAAGGAAACGAGAAGCCAGAAACTTGTAAGTACAAACAACCCTGCAGTAAACCATATTAAGGCATTAGAACGGTTTATAATCGGGTCTAGTTGTATACATGTTTACTATGATTGGAAAGGTGTCGGTTACGTATGCGCTCCAAACCTCACTCTGAAGATGACGATTGGAATGCATAAATGTGGCGGAACGTGTTTGTGTCTGGGCAAGACACTCATCAATCCCATTTGCATCGTCAACCCATGCAATAATTGGAGAGTTGTCGGGGAGGGGGGTGGGAATCTCTCGATTAAAGTGCTGACAGGTTGTGCGCCTTGGCTGGGCAG
Organism: Henricia sp. BOLD:AAB3569; assembly: GCA_037783545.1. Lineage (NCBI taxonomy): Eukaryota > Metazoa > Echinodermata > Asteroidea > Spinulosida > Echinasteridae > Henricia > Henricia sp. BOLD:AAB3569. Next base: position 193,264 of record JBBELK010000597.1, on the reverse strand, counting down.
CATGCAGAGACGAAGTGAGATGGTTCTGATGATTTTCTGATGGCAGCGATAACTTTGATCCTCCGGTGCTAAGAACAGCTAGTATTAGGGAGGTTTAGATGCACATAATAACGTGAACGTGAAATTCTTTCAGCACCGGTCACATTATGAGGAGGTCTTAAAATGCAGGTTTGAATCTTGGTCACAGCGAAAGTTTTATCTCGCCACGAAAGTCAAAGATGTAGGTTTTTCTTTTCATCTGTTCTAAGATCTAGTACACGTAAGTGTTCAAAGCATTTCACGTTCGCTTTCGCAGTTTATGTGCATCTAAACCTCCCTAATATTATTACTATTCATTGTTTTTGCTGTACATGCAGGTTCCGGATCAAAAACAAAGAAGCCACCATTAATTCTCCCTCGTGGTGTGCAGCCATATGCCCTTGTTCCTGTGCCCTTACTGATACCTACAAACCAGAACAGAGGCCAAACGCCACACATTCTCTCCCCCGTCATCATGGGCGGGCCTCGCCAATTCATCGCTAGGTACGGACCTCGGATGGTCGGAGGCCGTAAAGTGGTTCCAATTGCTCCTAAAGTGAGTTTCAGCAGAGCGAATCCCCACAATGCTGGTTTAAATGGTGGTTATTCTCTTGGTAATACCAGTTCTGGGTCTGACTCGGGTGTGGATTTGAGCAACCACGGTTTGACCCCAATCCAGCTGCTGCCAACTAAGAACAGTGACTGTGACTCTTCAGCAACATCACGAGAAATACCTCTGAAGGAGCAAGAAACAGGTCAAAAGTCACTACCAGATATCAGAGAAGAAAGTGATCAAATTGCAGAGGATTCCTTTACAGAATTCTTTGAACGGGAACTTGCTTCGCCTCCGCGTAGCCAAACCCGACCGCAATCCAAGAACGTACCGATTATGTCCACGCCACGCAAAACAAACAAGCTCCAAAACTGGATGTCCCCACTTCGTGGCTTTACACCGTTCAAAGTTCCACTTCCGGAGGAGGACAGCGGAGTTCTCTACGACCTGAATGACTTTTCGCTAACGCCTCTCACTAGAGGTCTGACACCCAGAAGAGGCACTCCTGGGAGGCAGAGGTCAATATTAGGTTCACTGAGCGACTTGGGCCTTCCGGGTTTGACCCCAGAAAAAGGGGGTCCTCTTTCGAGTGTTGATATCCACAACCAGAGCTTTGGTCAGATGTTTGGGGATCTTGGTGTCATGAATTCTGAAGTTGATCGTCTGGATGTTGGCAATGTCAGCTGGTCAGTGTTCTCTCCCAACAAGTCACAGTCAGCTTTATAACGTGTTGTTGAGAATTACATTTAATAAGTATAGGAAGTGGTATACCCAGTACGATATGTGGCAAAGGGACTCCCACCCCCTACTGCCCCGGACCTTGACATACTATTCTCTTTTGTTAACGCACCAACTACCCCCCAAAAAACAAAGGAATTTCTTCAAAATTCTTTGGATGTTTAAGACACAATTGGGGAACAATAGAAGGGGGATACCCTCTGTTAAATATCGTGCTGCATATGGGAAGTGGTAACAGAAATAATTATATAATATTGGATGGCTTTGAGAATATACCGCACGAGTCATGAAAATACTGAATGAACCGAAGGCGAGTAAGGTATTTTTATGACGTGTGGTAAATTCTCATATCACCCGAAAAGACATCCAATATTATTATTGTTATAAAAAATGAAGCTTATACTTTCTTTATTTTGTAGGAATTCCGCAAGATTTTTGCCTATTCTTTTCCCAACGTTTACAACTTCATGCGCTCTTTTAATTGTTACTGTTGCACACACGCACAAAGCATTCACTCGATGCATGATGTACATATACGCATGTGCTTTGGTGCGCCCAGCGTAGACGCACATCGGATTGGGGCTTGTTTTCTGTGATGCACAGTATAATAAACGCATGGTAACCGCAAAAGCTTCATTTTATATAATAATACCAAATATAGTATTATAGTAAACTGTGGAATTATTCCACCCAAGACGGTATTATTTAACAGAAGGAAAAACAATCATATAATATGGTTTTAAACAAAATTGATTTAAATGTCCCCGTATGATAAAATCGAAGGCGCATTCAACAGCGCATGCGTACGCCGGTACGGTATGGGCCATACCGGCTTACCGAAAACATTGAACACAACCGAACACACGGTATTCCCAATACGTATTGCAGCCCAAGCAGTTCTAACTCGAAAAGCGGTATGCCTACACAAGTACCATTCCAAGATGATGAACGGATAAACTGTTGCTATGATCTCGGAGGTTTCAATTCAATATTTTGCTTCAACATTCACCATGCCAAGCAGAAGTGTTCATTCTTTGACTGCGGAAGACATCTGCCAGCTAGTAAACGGACAGCATTTTTTTTATTTACAATGTATTTTGTCAAAATTGCGTTAAGCGTGCAGCCGTATTGCTTTACAAACCGCGTTGTCTACAGTGCCCATATGTTTGATCGTACATTTTTGGACGCAGTCGTTCAACAAGCTATTTCGGTTGCAGCATACCGACGCTGCCGGCCGTACGTATTTCGGGATTGCGCTGTTGAATTTAACACGCTCCTAGTTCCTTTGCAATTTTGCTTATTTTTTTGACAAATTGGTCACCGAATTCTAGTGTGGCATAAAGTATCCAATTGAAAAGTGCATGTAAAGCCAGTGAGTTCTGTGGAAGAAAAATTTGACATTCTTCAGATCGGTAATGCTCCTGTTACAGGTACATGTACTGGCCTATTGGTGAAACAAAATCTACCCGGTAAGTTGCATGTAAATATAAAAAGAAAAGTGACTGATCTTTGTTCTTTTAGCCAATCAGGACACATATACCATATCGAATAGCTGCCATCTTGTAGGATAACTTGTGACATTTAAATTGGTCAACAATGTGAGCACAAAAGGTGCAATCATGCATGTCTTCAAGGAAGGAAGAAACTGTCCTACAAGATGTCAGCTATTTGATACGGTCTATAGGCTTCTGCTAGTCCTTTGTAATCAGTCTGGCTAAAGTTAAAAGGGTTAAACTACCCACAAAGTTAAAAGGTTTAAAACATTTACCACAATCAATTTGTGTATTCGAGTATGTAGTCTCAAATGAATGTAAGGTACCAATGTGTATTTTATACTGATTTTATTTTTGATTTTGATGTACATGTATTTATTGAGACCTAATGTACGTATGTATATAATTAATTTTGGATCCGTAAAGACGGCACAAAGTGATTAGCATGATCAGAAAAATTTTGTTTGTGAGCATATATATATATCCACTGTACGTACAGTACAATGTATAAGAGCTACATGTACTTTTAGGTAAGTACACACACACTTTTAGTTTAAATAAACTTCCAAACTGAAGAATAACAATTTGTCCTTTCATATTCTTGTTAGGAGCTGTCCAAAGTTGTCAACATTATAACAGTGTAGTATTTTTCAAGACACGCCTCTCCCCCACCCCCCAAATACCGTACTACTTGTGTCCAAATTTGGTCGTGTTACTGTACCTATGGCAGGAACTTAAAAGGCATACATGTATAAGCACTCTGATGCCAAAGATCAGTTGGGCCCTTCTGCTAGGCACTGATTGTTGGCACCATGATCCCTTATATTATTAGTGCATGTAAATTAAGTCATACGCGGCCCTCGACCCCTCTTTCTTTTCCCCACTCCCCTGGCCCACATCCTATTTTTTGTAGAACCGTGAAAATGTTGATAACTTTGGACGGCCCCTACATGCCAGAGGTCTCGGGATAGACTCCCAACTAGTGAGGATTGATGAGATTGCTCTTGTACATAGAAAACCTAGTGCACTTGAATTCGGTTGTAGTTATAGGCCTACTTAGTATTGAATTTGTCAGTCAAAGATTGGATACATACATACATGTATGTATAAACGTACATGTATATTGAGCCAAATTTTCCATTATATGTACATTGTATGTAAAAATGAAGGATCTACATGTATAGATATTAAAAACAAATGAAACACAAGATCAGTTATGCTGTGTGCATTTGGTTCCCCCCATGGATGTAGTTAGTGCAGCCATTGTGACCACGCAGGTTTTATTTATTTTTCTTCAAAATCAGCATCCAATTTTTTTTAAAGCCTGTGCCCAGACCTGATGGACGAGCATCCCTAGGTACGAGACTAACCAATTGGTTCCACCCACCGTGGGACATTTGGTGCAAGAAATGAAACCGAGTGAATTCCCTTCCATTGTTCCCCTATTGTGTAAAACATCCAAGGAATTTCGTCGTACGTTAACAAAAGCAAAGAGTGCATTGAGGTGTGGGTGGGGGAGGAGACAGTCACTCGGTCTCAAATGTGGCAGCATATAAGGTGGGATGAGAGTATTATAAGTGAAAATGTCTGTGTTGTCAAGGTTATTCTGGGTCTACACTGAAGTTATTGAACTAAACCAAGCATAAAAAAAAGCAACTGTTTTATCCACTTTTTGATTGATAAAGTCTGAGAGTGGTAATTTTCAGCACACTGAGGCTTTATGCTGTCGTGCATAATGAAATTTTCAAAATGTTTAGCGGTGGAGCACACTGGCATTTACAATAGATGTTTAGACCAGTTACTCTGGCAATTGACATCACATTTCGTAAAAACAAAAAATTCAGTGCATAGTTGCCCCAAGGGTGGGGATTTTGTCACTTAAGTGGCAATCCCCACCTCTTACGTGGTGGAGGAGCTGGGGAACAACTGATAAGTGGAAATAGAGCATTTATCCTTAAAAGGTAGCATATACCCGGTACTTGTTTGGTAAACTGTTAAAAAAACGGCATGATTTCCACTGGTAATTGAAAGCATAAGTCGATAAAACTACCTTGTAGAAATTTCAGCAACAGATCCATAGCTCCATGCATGGATGCATGAATGAATGGCTCCAACGATCGCCTACAGGCGTTTTTCCCACGAAAATAGTCATTTTTTCCCACGAATAGGAGCAATTCAGGCGAAATAATTTCACAGGATGATTTACTACCATTACCGGTACCGTCTTGATGACAAGTAAGCTTAAAGAAGATATTTTAGAAATTGTTTGGAGAGTATAATTACATGTACCAAACAAGTTGGCTACCTTTAAATCATTTAAATAATCAATGAGCAAGTTCACAGACTGATTCATTTATACAAGTGATTACATTTTATTTTTAAAGATGAATAAACCATAAAGTAATTAAAGTAATATTTGTATATATCAAAAACAATAAGAGACACTGCTGCTTTGTAGAATAAAAAAAAGTATGTAATTTTCCAGAAGAAAAGTTATAGCTATTGCATTTTAGTGCAAAATTCTTTTTGCTATTAGAAATGTATGCAAGTACGTGTAGGTTTAAGAATACATGTACATTGTACAAAAATTGACTTTGACAGCTAATTCACAGACTGAATAAAGGACAATCTAAAGATACAAAAAAACTGCTAAAAATTGGGTGACTTTGAGCAAATTACTCCCAAAACTGATTAGGGATAGGAATTTACCGGTTTGCAATTATTTCAAGTGTCGGTTAACCGGTCGGCCGACATCAAGGATTGTTGCTGGTGTTTATAGATGCATTTGCAAATTGCAATGCACACAATATCCCTAGGCCCCCAAAATAATCGTTGAATCTTTATCTGGTCAAAATGTTACTACGACCTCATAAATTTATTTCAATTTCATGAAGTCATTACAAATAACCCTCTGAAAACTATTGTGAATTCTTTAAAATTAGGTTTCGTTTAAACGTTCGGCAAAACCGTTTTTTAAAAATATTTTTTGTCCGGTTAAACATCCCATCTCTAAAACTGATACAAACTGAGACTTATATGGCCCGATTGATTCTCCAAAATGTCTTATCCTAAATAACCCAATATTAGGCAGAAGAATGTATCTTTAAAGATACATGTAGGTAGAAATAGAAGTGATTTTAAAGTATACATGTACTTTCAAGATGAAACTGACTGAATACTTTTCATGAATATGATGAATATGGCAAAATCAACGTATAAGCCGCGGCTTATATTCTGAAAATTACGGTAATTCAAATTTTATTAATGATCTTTTAGAAAAAGGTTTTGCTCAAAGACATGTATTTACATGAAGTTATTTACATATGTACAATATATTTATATAATATAGCTGCCGTTCATAGCTAAGTTGTCCTCTTAACTGCTGTATATTTTGCAAAGTACAATGTACAGTAAACCTCGGATAAGTCGGATCCAACGGGACCGAGCGATTTTATCCGAAGATGGAAAAAACCGCATAGGGATTCATTGATTTCCAATCATCCAACGGTCAATACAGTAAAAAAAAAAGCATGAATCCCAACTTAAGGGATGATTTTTATTAGGAATAACATATGAAATCAAACGTTCCAAGCGATTATGTCCGAGATAAGCAAAAATCCGACATAAACGTATCGGACTTTAATGCAAGGTTTACTGTACATACTCCGTTGCCTTACGTGAAGAATTGAGTTGGAAATAACGCATATGAAAGTCATTCCCTGCAATATTTCAACATGGAAGTTATTGCCCAATTAGCAACTACATGTACATGCAACGTCTATGGTTAACTCAAGTTTGAACAGAGTTCCTTAACTTAACAGGTAAAATCCGTTGCCAACTTTCATGGATTTTGGAGAAGGCACCTGGAAATTCCTGGTTAATTTCTCGAGTTCAAACATCTACAAATCTCTGAGATTATGAGTTTACAGTCCAGGAGGGCTTTTGTCCATGTCGGAAGTTGCAAGATCAATTAATTTCCAGGAAATCTGTTGCGAACATCAGGAGGGTTGGCAGCTCTGCAGACCTATGGTGATGAAGTACTGGAAACTAGTAGGATTGTACCCTTGATAATCAAATGAAACAGCATCAATTCAGCATTTACAAATAGTTCTGGAATTGGGGGGAACGTGGTGTTAATTTGAAGGGATTTAAGTAATTAAAATGAAAGAGGAAAATAGGAATTAATCCCTTCACAGCGGCTAACAATTTTCCAATTTATTCCCCTGGAGCGGGAGACTGCACTTGCAGTTTTGGTTATATATGTCTCTGGGGCTGGAGACTTGATGACTAGTTTTTATCTCAAGTCATAAATCTCAAGTCACAGGTCAAAACCCAAAAACTTACTTGAGCCCAAGAAGTGTTCGTTGCCTATAGGCAATGGCTCTACACTAAAAATCACTGAACCGTGTCCCTGTGCTTCTGCAATGGTGTTTTATCTGGCATCTAGCCACGATGTCTGGAGCCAGTTACCATGGCAATATACGTCACACTTCGGCACTCCATAGTTTCGTTCACACAATATGTAAAACGATGACAGGCTCATGCTCTCACGCGTCGTACTGTGTTTTTCCGCCAAGAATCCCGCATTAAGCGCACGATTATATCGGTTTTTAATGTTTGTAATATGTGACTCGTGAGTCACAAGTCACCATCTCCGAGTCCGAGTCATTTTCCAATGTGACTCGAGTCGAGTTTGAGTCCTGGGGCCAATTTCATAAAGCTGTTTAGCAGAAAAATTTGCTTAATCCAAAATTTGCTTACTTTATAAAAATGGGTTAACAGGCAAAATTTCATGTCAACTTGTGTTTTTAGCAAGAATGACAGAACACCATTCCATTATAAAACACATCACATAAAATTTTGACTGAAACCCATTTTTATAAAGCAAACAAATTTTTGATTAAGCGAATTTTTCTGCAAAACAGCTTTATGAAATTGGCCCCTGGACTCGAGTCTTACAACACTGCAATTTTGCTTCGTCGAATGAAGTGATCTCTTTGTCAAGGAAACTGGCAATTTCCCTAATGAGAACGGGATCTAAGATATATCCAATGTACTGTAGTGATCCTTACCACGGTCACTGAGCCATAGAAGTGTGCGTACAGATGTTTAATTAGACTGTGTTCGTTGTCAATGTCCCATTGGTGGTAACACTACTCGTTTGATCCAAGAGTGGCTGGCTGCTGTTAACAATTTGTGGAGATCCGCTTAGCATTTCAAGGTTGATGTTTAGGGAGCTGTCCGAGTCGGAATTGCCAGCTTGGCTTGTGGCTGCAAACTGGAAGGCACAAAAACTAATTTAAACAGAGCGTAGGAAGGGGGAGGGGGGGTCAAGGGCAGCGTACGACTTTACATGCTCCGTAAAATGTTGACATTTCACGGTACTGACAAAAAAAGTGTCGATAAGTAGTATTTTGGGGGAAGGGGGAGAGTCTTGAAATACAGTAAACTCCGGCCAAGTCGACATCGTACAAGTCAGCAAATCGCCTAAGTCGGCCGTCCGACGAAAGTCCCGATCGTCTACAATGCATTTCCATTGAAATTTTTGTTTCTAAGTCGGCATTTGTAAGTCGGCATGTTATTCTCAGTCCATTTCAACAAAATGCAATACAAAATCCTTTGTCTAAGTCGGCACAATGGCATCGATTTCCTTCCCTGTGGTTTTCAAGAAGTGTCGAGTGAAAAGACAAACACTGCTTAACTGACGTCTGTTTATTGGCACGGACAGTGGTCGCCAGTACACGTGTATCAGTGTCATGTTACAGCCAGGCCATGTGTGAGATTGCGTGCACTCAAAAAGGGGTTTCCCCTCTTCGCATCGTGCGCACCTCAATACCCGTACCCACTAGCCTGTACGCATGCACACTTTCCATTTTGGGGGTTGTCATATTACATGTAGAACTTCATAAGTACTCGCTCACGCGCACGCGTATTTAGCGTGTCTATAAAAACACGATCCAGTGTTAAAAATCAGTGCTACGATGTTGTATACTACGCTCTGTAGAATGGTGAAAATGTTGACTTTGGATGCCTCTAAATAACTAAAATCATAACTAACCTTCAGGGCCGAAAAACAAATCTACAGCCACTATCATAACTGCATACTATGTGTGCACATGGACTCGCCAGCACAGTACACTGTACAGTATGTACATTGACAGTACCGGTATGTATGTGATCTAACCACTGCTGTATGGGTACAGCGCACTATATACATGGCATATTCGGACATCGTTGATCAGTAAGTAAGACAATTTTTCACGTTTTTTTTCACTTGAAGAGTTGCAAATATATTATCCTTATATTTCCGGCCCTTTATCTTTCCGGATTTCTTATTCCAAAAATAAGAAAAAGCCAGAATTCCAGCTATAGCCGGAAGAATGGCATCCCTGTAAAATGCACTGATCGTGTCCGACACGATAGGGAACAAGACAAAGATGGATGAACCGGGATAAAGGTCAATTATTACATGTCTTGTCTACAACACTGATCCATACACAGAAAAAAAACTCTGGTAACTGAACCATTGCAGTACCTGCTGCTTGGGCAGATTATCCACTTGGGAGAATGTTGTTCTGGGCACCATCGTTGGAGAAGTATCGTCGAGCGACGAGTCCATCTGCCTTCGAGCTCCGTGGTTAAAGCGCCCTCCATCACCTCTTACCCTCTTCATGGCGTGCTCGTGCCGCGACTCGTGAAGATATTTCTGTAATGAATATAAAGTACTGATAAGATCAGCCAGGGTGTAATTTCACTTTAGCAACGGATGTCCAACAAAAAGGCGACAATTAGCAGTGTCAAGTGTGCATTGGGTATGAATATTGGTAGGGCATCTGCACGTTAAGCAGAAGGTCCGCGGTTCGAATTCCGGTGGAGCCAAGTTGCTTTTCACTGCATCTAGATTCCCCAAACTCATATGGACATTTGTCCACATTTGCATCGAATTCATTCACCCCGGTGGTCCCTGGGTCATAATCCCTAAAAATAATCACTTATTTATACGGTATGAATATTAAAACAGCATTGTATGCTCTTTCTGTAAAAACAGCGTTTGCCAATTGTAAAAGTGAACTGAGATGCAGTGTAAAACGATTGGAAGCCACTGACGTTTTTATCCATATCCAGCAGTGGCAAGCACCACCAGCGTTACCTAGCTGTCATGTGACCAAATTTTGCCGACGGCTGCCGGGCCTTCGTGATAAAATACTGACGCAAGAGGGTGCGCTATCGAGAAATGATCTTCAACATATACGGACGTACGCGTACAAACGGACCAAACAATAGACCTCGACTTGAGTCAAGTTTAGGCCTCTAGCTGGTTTTAAACGTATGTTTAAGACCGTTTAAACCCACTTTTAATCCATAAATAAACAACTCCGCCACACCCACCCTTCTTTCCTTGGGGATCCGCCCCTCAGCTTCCAGTTTAGCTCTGGCCTGTCTGCGTTTGAGTATCCGGTGGTACTGTTTGGCGTTTACATAGAGTGGTTCCTCCTCCAGAAGCTCTGCCCCTGGGAGGGGTATCCTCTGCATAGTTGGTACTCCGCCTGACCCGGGAACCATCTAGAATATAAACCATGACAATCATTGGACACTGATATGGTGTAGTACTTGTCCTAGGAATGATCAATAATTGATAAATTCAATAGGTTACTAAAGGTTGACATCAGTTGTCACGGTAACTGGGTCTTAGAACATTATCTGGTATAATGTGAAGCGTACGTCCTCTGCTAAAGTGCAGAAAGAAGCCGCAATGATTTTAGTGTAGACCCAGTAACCTTGGCAACACACAAAGGGTGGTATTTTCACTTGTTTACTCCATTGGGCAAGCCATGAGGAAAGGTTAACAATTCCATGTTGACTCGGGGATTTACTAACACACTGTAAATGGCCCATGTAATATACTTGTTACTTTCTTTTCTTCATGCATGAATTCAAACAATCAATAAATAAACCATATATTTTCTTTACACTACTATGAGTAGTTTTATACAAAAGGCTAACTGGGAAGAAATGAAGATATTTTCTTGGAGGCTAGAGGGGTACATGTACTTGTAGTGCCAGGGGTCGAAATTAACCTGAATTGCATGCTGGTCAGAAGGACCTGCAGCCGATTTCACGAAAGAGTGCGCAGCTTGCGCAACTTTTGCAAAATGGCGCAAGCCCCATAGCTTGCGTGTAATTTTCACAGAAATGTTGCGCAGCCTACGCAATAAAATGTTGCGCAAGCGGACTTACGCAGTGCGTAAGGATTCGTGAAATCGGCTGCAGTAGATTAGAGAACTCCAATGGTCCTGCTGAAAATTTGGTGGTCCACTGGTGCTTTTCAAAATGGCACCGAGACACTGCAACACTTTCTGGTTTAAGGTCATTGAGTGAAGGATGGATGGGATTGCTTTTTGATCCAACACTGGGGCATGTCTGGAGAGATCGGAGAAAGAAATGTAGCTATCTGAAAATGTCTAAAGCGATCAGGAATTATTTTGTGGTAACCAGGAATTCTTCGCATTGAGTAAGAAATTTTTACTGGGATTAGGCATCAGAGAATGTTTTCTATGAGTCAGTAAATGTTTTCTCTGGTCCATCGGATCAGCGTCTTTAGGCATGTTCCCATTGGACATTCTTTTCCACTGCCTCGCGGAAAGTTACCGCGACCTTCGGTAACATTCCTTCGTGTAATCTTCCCATGCGTTCCTATTTGCAATTGCTTTCAGTGCCCATGCAGAAAGCAACGGCGACCTTGCAGTAAACTTTCGCCGTGCAGGCCCATAGTTTACTGCAGGGTCGTGTAAATTTTACAGGGCGAAACTGTTTCCATTGGACTTCACGAGGGCCCTGTAAAACTCCCGCGGCTGAGCGGAAAGTTTCTGCGGCCTCTCTCGCCCTATAAGTTTTACGAGGTGGTCGCGGTAACTTTACAGGGACGCTAATTCTCTGTGCGTCCCCATTGGACTTAATTTGTTTACTCTCCCGCACAACCACGGGAGATTTACCAAAAAAAATTCCAATGGGATGACCACTTTTGACAGATTTAGTGGTCCTTCTGATTTTTTACTGGTTACGGACCACATGTACAGGACCAGTGTTAATTTCGACCAGTGTTCTTCACTGGTACAGATTTTGTCCCAGCACGCCTATATTTTGTCCGGACAAAACCGGCAGTGGAGAACACTGCCGAGTACCTCTTCCGCCTTTCCTGTTGTGCCCCACCACCCAACCCCCCCCCCCCCCCCCCCCCACCGTCATTTCTGTTTTTTAAATCTACCCATTTACCATAACGATGCCACTGTCGGAGTTAACCGGCATTGCCATGATGGAGTTGACGTTCTGGTTTGTCTGGGGACTCTGCTGTAGGGTAATGGAGTTGTCAGCATTGGCAACAGGCTGGTACAGAATGGTCTGACCGTCGGACGTAACAAACTGCTGCAGCTGGGTGATGAAAACAATATCAAATTGGTGGATTTTTATACTGTAAATAAAGGCCAAAATGATGGTCAAAAATGTCGTTGACCCCGTTCTCACTAGAGAAATCGCTTTGTTCGACGAAGATTAGTTAATCATCGTTAGTTAAATAAAGCATGCGTTCACATCTCACTTAACGAAAATCGAATGAAGAGCGGTACAGTTCACATTAAGCGAGCGCTAATAAAGATCAAATGAAGCTGTGTGGCAACTCCATCTCATTACGTGTGAAGTTGCATATCGTCGAACGAAGGATTTTGCTTCGTCGAATGAAGCGATTTCTTCGTCGAATGAAGCGATCTCTTTGTCGAATGAAGCCGTTTACTTTATCGAATGAAGCAATTATAATCTTCATCAAACGAAAAGGGCGTTCGTTCACATCAGAAAAACTCTTCGTCAAACTTACCTGGAGTTGACCTCCACTTTGACCTGTGACCTGCTGTTGACCTGACTGTAAGATGATTGGCTGTGCTTGTGGCTGTTGAACGGCAATCTGCTGGCTCTGTTGTTGTTGCTGCTGCTGCTGCTGCTGTTGCTGCTGCTGCTGCTGTTGTTGCTGCTGCTGCTGCGTAGTAGTAGCAGTAGCTGTTTGCTGCTGTTGTACCTGAGGCACCAGCTGAATCTGAAATGAATTTCCAAGAATTCACTTTTAGCTAGCCAAAAGAAATGGTGCGGTTCTTCAAGAAACGTGGTTACCACAATTCTGTAACAAACTCCGCCCTTCACAATGTGTGTTCCATGACCCGCAACGATGCTTCATTGCCCGGCCCCGCTAAGAAACAAGATCGCATTCCACTAGGTCTGACGTATCATTCACTAAACGTACCAGTGAAGAATATCACCCTTAAACATTTCAAGATGTTGCAGGAAGAACTAGAACCAACAACCAGGGACATTTTCGGCAAGTCCAATACGCCGCTTTGCTCCTTCAGACGCGACTGCTCTGTCGGCAATAACATAGATGGTACCTCACTCCCTAATTCTACCAGTTCAGCCAACACGACCACCTGTTACATTTAGCTGTTACATTGTCACTTCAAACAATTTTGCGCGTTTATTGTAAGCTTGCAAAGCCTGTGTACGCGAAGGGGGCGCGTTGTGCGCTGTTCGATTTAACAACAACACAGAGCGCCCAGTTCATGGCAGTGGATGGCCCCCATGGCCAGTAATGGCGTACGAGTCTTTACCAACCAGATTTGTCTATAGGCCTTCAGAGAAACAAAAGTATGATATATTGCACTAATTGAAAAAGGACAATGATTGCATATAACTCTCTTTGACCAATCAGAGTGTACTCTCACCTGCTGCACCTGTCCGTTTTGGCCCGTAACCTGCAGCACCTGACCCACTTGCTGCAGCTGAACGGTGGCCCCTTGTCCGCCAGCTAGCTGGATTGTAATTGGTTGTCCGGGAGCCATGACTTGGCCCGCAGCAGTACCTCCGACCTGCACTACTTGTGCCTGCTGGAAAAGACAAAGCACGTGTACAGTCGAACGTCGTTAAAAGAGCTTGTCAAAAAATTTGTTTTGGGGTGGGGGTTGGGGGTGAGAGCGCGAATTTTGACAATTCGCCCTGCGCTCTCAATCCATATATTTTTAACGATATTGTAAAAACAACACTGATGTTTTGTAATGTATCCGTTTTACATGTAAACAGTACAGTGATTACACCAAACATTTTGCTTCCACATCCCAATTGGAGATTGCAAATTTTCCGCTTTCTTCTCATGGATAGTATTTTGGGGAGTTATTTTATAACACTACTCACAATAAGTTTGGGATATTGGTATGTTGTCAAATTACTGTTTTCACCTATTCCTGTGACAGGGTGTCTGATCTGTCATGCAAATACATTGTCTACTCGTATCCAAAATCATTTAAGCGGAATGCAGACCATTCCCATAACCATGAAAACTGTCCCTGCATGCATGTCCGCCATACATGTAGCTGGGACGCGGTCAGTGCATGAACTACATGAGTTATGTGATGATGCTCATAATTGTGTCGTCACTTCGAACGATTTGCGCGTTTGTTGTAATGGTGAATTCATACCAAGTCTTTTCGCGCACGCGTAGCTGTGACGTGCGTCGCTTTGAGAAAAAGCAATGTGGAGGGAATTTTGAGTGAAACGATGCACTGAAAATCACTGAATTATGAAAAGACTTTCCGTTCAACATGTCCAAGCTAATTCTGTGGTTTTTGGTGCGTTTTGTTTCACCCTAAATTCATTCCACAGAATTAGCTCGGAAGGATTGTTTCATACTTCAGTGATTTGCTGTGCATCGTTTCACTCAAAATTCCTTCCACATCGCTTTTTTTTCATAGCGACGCGCATGCCATTAAAAATCACCTGTTGTCCAGAGGGCGGCACTATCTGGACCTGGGACGTTCCAGCTTGTGTAGTCATATTCTGAATGGCTGACATCTGCCGTTTTTCAAACCCACAGTAGGCCTAACACTAACGGTGAATTCTGAAACTTTACACAAAGTCAACTTCTGAAAAAAACCACAAAAACAGTTTTGTTTTACTACTAAAACGTGAATTCATAAGAAACTGTAATTTTATTACAGAAAATATAGTAAACATTCTCAGGGGAAAGATTTTACTTTCCGCATATTGAGCTCGTGCCAATGACGTCATTTTGGGAGTAAAACAATGCCGCGTCGTTGTGGAAGCAATGTGCGTGCGCGTTGTGTGTGTCCATAGCGTGCGTAACGTGCAATGATGAGGCTCCCATTGGTGAATTAAACTGCATTACGCCCACCAGAGACACACACAACGCGCACGCACATTGCTTCCACAATGACTCAGCATTATTTGACTCCCAAAATGGCATATTCGCACGTGTTCGAAAGGGGTCAATAGTACCTTTACTTAATTATACATCATCACATCATGGATTTTTGGCAGAATTTGTCCATATATTTCTCGAAAATCCATTTTAGAAGTCAACAAAAGCAGTTGCAACAGGCACTTTTTTTGCATGACATACCATTGTCATTGACTATAAACTTTGGATAATTTAATAATTTGACGAAGTTTGATGGGAATTAATTGGGCAGCAGGTTTTTTGCTAGCCATTTTTTATTGCTAAATCACGCTTCTACCTATGGGGCCGGGGATATGTATTTCTCATACTAGGGGTACACAAACCCTCGTCTAAAAAAATAAGTTTTTTTTCTACGATCGAGTATAAAGAGTTAAGAAGTTGGTATAAATACCGTACACGTTCGCCAATAGATCTTCCTATATGACATGATAATGCCCAAGAAAGTGTAAATTTTGTTAGCAAACACACTGGAAACATGAAAATATCAAGTTTTTCGGGCTCATTACCATGCACGGACACCCAGGATTTGCCTTTTTATGATCTATAACAGTGTCAAAATATTAGTTTGATGATAAAAACACAAAATTAAGAGGAAAAAATGTCATGATTTTACTAAGGAAAAACTTAAATTTTTTCAGAGTTTTCTCATACATGTAGGTGCAGTGCGTGGGGTCCCAGTGGGTGTCCGTGCATGGTAGTTTTCCCAGTTTTTCTTTGAAAACATTAAGGCCCGCTTCAAACGTCGCGCTTTATGCCGTGTCAAATTAAATATAACTTGGCACGACGATATTTTTTTGCTTGCATGCGCCCTGCGAGCATACGCACTCCTAATTGTGAACACAACTCCTACCGTATATAAACACAATTGCGGCCCAACTTCGAACTTGCATTAAATTCGACACGGCAGAAGCACGACGTTTGAAGCCGCACCGTGCTACTGCCGCACTAAATTGAGTTAGCACGGCAGACCCTGTCGAGCTAAATGTTTCTGCCGTACCAAATTCATTTTCCTGAGCCAAATGGCTTCAAACGTCGTGCTTGTGCCGTGTCGAATTAACAAATCATTTTAATTCGACACGGCACAAGCGCGACGTTTGAAGCGGGCCTTAGGATTTTTATGTCATGCTCTTAGTGCATGGATCGAGTCTCAACTGGCAAACGTGTATGGTAGTTTTTCCAAACCCAAATTTAGGAGTGAGAAAAATTAAATATTTTCTTAGAAAGCACTTGGAAATTTTTCACCCAGTCAGTCTCATATCATGCATATGTTTTGTACACAAAGTTCTGAACCTGAAGCCATGATAATCAACTTCAATCATTCTTTGCGAAATTTGTTATCATTTTTCACTGTTATCAAATTTCACTTTTTGGTGGTAATTGCTAGGAAAATATCATGCCCGCAGTTGTGGCACCAGTGCATGCATGGTCTTATTAGCCCTACAAATAGGGCTATAAATGGCTCACTTTTGAAATCAAAACAGTCAGATTTTACAGCTATCTACAGCCCTATTTGTAGGGCTAGCATGGTCTGTACGTTTTGAAAACAAGCATGCCCCATACATTCATCAGCATGCATAATGCAATGCATGCATTTAATAACACTGCAGCACGCAGCTATTTGGCGCGCCACGAATTTGACCGCGTACGCCATGACACCAGCTACAAAGGGCAAATTGGTTAAAAACGACCAACATTTCCAGACGATTATCTCACACAAAAATGACCGAAAACTTCCCCAAATTATCAAAAAATGACAGATGGGTTTCTTGATCTGTATATGGTCAATAGTTTTCGCGTATTTTAGGACTATCTTACTTACAGGTGCACCTGGACTTTTTGATTGGCTGTAGAGAGTGTAGCGCCGACGACCAACGAATAGGAGGAAAGACTGCCCAAGACTCACCTCCACTGAAAAATCAGCTCTCTTGGTAATTAACATGTCATGAATATTCAAATTATTTTCTGCTGACGTTTACAGTTCTAGGGCCCTGTAGAGGAAATCTCAATACAGATAAAACATAATTTACAAAACATTATTATACGATTTTTCGACTTATAATTTTCCGCGAACAAATGTGAAAGAACATCGCAAATAAAACATCTTCGTTTAGAGTGCGATGGTGGTTAACCAATCGGTGACTCTGTAGCTGATCATGTGACACTCAGCAGTAATTTGCATGCGCAGTTCCCCTGCCGAAAAGCACTGTGGGATGTAAACATGGCTGCCTCCAGTCAAGCCAGTCGGAGCTTGTTGGCTTGGGTGCGTTCATTCGATACAGTTTTTTGAGACTTTCAAAGATCCATTACTCTCATACTATGAAAATTAGTAAACTGAAGATCGGCTCATTTGATCAACAAATTTGTAGCACTTTTCTTCAACATTTTGATCTTTTATTTCTGTTTTTAACGTGCTGACGTGTGCATTTGATGTCTGATGTTGATGTGTGCAACATGCATACCGCATATGATAGGGTGTCGTTGAAACCCGGAGGTCGGAGGTAATAACCCGGAGGTCGGAGGTAATAACCCGGAGGTAGAATTTGTTGTGACCGTGTAGTACATGCTACAACCTACCTCCGGCTTGTTATTTTAATACTGCGTAGCTCCGGGCCACCGCCAACGCACCAACTACACGTTAGCAAAAACCATCTACCTCCGGGTACCTTTGGGTACCTCCGACCACCTCCGACCTCCGGGTTTTATAAATTTCCACTATGATACAGCATGTACAGTGAACATGGTGAATGACACAAGCACGCCAAGCATTATGCATATGATATGCAAAAATTATGGTGACGACGTTGCATCGTTGCTACATCATCATGATCGTGCATGCGCATGTACACTGACTCAGTTTGTTTCTTCCTCCATGGAACAACTGAGCGCGGCGAGTAGTTATGTTGGGCGCAATCTTTATGCTCGGCGCAAATTCTGAATTTGCGCGGCAAATTTTGAACTTCACCCAGTTCAAAGATTGCGCAGCGCAAATTTTGATTCCGAACGCAATTTCAGAATCTGCGCAACATAGGTTGGGCGCAAATTTTGAACCGTGTGTGCAAATTGATTCTGAACAAAGCAATAGCCTATCCTGCATTAGGCTGGTTCCCGTCCACATATTCCACACAATAAGCGATAGGATCGGGAACCAATCTATATCCTGCATCATATCCGGTACGCATACGTGGCATTAGACTGGTCCCCTGTCCATGTGCGCTAGGCTTCTCTCGCTATACGATAAAGGGAAAATAAATATGAGGACAGGGGACCAGTCTAAACTTGTCAGTTAAACTTGTCGTTAAATCAGGCATGTCAGGGGGACATACATCTGCACAATATTCAGTAAAACTAAGGTTGAAAATCAACACACTCAGGGTGGATCCGAATTAGTGGCTTTGGCTGTGGCTATGGCTGTTGCTACGCTGTTGCTATGGGAGGACAATGACAGTCCTTAAAAACAGCATAGCAACAGCCAAAGCCACTAATTCGGATCCAACCTCAGATTGCACGTGCGTGACACCTTCACCGTCCGCCATTATTGAACTAGCGTCGCATCCCCACGCATGCGCGAGAGCGAACTCAAGTTCCTGCCAGTACTAGAATGTGGGTTCGATTCCGGGCCGTGACACTTGTGCTCTTGAGAAAGGCACTTAATCACACTTTCTCCATCCTTCGGAAGGGATGTAAAGCCGTTGGTCCGGTGTGTTAGGTAAAGTAACGCACTTTAAAGATCCCAGAGCATTTCTTCGGGGAGGGATTCCCCGGTGTCTCTGGCCGTATCTAATTCATCGTGGGTTTCCTCACGCTTGCCGCGCGAGCGACAGTGCAATGGGCACTATTGAGGAATCCTTGGTTTCAGTACCAGAAATTAATAATAATAATAATAATAATAATTAGAGTTGAGAAGTTAATTTTTTTTAAAATGACTCATCAAGCATCGGTAAATGTAGATTTGACGGAAAACCCAAATTTAGGATTGAGAAAATGTTAAGATTTTTTGAGGAAACAAATTTTTCAGGCTGTCTTTATATGTTTTGTATACAAGGTCTGAAGCCACGATCAACTGCACAATTCTTTAAAAACAATGATCCTCCATTATCAATTGGAAACGCATAATTGCCCAGTCAGACACAATACTTTTAGCACGTTTTTGTAATTGATTTGTAACTCTTTTCTTCTTCTACAGGGGGCCAACAGCTTTGGCCAGCTCGCCCTTGGGCACATAAGGGATTGCCTCATCCCAGAAGTTGTTGAGCATCCGCCAGAAGGTATTGTTTCACTCAGTGGGGGTGCCGGACACACTGTCGTCTTGACAGGTACCTATGTTTTCTTGTCGTTTTTACCAAAATAACTGGTTTTGTTTCTGGCATCCTCCAGGATTTCATTGCAATGTTGAGTACTGTGACTGAGAAGTTGATGTCACTGATCTTAAAAGGTGGAAAATTTGAACAAGAAGTGACATTTTCTGTAATTTTGGGGGTATTTTATTGACATATTTCCAAAAAAGGTAATGTCCATAATTATTCATATCCTTAATAAAGTCACAAAACGGTTCCTGTATCGGCCTGCAGGGCTTTGGCATGTTTCCACCCGGATTTTTGCCCACTCCTCCTTAAGGTCATTGAGGTTGAAAGGCTTCCTTGCCATCACCCGAGTCGTGAGTTCCCTCCATAGATTCTCGATCGGGTTGGGATCCGGGCTTTGGCTCGGCCACTCCATCCAGAACGTCCACTCAATCCAGAACGTCCACATGGTTGTCCTTGAACCATTTCGTGACTGCCTTAGCAGTATTTGTCCTGCTGGTACATGTAGGTCCAATGTTGACCAAGCTGGAGTTTCTCAGCGGACTGTTTGATGTTTTCATCGATGATCTTAATGTACTGCTCCTTTTTCAAGATCCCAACCACTTTGAGGAGAGGGTTCCCAGTCCCATTTGCCGAGAAGCATCCCCACAGCATGATACATGTACTACAACTTCCATGCTTGACGATTGGGACCGTGTTCTTTGGATTGTACGCTTCCCCTTTGTTTCGCCTGACATAAGCAACATCGTGCCCGAAAAGCTCCATTTTTGTTTCGTCTGACCAAAGAATTGATGACCAGAAGCTTGGATCCTTGTCCAGGTGTGCTTTAGCGAAGGCCAGACGAGCTTCCCGATGTCTCTGCCTCAGGAGTGGCGTCTTTCTTGGTCGGCGGCCATGGAGACCTCCCTGATGCAATGTGCACTGAAGTGTCTGCCTGGGTATTTCGGTCCCAAACTCGCCAAAGCTGTTGAGGAGACCCTTCATGGTGATGCGGGGATTGTTACTGGCTTCTCGGCACACTTTTCAAGGTTACACCTTTGACTTACGACCACGCCCTATAAGGTTTCTCACTGTGTGGAACTCCTTGTACTTCCTAATTATGCTCTGAACGGTGGAAACTGGCACTCTAAACTGCTTCGAAAGGGCCTTGTAGCCTTTCCCTTCTTTGTGGCCATTGACAGTAGTTGCTCGGGTTCATACAAAACTGCTTCGAAAGGGCCTTGTAGCCTTTCCCTTCTTTGTGGCCATTGACAGTAGTTCTCTTTTCTTTGCCATTCTGACCAGAAACTGAGAATGAAGGCATCAACTCCCATCACTTTATAGCCTACAGCAGAGTGCTATTCTATGACATTCTTTGATTTACATTTAATTGAACAGATCTATGTTGATTATAAAAATCTTAAATGCAAATATGTTAGGATAACTGTTGAACAACAAAATGGAATCACTGGAATGTTGAAAGCAGGTGGATTATCACAAAGAATTGCCTAAAAACTGAGAATTTGTGAGGGATATGAATAATTTTGAACAGGCACAAAAAGCAAATTTAGACATTACTCGTCTTGTGCAAGGCAACTAACTGTCCGACCTAGGATACAGTGAAAGTTCGTTCACAATAGTTTTTGGGAGTGAGGAAATGTTAAAAATTTTAGATTTTTCAAAGGGTATGAATAATTTTGAGCACAACTAGGGAAATGAGCAAAATAAAAACAAATGCAACAGACAACATGATTTAAAAATAAACAGTCGAAAGAACAATCTTCCATACGAGACAGTGTCTTGTGCCACTTTCTCTGCTCAAGCAATAATTTTTTTAAACTTGGTGGACCGTTTTTATGTTACTTTCAGGATAATAAAATTATTCTCCCATCCTGTTCGCGGCTCCAAACAGAATCTTTAACCAAGTCGTATATTAAACATGACTCTGTAATTTCAGGTTAAAATCAAAATCTCCACACGTTCTACATACAGTAGTGTTCGTAGTACTCTTAAAATTTGCGTACACACGTCACACTTTAATTTTAAAAGAAATTTCAAAGAAATTATCTTATCCCTTTTCTGTACAATGTTCACTAAGTTTAAAGCAAAGGTCACTTTCAGCTATCTGGAAGTAGGATGTACCGGTATACATGTAGCTATACATTCAGTGTGTTGTGTATTGTCAATGGTACAATTCACATTAAAATCATCCTTTTTACATTCAAGGCTCTCAACTGTTATCACCGCTCTACATTTTAAATCTACTGATACACTAACCCACTAAAGGGGGCATTTTGGCAACACAGACCATATTTTCGAGGAAATACCTTTGTCTGGTTTTAAAATAAAAGAAATAAGTATAAGTTGTTTTGAAGAGATAACATACATGTAGGCCCAAAAAAGGTTACAAATAGTGTGACATGTCTTTCTAAAAAAAAAACGGAAAGAATTCCATTTACTGGTCGCCACTTATTCTCCTTATAATGACTTAAATAACCACCAAAATGTGTTGATATTTTAATGAGAAGTGATTTTAGGAGTGAAAAACACTGACAATTTTCTTTCAAAATACTTAACAAATTTCTGCCCTGTCCCATAGACTTAACAAACAGCGTCTCAGTGGCGACCAGTGAACGGAATTCATACCAAAAACCCTGTGTACAAATTTATAATATACGCTCGTAACCAGAACGGACACTTGTGTTACATTTTAGGCCGTCCCGGTTACGAGCGCATATTGGAAATTTGTACACAGGGTTTTTAGAAAGGCATGTTGTCACACTATTTGTAACCTTTTTGGGGCCTAAGTTATCTCTTCAGAACAACTGAAACTTTTTAATTTTATTTTGAGACCAGACAAAGGTAATTTCTGGAAAATATGGTCTGTGTTGCCAAAATGCCCCATTCACCGTGGAAAGACTTAATTACAAAGTCTGGTTTGATTTTAGTTTAACTGCCATTTCTATACTCCACATTTAAACACATAACATGTTATGCACTTAATCCAATTCTGGTGATGGATCCCAAAATTCCACCTATAAATTATGGTGTTTTTATTTATGATCTATAGATCAAGGCAAAGTCTTCATGTGTGGGAGTAACTTCAAGGGCCAACTCGGCCTGGGCCACACTCAGAACATGTGCAGATTGGTTGAAGTACCTGAGCTGCCCAAGATTGTCAAAATCGCTTGTGGTTGGGACCACACGCTAGCAATAACAGGTAAGTAATTAGGTAACCTTTTCACAGGGAAAGGGTCAAATGTACTGTATTTTGTCACATGCACATGTAGTATTCAGTTGGCTAGACTAAATTTTTGTTGCTATGTAATGTGTCCGGGTGCACGCAGCAAGTGTAAAATACAGAATCAATATCGTCTTCATTTTAGTAGAGATTGGCATTAAACAGCTAGAATCCCCCTTCCACATTTTTTGAGTTTTTCTGTTTATCATGGAGGTGTATGAGTCTACAACACCATGACAACTTGTTTTTCAAAAACAATTCGACAGACTTTTGCTTAAAACGTAAAGCAGTTCCGACCCTCTTCACCCGAATTCTGAAACGCTCGAGGTCACTTGGCTTGTTTATCAACAGGGTTTTGACGTCATCCTGAGAAACATACAAAACGGCCTGTGCAGTATTGAATGGAAAATACACGAAGTGAATGTTTATCATGCCTGTTTTGTCCTTGTAATTCAAAATACAAACGTGAAAAACACTTCATGTAATATGACAACACTCTACTATTACCTGTTTTGTGAAAAAACGGTGAAATTGTCGCTCACAATGAAGCTCTTTTGAAGTAAATACTGGTGCATTGCGACGGGTGGTTTTGTCACGGAACGAACGGCATTTACAGCGGTCTGTCTACAGCATTGGACGGTTCACTGCGGGGGAAGCTTCGAAGTGTTTGAACATCGCCCGGTACAAGTTAGAATGAGCGACTCATTTTTCTCTTTCTTGGTAATAGAAAAGAAAATCTTTCTGCTCTTTTTTTTTCATAGTGTCTGGTAAAACATACAACTACGCAGCTACTGGGCATATCTCTGGCTTTTTGGACCAACAAAATTCTTCAAAAAACACCATCTAACAGAGACGGTTTTCCAAGTTTTTTGCGTGTAAACGTATGGAGCTAACAATCGTGTTGACTTCTCTTTCTCAGGATTGCGTCACGGCGTCAAGCGCATATCATGAATACCTAATGAGCACTTCAGAAATCGCGAAAATCTCATTTTCGAAAAGCGCACTTTTGCTTGCAATTTATCTACTTAAAACCGACAATTAAAAAAAAAAAAATCCACGTCGGCAAGAGGGATGTTTGGACTATCAAAAAAAGCCTAAATGCTGGATTTTCGTCAAGGGGATCCTTTCTCTTTAAGCAACTAGACATGTTGTCATCTAGCACTACAAATAGGGCTGTAAATAAATGTAGCTCACTTTTGAAATCTGACTTTTTACACTGTCGCCATTACAGCCCTACTTGAGGTCCGTACGACAATACCAAGTCTCAAACTGCTCAAATCTGACAAAGTTTCACTACAAATATCGTCCGAAACGCATCAGACCAGAGCACTTTCACATACACCATTGTAATCCTGAGAGTCTAGTGTTTCATAAAATAACGGTAACGCTTACGGAATCGTCAAATTGGCCATCTACGGCATATTGAAACATTGGACAAAATTCGGACAACGTTCTGAGCTGCATGCCCTGGGCAAGGAGCCCGGCTGTGCAATATGCATAATTCATATTGACGTCCGTGTGTTTATCCCAGCTGGCAATACGTCACTCGCACAGTTCCATAACTAGCTGCACTGCGCGCGTGACGTATTGCCAGGTGGGATAAACACACGCGACGTCAATATGAATTGTGCATATTGCACAGTTAGCCGGGCTCCTTGACGTCTCATGATCGAGAAGCGCCAGCATATCAGCTAAGATGGCAGCGCCCAGGGCATGCACGTCAGAACGTTGTCCGAATTTTGTCCAATGTTTCAAGACACCGTAGATGGCCAAATTGACGATTCCGTAAGCGTTACCGTTATTTTATGAAACACTAGACTCTCGGGATTACAATGGCGTATGTGAAAGTGCTCTGGTCTGATCATCCTGAGATATCAGGGAATTTCCACTCTGCAAAGTGACGTAACAATACCCTGAGGAAACACACGCAAATCTGTGGAGTGAGCCGGCTGTTGTATTGAGCCAACTCACGCCCGAGTCATTTTGATGTACATGTAATTTAATCAATTCGGTCATGTTATGCCGAAAAGAAACGATTTCTATACTTTCCAGAAATTGTATTGGGTTCCGTTCCTTATGACTGTCCCATTCCTACCAAACTTTCAAACGACGATCTTAATTTACTGCGCAGTTTTTCAAATTAATAACAGGGATGCATGCTGACGAATGTAATGGAACGGATTCCCCAGTATGCTTTAAATAGCAGCCAATCGTCGACGCGGACAACGGCCAGCATTACTGAGTACATGTATCACATGCATGCACGGTGTTTACAATTGAATCTGCGCGCGTTACATTTGAATGCCTGCAATCATGCTGCAATGCACTGCCAAGCGTCCTGATTGGTCCAGCCGAGGCGACAAGATTTCTGTCGCTAGACCCACCGCGAAATGGGGCCTTTTTCAACAGAGCCACTGTACGCAGGAGTGAGGGAGTGCGTAAAAGGGGCACTGTTGTAAGAGGATGTGGTCTGATGTGCTTCGGACGATATTTGTAGTGAAACTTTGTCAGATTTGAGCAGTTTGAGACTTGGTATTGTCGTACGGACCTCAAGTAGGGCTGTAATGGCGACAGTGTAAAAAGTCAGATTTCAAAAGTGAGCTATTTACAGCCCTATTTGTAAGACTACCGGTAGTTGTCATAGTGATGTCATCGTAAAGCTATCAATAGGGGAAAAGAAGATGGCCGCACCGTGATAAAGGTCTATACTGGCATCCATAAGATTATAGGCGTTTCATATTTGTGTCAACCGTTTCCTTCCAGATAAAGGCCATTTATTTTCTTGGGGATCAAACATGTTTGGCCAGCTTGCACAGACGGCACGTGGACCTGCTAGAATTCCTGTAAGTACGGTATACATGTATGTTTGTTCATGTACATGTAGCACTGAAGCCTAAATTAACGAGCCCTTAACAGGAGAAATATTCCCCTGTGTGTGTTATATCCTGTATACATGTTTTGCAATTTCTCATCTCATTATTTTTAATAAATAATTTGACTGAAGGATAGAAATGACTCCCATGCAATTATTTTGCACAAGTTTTTACATGTACGGTACGTGTACCGTAGTGCTGTAACAAAGACGGCAATTTCGGGTACAGTTCGGCTAAAGTTCAAACTTTTTTTCCGGAACTTCGGTTCGTGTTCGGCAAACACAACCAGCACCAGAGGTGGCCAAAATAGCATGCAATTTGTTTCCTAATACTTGTCAAATTGGTAGTTAGAGACGTACGTTTACTGCCATGGTTCCATCCACAAGTATTGCTCAATTACGACAATTTATTTTCTTTAAAATATCAACACAGCTACATTCCACACGATATTTTACTTTCAAACCTCAAAAAAATGCATTGAACTACATGTATGACTGTATTTTGCTGAAGTTATACTGAAAATTAAAAGATAAATCCCCCGAGTCCACAGTAAAATGGTAAAAATGCCTAACACATATGTTCAGACACCACCCTCGCATGGTCATTATTTGCATAAATCGCAGAAGCGCCTCTCCTCTCCAACCATATCCTTCACGTGTCCTCTATGCAATGGTCTTGTATTAATGTAAAGGAACCCGATGGCTTCAAGGAATAATGTACATGGACCAAAAATGTGGCAATCATGTATGTATGCATGTATGCAAATTTGACTCTGGGGTCTGTGGGTCTAACCATAGATGCTACGTTGTACCTTGCATAATATGCTCATTGAAAAAATCAAATATCACACTAAAGTCAGTGTTCTCCGCCCGGACAAAATCATCACAGGTACCGTGAGCGCCCGGACAAAAATTGCCGCCCAGACAAAAAACTTGGCTGCCCGGACAAAAATAATCAATTTTCTCCTCTAAAACGCGAAAAGTACAGCCAAGTCATTCCAAAATTAGGTGTAAATTCACTAAACGTGATTTGCTAGCCGCTATCGTTTACTTACCACGCAAATCTGTCATATCAGCGCAATAATGGCCATGACAGTTGCATGCATTTGTTTTGAACAGCGCCCTCAAGCTAGCTACGGGCAGATCGTTGGGAGCACGTGCCCGGACAAAAGTGCCTGCTTCCTTAGCTAAGAAAGGCAGATATTTATGTTGCAGAAAAATCGGCAGAGCACATAAAAGTAAATATTCTGAACCCCTGCCTAACAGAAGGAAATGTTCGGTTTGGTCCGGTCAGGTTCTAAAGTGCCATGTTGGGCAAAATCTCTTTCATCCGTTCGGTTACAGCATTAGTGTACATGTACCCTTTCATAAGAAAGCGACAATTTAATATATACATGTGTAAATTTATATAAATTCAGGCCTTCCCATCCGGCCAGAAAGTGGTCGACATCGCAGCAGGCCTGAGGCATTCCTTGGCTGTAACTGAAGACGGTCGGGTGTGGTCTTGGGGGAGTGGGGTCAAAGGACAACTGGGAAGGTTTGATGACCAGGTGGCGGCGAGGGGCCAGGCTGGTGCTGATGTGCAATCGATACCAGAGAGGTCGGAACAACCACAACCAGGTAAACATGTTTTATGAACATTTAGAATATTTTAAATCATTAGAAGTGCCGTCAGCAGCCGGACAAAAATTTGCCGCCCGGACAAAAACTTGGCCGCCCAGACTGCAGTGACGTCATACAATGAGATGACCACAAGAGGGCGGGCTATCTTGGCAGTGACTCGTTCATCATAAATCAGGCTGTTCAATTCCAACATTGCTCCAGTTTGCTGGAAAAATGTAAAGAACAATTTTTCCTGTTTAGAAGAATCATCGGGGAAAACAGACCAGGGCACAACATTCTTGAGAGTGGAAGGACCTCCATGGTATTTTTTTTAATGTTTAATTTATACTGTAAGGTGAAATTTCAGATTGGTGAACAGCCGCCATATTGGTCGTGCATGCATGGCAAATATTTCGCCAGGGACGATAAAACTTGATCAGCTAAAAGTGATTCATCACGTCCCAATGTAAACGTCAGAAAATCACTTTTAGCCTTCTGCAAGTACCCAAAACCATGCTAATGAGGTGCCCAAAACTATGATAATGAGAAGGCACACTTATGCGCGTCCTCGCTCAATTTCGGTTCGCACTTTTAATGGAGTTCTGTGGGTGGAAGATACAGTACCGTAGATGGGATGGGGTATTAAGGATGGGGTATTTAGGAGAAGGACACTCCAAAATCAAACCCAGCTATCCCTTCCACCAGCTGTCGCATCATCGATGTTCCGCTGGAGCTAGCAGGAGATATCTCAGGGTGCTTCTGCGTGTCGCGAGCGCTCTGGCACCTAAAATCTTTAGCGGAGGCTGGAGTACAGGAAGTCCTGCGGCGACGGACCGAAAGCGACGGTGGCAGGCTTGAGGAGCCGGAAGTCATTAGCTGAAAGTCTGCACGCAGGCGGTCTGAGTGTGATGGCCGTGGTATTTCTGCAGAGCGGCAGACTGTCAAGGTCCTGCTCAGACGACCAGGCAGCCCTGTTCAGGGTGGCACTGCCTGCCCATATCCCGGGACGCTTCGATAAAAGGAGAAGTAAACAAAGCCCGCTCACCCATTTCCTGGCCGGACTGCAACACCTGGTGGGATCTCCATTTCTGTGGCCGAAAGAATAAGAAAACACAACGATTGTTTAAACTGGCATCCTGGAATGTAAGGACAATGACTGATAATCCAGGGCGCCCCAGAAGGAAGACAGCACTGATTGATCGAGAGTTGGAAAGATACGGTGTCCATATTGCAGCACTCCAAGAGACGAGGCTCAGCGGCACCGGTAGCCTACGTGAGAAGAACTACACGTACTTTTGGTCTGGTCGAGATGTGGGGGAGCCCTGTGAGGCCGGCGTTGTTTTTGCAATCGCCAACCAACTTCTCCCAGAGGTGACCACTCATCCTGTCTGTATTTCTGACAGGATGCTCACTATGCGGCTGCAACTCTAAGCTGCCGAAAACCGTCATATGACACTGTTCTCTGTATATGCCCCAACCATGACAAATGACGACGCTACTAAGGAGGAATTCTACCACTCATTGAGTCGCCACCTCAAAGCCGTACCAAAATCAGACAAGCTAGTGGTTCTGGGTGACTTTAATGCACGGGTGGGGAGTGACTTCGCACTGTGGCAATCAGTGGTAGGAAAGTTTGGCAGAGGAAAATCAAACTCAAATGGCGAGCTGCTACTCAACCTCTGCACGGAACTACATCTAGCTGTGACCAACACCTTCTTCATTATAGCTGGCAGCATCCTCGTTCAAAGAGGTGGCACCTCCTTGACTACATATTGGTCCGCAGGACCGACCTCACTCACATACATGTACTCAGCACCAGGGCCATGCGGGGTGCCGACGGCGACACGGACCACGTAATGATTCGATCAATCTGCCGATTTTTGATTGAAACCAGATGCAGGCGGACAAAGGCGCTACCAAAGAAACTGAACACAGACAAACTACAAGATCCACATTGCCAAAGATCACTAGCTCACGCCATGGCTGAACATCTGGATGCACTGCAACCTGTGGCAATTTTAACTGCAGAACAGGCGTGGACAAACCTAAGGGACAACGTGTATGAAATCGCGGTTTCTGAGCTGGGTCATCCGCGACGAAAGCACGCAGATTGGTTTAACGAAAACGATCAGAAAATAAAGGCCATCTTGGAAGAAAGGAGAATTGCGCACCAGGCCCTCCTGACTGGTCGCCGGACCAGGCAAGCAACTAAGCATTACAAAGAAGCAAAAGCCAAAGCACAACGAGAACTGCAAGCCATGGAGGATAGGTGGTGGCTTCAGAAGGCAGAGGAGATCTGGAAGCTCGCTGAATAAAATGACTCCAAGGCCTTTTTCGCGAGTCTTAAAGAGGTCTACGGTCCGCAACCCATCGGTTCCTCACCAATTCTCAGTGCTGACGGCACAGTCCTTCATACAGAAAAACCTGCAATTCTCCAGCGGTGGCGCGAGTACTTTGAGGAGCTACTGAACCGTCCCTCCAACATCTCCCAAGAAGCACTTGAACAAGTTACAGTGAAACCAGTTGATTTCCCTCTTGATCTGCCTCCCACTAACATCGAGTTAGAAAAAGCAATTCAGGCCATGAATCTAGGACGGGCCCCTGGCATTGACAGAATTCATGCAGAGGTTTTCAAATATGGCGGTACTGCCATTAGGCAACACCTACTTGAGCTGCTCCACAGATGTTGGGAGACTGAAGAACTGCCCCAGGACTTCAAGGACGCTGTGGTGGTTCCAATTTTCAAGCGCAAGGGGGATCGCCACGAATGTGGAAATTATCGGGGAATCTCCTTACTGTCGATTGCAGGAAAGATTCTAGCTAAATTACTGCTCAAGCGCCTTCAGCGGGTAGCTGAGCAGCACCTTCCTGAATCTCAGTGCGGGTTTCGTGCCAGACGAGGCACCTGCGATTCGATCTTCACTGTCTGACAATTAACGTTAAGAAAACTGTAGTACTCCACCAACCTTCACCAAGCGACTAGTACGTTGCGCCAAACATCACACTGGAAGGGTCCACTTTGGAAGCTGTCAAGCAGTTCACATATCTAGGTAGTGTTATCAGCAATGACAACTCCTTAGACGCAGAACTCAATAAACGTATTCAGGCCAGCTACGCCACATTTGGCAGGTTAAAGGATAGGCTCTGGAAGCGGAGAGGAATCCGACTAAGTACCAAATGCAATGTGTATCGCGTACTCGTGCTGAGTTCCCTACTGTATTCGGCAGAGACGTACACTTTGTACAGACGACATATCAAGAAACTATGTACTGTTCAGCAGCGCCAGTTACGGTCCATCCTGAACATTTCATGGTGGGACCGGGTGACCAATGACGAAGTGCTGCATCAAACAAGGACGTCGTCAGGCGCCACCTCAATGCCGCCAACATTCCGAACCGACTACTGGGAAAAGCTGGCCATGGATCGTCCTAGCAATAGAAGATGGTGTTGAGACGGCAATTGCGAACACCGAGCGACGAAATGCTGAAGCCAGACGCCAACGTCACGAACGGCTCCAATGTCGCAATTGATGCACTGTACTCCCGATTTCTTCGATAACGAAGATCTGCCACACACACACACACATTGGATGAGATGTGGAGATGAGTTGGAGATGGAAATGAGGGTGGGATAGGTGTAGAAGTGGTGGATGGAGATTTGGGAGAAATAGGGTGGCGGAAGGTGGGATAGGGTGGTGAGAGATGGGTGAGGCGAGGAAGGGCTGAAGATGGAGTGGTAGATGGGGGTAGGGGTAAGCACTATGCAGGAAGTCATGAGTTCTAGTCCCATCCAAGCACCCTAGGAAGTTTTGTTTTTGGGGGGTTGGGGGAGTGGTTTTGGGAAAGCATTGCTAATAAAGTTGTCGGGAGAGGGCAAACAAATTGTACTTTTCATCTACATAAATGTATTCTCCCTGAAAAAAGTTAAATTACTTTACTTAAATTACAATGTACATACACATTAAATTGGCAGCTTCAGCATTGTATTTTTTTTTGTCTACTTGCAGTTGATTTTGGAGAAGTTGAAGTCAAGATTGTGCAAGCTGCAGCAGGTGCAAACCACAGTGTTGGCTTATCAGGTTGGTGTTGATTGAATGGCAACAAGTAGGCCTACACGTATGGCAAGAATTTCATGGAGATTGTTGTAAACTAGTAAACTCATTTCTGTAGGTCTCTCGTGTCATATCACCCACTGGGTTCAACCCGACCATCTCAGATTGTGATGAAACTTTGTATGTGTAGGGGTACACTGTTTACAGGTAAGTCGTTTACAAGCCAATATTGGCTCATACAGCCGGTACTCAAGGTCCGACGTTCTACACTCACAGACCTAATATTGCAAATTGATGCCAATTATCATGGAATTCCCAACCTATGAAACAAAGCTTTGTATTTTGAGTTAAACTTGTGAGCATGATAAAACAGTTTTTCTGCCTACTATTTTGTTTCCTTGTGTCATATGTCTTTTTGGCTTCCAGTCAAGCAAAGATTAGCATTTAAGACTCTTTTACTTACCTTTAAGGCCAATTTATAACATAGCTCCGGGTTATCTTTCTGACCTTGTCCAGTTGTATACCCCATCTACATGTAGGTCTCTAAGATCATCATCATTGGACTGTCAATTGAGGGTACCTGCTCGCTCATCAACAAAATTCTATGGTGATACATGTAGATCATTTGTTTTTTCAGCGGCACACCTCTGGAACGGTCTTCCTGACAGCATGCGTCAAATTCATTCCATCAGTAATTTCAAGTCCCAGCTTAAGACACATCTTTTTATTCAGTATTACCAGACTTGATGCTATTGATGATGCTCTTTGGTTTTAACGTTTGATCTTTTTTATCTATGTCCATGTATATGTATGTTATCGCTTTGGTTTTTGTTTTTATACTGTAAAGCGCCTAGAGGCCCTGGCATTTGGCGCTATATAAGATTGCTATTATTATTATTATTATTATTTTTGAATGCGCTCCGCTCTATCGTGTCGATCGATATCTGAATGATTACGGTGACGTGGGAATTGGATGACGTACAGATGATGCCAATTGGTGTTCATCTGCTCATGCATATTGTTGTTGATGCTCGAACTACACGTGCAGTATGGTTTTAGCGGTACCGTAGCGGCAGCATGCGGTCGCGGTGAGCAAGCCCCCCCGTAACTACGCCGCTGCGCTGTACACGCAGCGCCCTCAACAGGTGAACACAATCGCCACTTGAGGCTGCTGTTCAAAAAAATCCATGCAACTGTCATGGCCAATATTTTTATCGACACGGATTTGGGTCGCCGATCGGATAGATAAGCGTGGTAAGTGAACGATAATCATGATAATGACACCAGTGGCTAGTGAATCGCGTTAGAATTTGAACCTAACTTTGAAATGACATGGCTGTACTTTCATAGTGTTTTAGAGGTTTTTTTTTTTTTTTGTCCGGGCGTGGAGAACCGGCAGTGGAGAACACTGGGTTAGCGTCGGCTTGTTTGCACACGAAATATGACACACGGCCGCTGTCTTGTCGGCTTGGCTTTGCTGGCTCCTGGGTTGCTGTCAGCGGCGACTACTCAGTCGCAGCCGCTGTAAAGCCAGGCAAGGTGATTTGTAGCACCGCGCAGGTCAAGTTGTTCACGCGCGGTCGAGTTGGCAAACGGTCGAGTTGGCAAACGGTCGAGTTGACCTGACTCACTGAGGACCGCCGTCGACAAGCCTCGGAATTCCGACTTTTTCATTTTCCAAGAATCACATCCCTGTTATTCCTTCTAAGCCTTGTCTACATTCTTTGAATTTTTTTTTGCAGATGATGGAATTGTGTATGTTTGGGGAGAGAACAAGCGAGGTCAACTGGGCGAAGAGCCTTCATCAGAGAACGGTGCCAAGAATGATAACATCCCCCTACCTAAGCCCCTAGAGAGGGAGCTCTTTGGAGGACGATCCGTCTTAAGGATTCATTCAGGATGGACACACATGGTGGCCATGCTAGGTAAGGCAGTTGGAGACCATTCCAAGGACTCCTTCCCCTTACACGTCCGCCATAGCTGGGATGCAGCATTTTCCCAGTGCATAGACTGTGCGTTTTGTGTACACCCAATGTTAATGTATATGGGTGACGTCACAAAATATGCATTGAGGGGGTTGGGGGGTTGTCTAAGAAGTTTGCATTTTGTGCGTACATGTACGTACTTAATAGACGGCCCCTGATGTGACGGTTTGAAGTTGCTGATCAACATGTCCAATCAAAATGGTCCAGCTTAGAAATACATAGAGTAATGTGCGAGGTATTCCAGGTACCGCACGGTTACCATGTGCCAGCGTGCACCCCGTGGAAACGGGGCCGATTTGCCAGATATAGTATGGTGCTTGAGTTACTCGAACGCAAGCGCCATATAGCACGAAGTTTGAAGTTGCTGATCAACATATTGTTTAATCAACATGGTCCACCTTAGAGATACATAGAGTAATGTGCGAGGTATTCCATGTACCACACGGTTACCGATTTGCCAGATACAGTATGGTGCTTGAGTCACGCGAGCGCCATATAGACTGTATCGAATAGCTGCCTTTTCATGGGGGATTTTTTTTGTTCCTTGAGGACATGCATGGTTGCACATATTGTGCTTCTATTGTTGAACAGTTTAAGTAAACAATAGGTCCCCCACGAAATGGCGGCTATTCGATACGGTCTATAGCGCGAAGGTGGGACTCTAGCCTTTATGTAAATTTAAGGCGTGACTCCAGGACTTATGCAAATGTATCACGCAACTTGTTTTTTGTTTTAAAGTTTAAATTTGGATTAAACTGAAAATTTGCATTTCTTTTGTTGCTCGGTATACTTTACTTTCTCAGATGACAACACAGTAGTTACATGGGGACGGAATGACTACGGGCAGTTAGGTCGGCCAACGCCGTCAGAAAGTGGTGATTCAAACGCTGAGGGAGACTCGAGTGATGAGAATGGGGCACGGGCTACCAGCCAAAACAGCTGTACCCCTGTTGCTATGCCTACATTAGAAGGATGTACACAGGTATGCCAGTGTTATTACATCAGGCAACGGAGGAAATTTACGGAGGCAACGAAGGCCAGTGGCCGCCATGTCCAAACAAACTGGCCCTGAAGCCCCTTTATGCTTATATGCCAGTTTTTGGGGCCAGTGTGGCTGCAATGCCTTTATCATCTTTGACGTAGTGCACTGGCAAAGTGGCCCGAGTGCCCTGCAAACTGGCCTTGGTGCCCCAAAATAATCGACAATTTTAAGGCCAAACTGGCTCTGCCCTAAATAGTCAAAATTTCGAGGCCTGTACGGGTCTTAAAAAGTCTTGAATTCATTTTCTAAATTTAAGGCCTTAAAAGGCATTAAAAAGTATTAAAAAGCATTAGAAGGCATTAAAAAGTATTAAATAACTTTTTGCCTAATCTGTGCTTCATATGATGGATTACTTGTTCAACAAGACATGCTATTGTTCGTTTGGGTGTAAAATCAATAAAAGGTAGCCTTTTTCAACTTTGAAGATTTCAAGAGCACTGTACCATGTACATGTATGTATACTGGGCCGCTCCGCGAGCATACTTTATAAAATTCCTCCCTGGCTCCGCAGTGGCACCCCCATACCCGCAGTGCTCCTGTGGTAGCACCGTGGTAGCACCGCAGTAGAACCGCCACGGGATAGCCATAGGGTCGCCAGTCTACTTTTTCGGCGGTTGTACTGCGGAGGCACGGCGGTGATGGGGGTGCTACTGCGGTCCTTGTACGGTCCCACGGCCGTCATGGCGGTGCCGCGGCGATCCCACTGCGGATTGGCCCAACCCGTGGTGGCACTGCAGAAGTTTTGAACATGTTCAAAGTTTCCGCCGTGCCACCCCGAAGGTCCACGGTTTTGACAGTTTTCCGCGGTGCTACGGCGATCAATGGCGGAACCACGCCGATCATGGCGGTGCCACTGCGGTTTATGCCGTACAAGCACCGCAGTGGCACCGCGCCACCGGTGTGACGGGGGGTATAAGCAAGCGCCATCTTTGCCTGCATCGTAAACTGGCAACGGTCATGTGTTGCGTGTGGTGTGTAATGCGTGCATGTGTGCAATGCATGGCTGGCGCGATGCGGCAAGCAGTGGGCAACGAACCCAATTTACCCTCTGCTTTCGCTTCACCATCTTCAACGATCAATGTTGCCTAGATTCTTTTTTAATATTATCAACATTTGTACAAGGTAAATATTTAAAACAAAACTTGTTCTTGTGATACCTGGTTAAAATGTTTTTGCACGATGGTGGTGTTTAAAACGATCAAAAAAATTGAAGTCTTCATCGTCTCTATGTTTCTCCCCGCCCCCTCTCCAAAAGAAGCCACGCCCCTTCCGATTTTTTCCCCTCCAATCTCACCCCTGATTAAAGGATTTTCCCCTCATATCATTTAACAGATAGCTTGTGGAGCTGAGCATAACTTGGCCATAACAGGTTAGTAATTCTTGTTTATAATACTGATCTGAAAACTGAAGCAAGATTTTAATTTAGTCCACAAAGCTTGTGTTAGTGACAAATTGTACCATCTCAATAAATCACAGAATAACACTTATGGTTATAGCTATTTTACTTCGTGCACAGGCTGTGGCTCAAAGCGAAGTGGTTTTGGGGCGAAATTACTGCCAACCCTTTTTTGACTGTTTTCTCTAAAGTACGGAGCTGTTGTTTGCTCGGGTTGGTTTTAATCATGCATATCTCCAATCACACAGGGGGTTAAAAGTATTTTTAACAGTTTACCAATCATGTATACTATCTTTAAGGTGATACGGTGGTATTTTATCTTGATAACAACTGTTAAGACCTGAATTATAATATTATTTTACTTTTTTAAATGCTTACAGAGGACCAAATTCTGCTAGCTTGGGGATGGAATGAACACGGAATGTGTGGCGACGCCCGCATAATCGACGTCCGTCTTCCAAAGAAAGTGGACACCCGTCTTGGAGGGAAACCGGTACTCATTGGGTGTGGTGCCGGACACTGCCTAGCACAGTGCAAATAAATCTGCGAAGCCAAGACGTTGGCCAGATTACGGATGCGATGACCTTGCTGATGTTCCGGTGTTGGCCCCGTGCTGTGAGTAATGTACGACGATATTTGTTGTTTTTCTGCCTCCACTTGTACTGCAAAAAGTGAAAAGTGCCGAACAGATGAGCTTTCATTTTGGCATACGCTACTGTGCAAAATAGGGCCACGTTCACAATCTAGATTGTCTTAAATCTTTCATTTGAAAAAACCCAAACAAACACCCCGCATCACGATGATGGGCAATTTCTCCACTGGATGCACACTTAATCAGCTCTCAACGCTCTTTTATGAGCTCGCCGCAACGATCCTTGCCTATAGTGCGGTCCGCCCATAGAAAATTATCCCAAACACGTACGATCGTCCAGCATGTAAAAATGTTACGATGGTTTCCTGTGCACACGAATAAGTGTTTCTCGCCTAAAAATGCGTTGAATCGTCTCGGAGTTCTTTGTTGTAAATCGTAAACAGCCGTCATCGTTTTTTGGCAAAGTAAGGGACTGAGAACAAATTCTAAGGTAGGAAAAAGCATCTTAGCCGTTTCAGCAGGTCTATCACATTTTCTCGGAATTTGTATATTTCTTATATCTGGAATATTCGTAAGGGAATTAGTCCCTCGAGTGGTACCTTTTCCCTCACGTGGCTCATGGACTAATACTGTTCATATGCAGTTGGGACAATACACAGTTTTGGGCTGTACTGAAGTTGTAGACAGTGACAAGTGGCAGGATCTGCCGTTTTAGTTGATGAACAAGTCTTTTTCAGAGGCTCAAACAACATGCCTTTAGCAGTACAAGTTTGGCAGGATGCACAAATAGAGTCGTTGATGGTGGTGACTTCAGCCGTAATTATTCACTTTTTATCTTTTTGCATTTATTCATTATTCATTATTCATATCGCTCATTAACGGAGCATTTTTCCCCATTTATCCTTTTGTTTTAATACTATTATTGGCATGCACTTTTCACTTTGTTAAAATAATTTTTTCCTTTTATTTTTAACTTTTAAAGATGGCTTTGCTAAGTCGGTTCAGGTTTTTTAGTGATAGGCGTTTGGTTGGGAAGTGAGTTGACGACATCAGCTTTTTTGGTAGCTGACAATGATAGACTGGCTACCTGTCTTTGGGAGTTAAGACGGGAATAAAGCAAAGATTTAACCATCAAACATTTTTCTGATGATGAACAAATGTTGTCAGGAGTGTTGATGGCGGAAATTAGTTTTGCAGAAATAGCCAGCGACATGTGGTGCACTTGCAGCAGGTTACAGCAATGCAATGCAGTGACTTCTAGTGAGGCTATAGCTAGTCTCTCCATTTGGTTGGGTTATTGGGAGATAGCAAATGTTATCAGTGCTGTAGTTGAGCCCATCTTAAGTCCCCACAAGCCTTCACAAATCCAAGTCCCTTGGTCTTAAGTCAAGCATTATTGTATATGACCCCGTTCTCACCAGAGAAATAGCTTCGTTCGACGATGATTCGACGATTGTTCGCTGAAGAGAGTTCCTGATGTGAATGCACGCCTCTTTATTCGACGATGATTAGAATCGCTTCATACGAGGAAAGAAATAGCTTCATTCGACGAAGAGATCGCTTCATTCAACGAAGCAAATTTGTAATGTGATGAACAGCTCCCTTCGTTCAACGAAGCGATTTGGCGGGCCTGTTGCACAAGCACTTTGTGCATCGAGTGCCTAGCAAGAGTTGTTTTTGACATGTCGCTGGAAAATCACACAGCGCGACTAGACGCTTGAAGCTCAGTGCTTGATGCGCGACGCACATGTAAGACCTCCCACGGCTTCATTCGATCTTTATTAGCCGTCACTCTTCGTTCGATCTTCGTTAAGTGATATATAAACACACGCTTCTAGTGAGAACGGTGTCTATGTTCATTAATTGTTGCCTGTTACTTTTAATGGACCTATGGCGCTATGAACATTTTACACCCTTAAATTTCAAAGAAGGTACAACTTTTCCCTTATTTTCAGGGAAGAAATAATTTTGTTTCGTTCGGTCAAAAATCCCTTTTCAACTAGGTTCCATTGTGTGTATATACCAATCCTGTAACTAAGACTCCTTCCCTGTAGCTCCGCCATAACTGGGGCCTTAGTAAGCCGTAGTAGGCTGAGGTGAAACCGTACTAGTCTATCTAAATACAACCATTGTCAAATCGTACCTAAATCTTGCTGAGCTGTACAAGAGCCGTGTCGAACCATAGTGAGCCGTATGTGAACCACATTTGTTCAAAGTGTCCCGGCTTCATTAGAATTAAGCAAGGCGGCACCAGGGGCCCCCTACGAGGCACTACGGTGTTGCCGGCAGCCCTAGTGGTCCACTAGGGCTTTAGCAATTTCAGTTTCATCGCTGTTGGTCCCAGCAAAGTATTGCTTGCAAATCTCCACTGGGACATGTTACTGATTGAAGACGTAACACGTTGGTAAGGATTTATTACGGGTCACTAGGTTTGAGTACGGTCTGACTAGGATTAACTAAGAAAGTGCAATCCTAGCGCCACTGGGACGCAAAACTGGGAATGAATGAGTGACTAGGTAGCAAATGAAACCGATCTTTGCCTGAAATTCAGGGTATAACATGTTCACAGTATGGAGGATTTGTGAAGGACTTGACTACAGCTCTGGTTAGGGGTGATATAAATAAAAGTATTATCACTTTACTTTTTAAATTGTGTGTGTAACAGCCAAATATATTAGACTTACCTACATACATGTATTGTACTTTGGGAGCCAACTCGCATATTGTGATTCTTAAATGGTGTCACTTGTAATCAGATCTTCACAAGCAATATCACATACGGTTACAAATTACATGCAAGCTTGAGGTGAGTGTGTAGAATGACTGTATCGTCTTTGGCTCTCAAATTATAAATATCATTTGTAACATTCTGTTTTTCATTTTAAAGTACATGTAATTGCAATTTTTATTGTTTTTAATGCAGCCATGTGTACTTATGATGATGCAGAATGTGTGACATCGTGTTGTCATGATTTACTTTTCGAATATCTAAATCAAATATTCAATCGATTATCGATTTTTTTTTTTTTTACAAATTCAAAATCAAGCAAGAGTAAAATACAATTTGTGATCGTGCATTTGCTGATTTTTGTAAACTTAAATCATTCAAACATTTTGGTATTGATCAAATATTCAAGTATTTGGCACAAACCTACTACACTATATGCACATTCATAATCAAAGGTTGTAATTCAGCAAGCTATTGAATTGACCTACACACGTATGTACTGTAAGTGTAAACAGCAGCTTTACGGATTTACCACTGTGACTTAGACCCCGTTCTCACTAGAGAAATCGCTTCATTCGAAGATGATTCGACGAAGAGATTTCCTGATGTGAATGCACGCCTCTTCATTCGACGATGATTAGAATCGCTTAATTCGATGAAGCAAATAGTTTCATTCGACGAAGAGATCGCTTCATTAGACGAAGCAAATTTGTAATGTGAACGGCTCCCTTTGTTCGACGAAGCAATTTGGCGGGCCTGTTGCACAAGCGAGTTGTGCGTCGATCGCCTAGCAAGAGTTGTTTT
Source organism: Henricia sp. BOLD:AAB3569 (assembly GCA_037783545.1). Classification (NCBI taxonomy): domain Eukaryota; kingdom Metazoa; phylum Echinodermata; class Asteroidea; order Spinulosida; family Echinasteridae; genus Henricia; species Henricia sp. BOLD:AAB3569. The sequence goes on along the minus strand of JBBELK010000597.1, from coordinate 153,577 downwards.
GACGCGCCGCTAGAAAACCACACAGCGCGTCTAGACACTTAAAGCTTACCGATTGATGTGCGATGCACATGTACGACCCACAGCTTCATTTGATCTTCGTCAGCAGTTGCTCTTCGTTCGATCTTCGTTAAGTTATATATGAACGCACGCTTCATTAATTAACGATGATTAACTAATCTTCGTCGAACAAAGCGATTTCTATAGTGAGAACGGGGTCAAAGTAAACAGGTTTTAAACAAATATATGTAGCTTGTGGTTTCAAACAACGGCATTAGTGGTACCCTTGCAGATAGTACCATTTACTCCAGGATGAAAAGTAACAAGTTATGGCAAAATGCCTTGCCCAAGGACACATGCAGATCTAAACAGATCCTGAGTACATGTACCGCATGTTGCACCAAACTGCTGGGCCACTATGAGCAAGTTTATTATTATTATTTCTTTCTGGTATTCATACCAGAGGATTCCTCAATAGTGCCCATTGCACTGTCACGCGTGGGGAAACCCATTAAGAATTAGAATTAGAAATGGCCAGAGACACCGGTGAATCCCCTTGCTCTTCACGAAAGAATACTATGGGATCTTTAGAGTGCGTTACCATTACCTAACACACTGGACCAACGGCTTTACATCCCTTCCGAAGGATGGAGCAAGTGTGGTTGAGTGCCTTGCCCAAGGGCACAGGTACCGCAGCCGGAACCGAACCCGGAACCCCAAGTTTTCACCCATGATTAAGAGTCAGTGACCCAAACCACTCGGCCACGGTACCCCACGACTGGAGTTAAACACTGGTCAAACGTCATCCTGGCAACACACATGCACACGAACATTCAAGTGCAAACGCTTTTGGTTTAAGTGAATATGGATCCAGGCAAAACACTGCATCATTCAACTCAATGCCCGATGGGTACCAGTGACCAGCGCGACCATGGGCTGTGGGCTGGTACCTTCCAAATGGTCGACCAGACACAACCAACCATCGTTAACTAGACTGCGTTTGGTTGGAAATAGTCAAATTATAGTAACTGTAGTCGTGAATCGAACTTGCTTATGTACTGCAAACAGCAGCTTTATATGTATGTTTCACTGTGACTTACATGTACATAACTGCCAACTAGTCCGATTTCATCGTATTTGTTCTGATTTTTAGGTGTTGAAAGTGTTGGAAATCAGAACAGTTGGTAAACGGTCCACTTGACCTGACTCCCCGCGCGCGCCGCTTGTGTTGTGTACATGAAAACGGGTGTAGTCAACTTGACCGTTGTACCAACTCGACCGTTGCAAGTTTATTATTATTATTATTATTATTTATTCGGCCAAAATAGGAAATACAAACGGGCAAAATACATGTAGTGAACAATTAACAAAAGTTACGTAAGAAAGTTAGTCCAAGTAGACATGGAAGTAAAACAAGGACAAAACATTCCAAGCAGGCCAGGGTAAGCAAAAGTGAACCTAAACACTGTAGCCCTAAAGCCTGCTTACCCATGCTTGGAGTGTTCACAAAAAGATAAATAAATAAATATATCTGGTTATACAACATTTAAATAATTAATAACTTAAAATAAGCTGAACAAACAAATTGGCAAGAACGTGAAGAAAATTAAAAAACCAGTGAAAGGACCCACTTCCCCTCCCCTCCCTCACAGCGGTCATCTGCAAATCTTCCCACCAGTACCCCCTGCCACAACCCATGCGCTCCCCTCCCCTTAACCATCATTCCTACCTACCCCCACCCCCTAACCCTTTGATCCAGATCCTTCGATCCCCACCTGCCCTACCGGGTATGAACAAACAACCAACAAAGTGTTTGGTACTGCAAAGAAACAATAGTCGAATGAAAAACAACAAAAAGAGTATAAATCCAGTGAAGGGTTAATGTCCGTGCTCAGGGCCAATTTCATCCTGGAAAGCAAGCTGGGTTAACATCGGGCGACGATTTTCTTGCTTTCAAGGCTAAATTAGCCCAAACCACGGACAATATACCGGGGAAAATAAAAATTAAAAATATAAATACTGTATAAAAATGACAAAATAAAATAAAATGTTGGCAGGTACATATGCATGTAGTCATCACAGATTTTAAACAAATAGCTTGTGGTTTCAGAAACGGCACCTTTACATATAGTACCATTTACTCCGAATAAAAAGGGGTAAGTAAATGCAAAGTGCCTTCCCAAGGACACATGCAGATTTAAACAGATCCTGAGTACCGCATGATCGCACCAAACTGCTGGGCCACTATATGAGCAAGTTCGATTGGCGACTAGACTTAAAGCATGGAGGTCCTTCCTCCATGCTTAAAGGCAGTATACATCATTGGCAATCTCGAAAATCAGAAATGTTCACAGATTTACGCCTAACTTACGCAATATAAACATGAAATGGTTTTGTCTTAAGTGCTAGGCCTATAGTCTTTGAGAAATGAGTAAAACAATTACTTTTCGTCTCATGAGACGAACATTCAATTTGCCCCAAAACCATTTTGCCCAAGTGCCATTTCGCCCCAAACCACTTCGACCGAGTGCCATTTCGCCCCAAATTAATTCGTCCAAACACTACATCGCCCAAATGCCACTTCGCCCCAAAACCACTTCGTGCACAGGCCGTGGTTCAGGGCGAAATGGTTCAGGGCGAAGTGGTTTTGGGGCGAAATGACTGCAAACCCTTTTTTGACTTTTCTCAAAGGTTAGACGAAATACGGAGCTGGTTTTTGCTCAGGTTGGTTTTAATCATGCCTATCTTCAATCACACCTATCTTCAATCACACAGGGGGATAAAACTATTTGTAACAGTTTACCAATCATGTATACTATCTTTAAGCATATAGTCAAACTACGCCTTTAGTTAGTCAACTGGTTCTGCGCAAAACACTGCATCAACGCAATGCCTGATGGGTACCAGTGACCAGCACAACTGTGCCTGTGGACTCCGGCTGGTTTCAAGTGGTCGACCAGACGCGACTAACCATCGTTGACTAGACTGCATTCGGGTGAAAATAGTCGAACTATAGTTAATTACAGTCGTACATCGAACTTCCCGGTATTGATGAACTGGTGAAGATACGTGTAATAGACTTGTGATAGATCTGATTACAAAAGATCACAATATGTTCAGAGGCTGGCACACATGCATTACTATGAATTTGGTTTCAGAAATATTTATTTTTATACATGAGCAATAGTGACGGCAGTGGTATGCATTTAATTATGACAAATGCACACACCAGCCTAAATGTTTGGTGAATTTACAGAAAGTAACTTACTTTACTCACCTGTACAATTATGCATGTACATTGTATATCAAGTGAAGATGAAAGAAAGAAGTAATCATGTACATTGATTGAGTAGGTATTGGGCCGGATACATACATGTAAAAACTATAGCAACTGTTATAAGAAGCATCAAGCAGAAGCAAAATAACGTAACAGCAATTGCTTAAAGGGCCCCTTATTTAGGATTTTTACCAATGAAATCTATGCTTTAAAACCACTCTACTCAGTTAAAGTCATAAAAATCCTATTTGGAGCTTGCTTTGGGGGTTAAAACGAAGGTTTTTAGTTTTTATGCTAATGCAAATATGCATATTCATGACCAAGGTCACGATGTCACAAGAGGCACAGACAGGAAAATCACATACAATTGTGCACAAATGATTCCACTTTTTTCTCAATTTTCCTGAAACTTTTGTAATCCATGGCTGTTTGAGTTTGATTTACATGTTGCCTGCTGTAAGCCATGATAAAACTGGGGGTAGAAACTGCAGCAATTTGCCACAAGTCCAACTTGAAGCCTTATGTTTTTTCTTAACTTTTCCCTTGTGTCTTCCTTATGTGATGCACTGAAAACAGCGCCCTCTGTCTGTGATTTATTGCAATGAAATCTTCGAAGTTGCAAAAGGCCACCTTTTATTGATTTTACATCCAAACGAACAATAGTATGTCTTGCTGAACAAGTATTCCATCATTATGAAGCAAAGCTTAGGCACAAAGTTATTTTGGATGTCACAGGCCCTTTAAGAACATATTTATAACCATTTGCTTTGGCCGACAGCTTTTTCTAAAGCTTCCCAAGCAACAGACTGCCAAAGTGTGACGTGTTGCCATGGCAATTGGCTCTAAACATCATGGCCGTCGAAAAAAGTACCATTGCAAAAGCACAGGGACACGGTTCGGTGATATTTAGTGTAGAGCCATTGCCTATAGGCAACCAACAAAAGATGATGTAATTAGGCAGTCTATTGCTCGCGATTCTGAACAATAGCACAATTCATCAAGGGGCATATTATGTAACGGCTTTGTATAGACGCATGGGTTCGCTTTTAATCCCCATCCGGGTTACCCTACCATTCTCGGGCATAATTTTTGGCGATAGGTTTCTTGTGAGATGTCTTAACGAATAATCTTGCTTGTGTATATTTTAGACCTATAGACCGTATCGAATAGCCGACATTTCGTGGGGCAGTTTCTTTGTTCCTTGAGGACTTGCACGGTTGCACATATTGTGCTTTCATTGTTGAACGGTTTAAGTAACAAAAGGTGCCCCACGAAATGGCGGCTTTTCAATACGGTCTATACTGACCGGTTCTAAAGGTAGTTAACGATTAATTGTATACTACTTTGAGTAAGCCATTTTCTGTTTGTTATTGATAAACTCCTATAGGCACCTGAACAAAACTGGCTGAAAATATAACTGATATATTTCAGGCTGGTTCAGAACCTAAACGGTCGCATTTTGTTTATTTCCTCGTTCAAAAGATCGCATCAAAACATGTTTCTTTTGAAAAGAATAACCCATGCACTTACATTGAAAGAGGACACCATGCAATGTGCATTGTAGTGCAACAAGCTAGGCTGCTGCGACACACTGTGCGAAAGGTTTAATAACGGTAAATCTTGTGTGATAAGCAAGAGCTCAATATCCTTTTGGGGATCTTCAAACACTACAAGCAAATGCTTAGTGTATACGCTTTTGAGCAGTTGCTAATGTTGAAGCTTTTGCTAGCTTTTGTGAGCACTTGCATATTTTTCTGTATAAGAATGTAAGTAAAAAACCTAGAAAAAGCAACTGTAGTTTTTATGTATTCGGCCCAATGACATTATGGAAATTAATGATTATATGGGGGAGGGGGAATGTGGAATGATGAGGCCACCAACTCTGGTCTACCCGGCTGCGCGTCTCACGAGCATTGTACCCATATTTCTATTGATCAAATAAAATATTGATGTGGTGTTTTTAAGAAGAAAATTTGCTTCTAAACTAATGGGTGCATGTAAGTTCTTTAACCTTTTCTAATACACTACCCACAATAAGTTAGGGATATTGGTAAGTTGCCAATTTTCGGAATTTTTCGAATGACTGTTTTCACTTATTCCTGTGAATTATCTAATCATATACCACATCATTCAAGGGGAATGCATACCCTCAAAATATCCGAGTGCACGCCACAATATCCCTAACTTATTGTAAGTCGTGTAGGAATTTTATGATGGTATTGTACATGGACATCTTTCATTTTAGGATTTTCTTTTCAACCGAATCATACCCTATTGGATTTTGTTTTACAACCAATTTTAGGTTCTGCCTCACAAAGAACAGTGTTACCCTCTTTTTTTTCGTTGATCGTGGTTTAGGGTAACTGAGAAATGTTTTTTTTTTTTTTAATCGTATGGTTTTATGTTCAAATAATATTAAATAATACAGTATTCATTTACGAAATAATTATTTACCAATGGATTTGTTCGGTTATTGTTTAATTGTTTCAAATGTTTGTTTTTGCACTCATCTTTTTTCAGGTTTGCTCCTTGCTCTATGCTTTAGCCTTGTTCAAAGCGTTGGGCTTGTCTTCAAGACGGCCCGATGAGGATTATACATATGCAGCACGATATGGGGCCGAGGGTAACCCCGCCCCCTACCCTACCATTGTCCCCCCATGTGTCTCAAACATCCGAAGAATTCCTTTCAGTTTTTAGGGGGAGGGGGGGGGGGGGGGGGGGGTGCGTTAACAAAAGGGAAGAATGTGTTGAGTCATAGGGGCGTTCAGGGGGAGTCCTTAGGCCCCGTATCGCGTGCTGGTATAAGATAAAACATAAAAAGCGCTGACCAGCTGCGGCATTCTGTTGCATGTATGTGGTCACAGCGCGCCCCACTATGAACACACGCGCGCGCACTAAAGCACTGTATACATGTACATGTAAAGGTCCGTAACCCAACGCCTTGATGGTTCTGCATTCAACCAGCGAAACTCATTACACTAATGGGGAACTGCCCAGCGGGAGATGAACTTTCATGGGTCGACGCGCGACAGGTTATGTTTGAAAAACGCTACATCTTTGATCTCCAGTTTGTTTATCCTCTTAAAACAGTTCCCCCCTTAACGCACTCCCCGATCGTATACCCAGCACGATATGTGGCAAAGGGACTCGCCCCTAACGCCCCTATACCTCAACACACTCTTCCCTTTTGTTAACGCACCAACTCCCCCTAAAAACTGAAAGGAATTCCTTGGAAATTCCTTGGATGTTCGAGACACAATGGGGGAACAATGGTAGGGGGTGCCGTTTGCCACATCGTGCTGCATATGCCCGATCGTGGTACCGAGGCCCTGTTGAAACCGGCCCCGTTATTCGCTGGGGAACATGCGACAGAAATCATGTCGCCTCTGCTGGACCAATCAGGACGCTTGACATGTGCATTGCGGGCATTCAAATGTAATGCGCGCAGATTGTAAACACCGTGCATGCATGTGATACATGTACTGGGTAATGCTGGCCGTTGTCCGTGTCAGCGATTGGCTGCTATTTAAAGCATACTGGGGAATCCGTTCCATTAAAGGAACACACCTTCTTTGTTGGGCTATTTTGGGCTCGAAATAGACCCATACATTATTCTGAAGCGCATTCGAGAGTAAATTAGATATATCCTGAAAAGACGCCGTAAAATTTAGCCGTTTTTGAGCACTTTTGAAAAATCGAAGGTCACGTGACTTTTCGGAACCAAATTCTGGTTCCGAAAAGTCACGTGGTCTTGTGAGTTAGTTGTATTTTCAGCCGTATAAAAGTTTGTTACTGCAGAACTGCACCAAATTAAACTCTGATTTTCCCCCAATATTTATAAGTAATTGACAAAAGAGAGACTATTTATACAGGTATGAAACAAAGTTAAACATAAGTATGAAAATTCGAACATAATTGTTTGTTTCGAGGGTCCGGAGAACAGGAGCGAGCGCGTGCTACGACAGGCTACCGTGGAGTGTAGAAATTTGCCCCGCGCAGCATGCACGGCAAATAGCCCGAGTGCACACACACGCAGGTGTGTTGCTTCGGTGCACGTACGTTCGTGAAGAAAAAACATTATGCCAACTCCTCAAAAGAAAACGGAAATTCCTATTCGGTCGTCCGGGCTGTCCAGTGAAATTGTGAGCAGAAAATTGGAGATACCCTGAGCAGGAGAAGAGCGAATCGTTTAATTGTGACAAAGTCGTGAGGCTCTCGCGTAGTTGCAACGGCTGGTAAAGCGTATAACCCGTCTTTTGACCGTTTTTGTTATTTTTGCACTTCTTTAGTAAATTACGGGATATTTTGATGATATTTTTTTCGCAACGACCATCAAAAAAGTATTGTCAATGCTGCTACATCACTAAATCATGTAAACAGTAGGCAGGTGTGTACCTTTAAATGGGGCTTTTTCCCCTCACACGTCCAAACATAGTGGCTTTTTCCCATCACAATGCCAAACATGGGGCTTTTTCCCCTCACACGGCCAAACATGGGGCTTTTTCCCCTCACACGGCCAAACATGGGGCTTTTTTCCCTCACACGGCCAACCATAGCCTTGGGCTTTTTCCCTCACACGGCCAAACATGGGGCTTTTTCCCCCCTCATACGGCCGAACATGAGTCTTTTTCCCCTCACACGGCCAACCATAGCCTTGGGCTTTTTCCCCCTCATACGGCCAAACATGGGGCTTTTTACCCCCTCATACGGCCAAACATGAGGCTTTTCCCCTCACATGGCCAACCATAGCCTTAGGCTTTTTCCCCCTCACACGGCCAAACATGGGGTTTTCCCCCCTCACACGGCCAACCATAGCCTTGGGCTTTTTCCCTCACACGGCCAAACATGGGGCTTTTTTCCCCTCACACGGCCAAACATGGGGTCTTTCCCCCTCACACGGCCAACCATAGCCTTGGGCTTTTTCCCTCACACGGCCAAACATGGGGCTTTTTTCCCCTTACACAGCCAAACATGGGGCTTTTTCCCCTCACACGGCCAACCATAGCCAATAGGTCTTTTTCTCGCGTTTATATAATAAGCAATTTGAGTAATTTTGCTTTATAATAGTGTGTATTACAAATACACATAGTGTAATATTTCAAATCTGTGGTACAGGCCGACTGGATTTCCCCGGGTGGGAAAATAATGTTTAATCAATTCATCCATCTGTCTATAAACCTGGGGCTTTTCCCCTCAGACACACGGCAAAACCTGGGGCTCTTCCCCTCAAATGGCAAAAGCTGGGTCTCTATCCTCGACACGGCCAAACCTGCGGCTCTTACTCACTGGCCCTCGTAACGAGATCTCCCCTTGCCCGAATTATTACAAAAGGGCGGGAATAGGTGTACCGCGCAATGCTAAAAGGGATAAATTCTTAAGGCCTTAGACCTAGGCCATGAGATGCAATCGTGGTGCGCGATGGTTGTGCCTAAAACATCAATTACATGTATACGACATGTGAAACCATCTGTTGCTTTTCCAATTTGGGGTTTACCATACATATTCCAGATAACCACTCGGGTGCCAGTCTCACCATTTGGGAATCTGAAGGTTTCTTCCCCTATTTGAAATCCGCGCTAAAACTATCAACGCAACAAAAGACTGTATACTGGCGCATGCACCATGTCCGTCAATACCAGGCGAAAAGGTAAAATTCTTTGGCACTGAAATCAAAGATTTCTCCAAAGTGCCCATTGCATTCGCTCGCAAGCCTTAGGAAACCTCCGAGGAAAAGGCAATGAGCACACCACAGCCAACCACAAGATTAGGATCCTAGCACAACCACGCGTCATCAATTCAAGCCATTCCGCTTCAGTGCACACATTGTACACTGAATGACCTCAACCAGTACTTATAGCCCTGCATCACCACGAGTCAAAAGAGGTTCACATGGTGCTACCGTGAACCCATAGACACGAAGATACCACCATGCATAGCCTCGAGTCTTACCTATCCAGCTCTTCACGAAAGACGTTGGGAGCACGTGGGGTCCAGCGGACACACAACCGTGCTCGTGATCGAAGGGCTATGTGGATCGAAGCGCCACTTGCGTCCATGGGCAAGACGCCCAATCCCAACTACCTTGCTAACCCCAGCGACATAGGGGGAGCTGCAAGGGGGAAATGCCACAATCCAACCGCCGACAGGATCGGCACCCAAGCTAGGCGGTCACTTGGGACCAAATTTATAGAGCCATTCAACAGCCCACGTTCCGTTAACCGAGCATCGGGTCATCTCATAGACATCGTTAATGGTAAGAAACTAAAAACGTGCCTTAACCGCAGATCAATTTTTTTGTTTGAAGCTAGTGAGGCAACAATGGCGGTTCCCAAGCGCGCGCCCACTCAAGCACGCCGCGGTTGCAAAAAGGACCCAACGTTAGCACAAACTTTCTGCCACAGCAAGCACACGCCCTCAGCCAGCGCTCAAACAGCTCCATGAAACTGGACCCTGGCTGAAGCGAAATGGTATCGGTGATCTCCAGATGGCAGCGACAACGCTAATGACAACAGCACCAGGAGCACCCCAGTGCAGACATGTGCCATACGAGCGTCCGCCACATAATGCTCTGGGATCACCAAAGTGCGTTTCCTAACACACATGACCAACAGCTGCACATCCCATCCCCAAGGATGGAGCACACGCGCTAAAGCGCCCTGTTCTAAGGCACAGGCCTCCAGACGGTTCTCGAACCGTTTTCACCCGAGTATTGCGAGTCGGTGACTTTATATCACGTCGGTAACAAGACTGGTCGGTTTACAAACCGTGACAGGTAGCCGGGAACAGACCGGAAACAATTAGCCTCGCCGACGTCCTGTTGATTACTTACACGTACACCACTGGCTACGGAGCCCGACACCAGAACCGGACGTGGATATCTGAGGTACGGGGCCTCACCAACACTCGTGTCACATTTTCAAGAAATTGCCCCTGCGAATAGATTGCCTCAAGCAGTAATCCTACCAGTATAACTCAATTTCTAAATGGGACACACATACAATAAAACTAACCTCTCCGTTGGTCCGACATTTATCAAAACATTTATTTAAAATCGCAGCTGAAAACTCCCACAATTCCTAAGGGAGAACACTTATATACGCAGAACAAGTGTTCGCGACTGAAGAAGACCACTACATTTCGCTAAAATCAACCGCAGCTCATCCGACCAAGGATATCCAATATGAAAATGCTGCGACTGTTCTTCAAAACAAATCCCTGGTAAAACAAAATGTATACCACTAAACGAGCGCGGTGCGCAGATCACCGTGACCATCAAGGCAACAGCGTTCCTAGCAATGATGCAAACGAATTATAAATGTTGCCGCGCAAACATGTTACATGGCCTTAGGATGTGAAAACACGCTCTAGTAATGCATGGCCATAGTGGCGGTTGACGAGCTGAAACGCTAACTTATCGCCGTCCTCCACGATTGACGCGCGAATACGAACACAGCCTGCCATTCAACCTTAAAACACTACTACACTGTCGGTGTAGCAGATCTCGCTCCCTGGCGGCTGACACCAACTGTCACGCGCCACTTTGCAAATTTCACAACCAAAAGGAAAACCGAAACCCCCGTCCTCGATAGTACTTCGAGACTTATCTGAAACATGCTTCCTTGCGGGCTGAACATTTTGCGATGATATCAAAATGTGTACAACACGGTAATTAGCCTGTAAGTTTAAATGTTTGTGTTTGTGTTTTTTTATTTATTTTTTTATTTAAAAACAAATCCCAAGGTATTCCAAGGTATTCTCCGTTTAAAATCAAAACAATAATTCGATAACCAGGTAGGTCACTTTAATTTGGCATTTAAAATCAATGGGGCTCAATATATTGTCTAAAACACATTTATATGAATTAACCGTATTTCGGGGCCTTTCGTTGGTACCAAATACCCAAACTAAACCAAAAGGCATGACCACGGGGACTTAATTGGGACATACTCCTGCTAAAGAACCTGCGCTAAGGTACGTTGCGCAAAAAAACCACCGTGGAATAACTTAACACACCCACACAAAACACTATGTATTTTCTTTTCGACACTAAGGCCGAGTAATTAATTAGCACCCAGTATGGTCTGGACCTGCCACACTTTGACGCCTAATTGTCACCATGTGTCACCGATCGAGAAGAAGCCCCCTTGTCTTTTCATACAGGGTGATGGACGTAGAATCCAGTGTCATGGGTAGGGCGAGACTCCGAATATGGGAATCTGCATCGGTAAAGTAGAAAACTTGCATGAAATCATACAACATCAACTTGCCTCAAATTACTGCTTCGGCTGAAACTACTTACATAATCGGCTCAAACTATTTAGGCCTATTTCGCCCAAAATACGACACTAATCCTGCTATGTAAATAAATGCCCGAAAGTTGCCACGTTTCTGCCTTATAATTAACGGTTGCGTGTAAATGCATTCACAGGAAATCCCCAAAATGTCTACATTATTCCTGTCCCCATCGTACTCTCACTAATTACCCCTTACGGTATGTTGTCGGGGTTACGTATGTACGGTCTAAGGCTTGATACTACTTCAACTAAAACAGGGCTACTCATTCCATTTATGCTACATGTATGTGTTAACCTACATCGCATAGGACCACTCACGATTGCACACGTCTACTAAAATTGAATTAACTATTGGCCACCCATTAGCCACCTCCTTAAACTCACTTGTACCCTAAGAACAGGCCTAATACATCTGCGTTAACATACGAAAGGTAAAACAACCGGAAAACTTAAGAAAATCGCCATATATAGGCCTATTTTCAACTATATGTATTCTTACAACGCGTTGAAAATTGTTCTGACAGACTCTGCTGCAGAATATATTTATTAACGGCACTTTCTGTGAAATGTCCATACCTAGTTAGGACAAATACGGTGATTTTTCAGTGTGAAACATTTAACGAGGCCATTGGCCATTTCGCAATTCCCTTTTAAAACTGAATTTTGAGAAGAGGAACATTTGATGCGTAACGAATGACCGCATCCAGTTAATATGGCGAAAACCAAACCTTTGAGAGGCAAGGGAAGTCTCAGTCAAATGTAAACATGCGACGAGCCGAGTATGGACGAGCACCTAATTGAGCAAACTCACGGTAAGAGTTTTAGAAGTTGCTCAGAAATTTCTTTAAAATGACTTATCAAACATTAATTATTTTGAAAGTAAAGGATTGAAAGAAAGGTCCATGTTCGAGAGGGAACATTTTATTGGATGTCCCAAATGTCTGTTCACGGGGCCTGAGGCCATGGTCATCTTCTCAGTTCTTGCCCAATTACTTGTATCATTAATTGGTGTCTAGAAATCAAATCGGCGGATGAAACGGGAAATAATTTTACACGTGACCGCCTCGAGTCTGCATTGCTATGACCGCATGTTAAAACATGCCGCGGTCAAATGAAACATTCTTCCCGAGATACAAACAAAGTAAAAAACAACTGCAAATATAACTGCAACATGGTAAGATTTTACTCCAATGCCAACACTAATTTTCCCATTAGGCAGAAAAGGGGGAACCCCATAACAAGGCCAAATTGGTGCGGAAAAGGAGTTTCTGCACTGACAGGAAATCTTTACAAAAATATTCTTGACAGGGCAAACGCCTCAGTTTTACCGTACTCGCCGCCATTGACGATTCCTATTCACTTGCCGTGTAGTGCCGAGTTCGTCAAAGCCGTGATCTGTAAGCGCTACGTGCCACGATTATGAATCAGGAAAACAACGCGAAGAACAAAGGGGGTACATTTCCAACCTACCTGCACGAATTGCATGCAATTTTCAAAACAATAACGTGCATAATAATACCCAAACTTGCCAAAGCCGCATGAAAAAAACAAAACGATTAACTGAAATTTTCCCGTAGCGTAATAAAGACCGGGAAATAAAACGAAATGGCAGAGACCGTGGTTTGGTGCTTACGGTAAAAGCGATCCTCACCAACGTTGTACAAAACTGTAACGTCGGTCCCAATCGGCTAGCAGATGGCGCCAGCACCATTCCACGGTTAGGCCCGGCTGACGAGCTGAGGGCGTTAATACGGCTCCACGGAGCCGGTTGGCGCGAGCCCCTGCTAGAAGGTTGGGACACCCGTCTCGGCGGGAAACGTTTCCTGAGCGCCATCTTTGTGTTTGGTTGTAAACCAGGAAGGAGTGTTGAAATAAACGTGGAGAGTTTTGTGTCTAAATAAGTTTTCCTGTGTGTTCTTTCTTGTGTCGAGTATCAATAACAAGTGGGATAAATTCTTGTTACAAAACCGATATCGGCACCGAAAGTTCAAAAAAATCTCACACAATTTCCAAAATATCTCACTAATATTATCCAGAAATGTTCTTAAAACAACACCACCACCATTACTATACTAAAACGTATCGATATAACGCCCTTTGGATATCCCGGTGGCTGCTGTTCCAAATTCCCGGAGATACAGAGAGACGTCCTCCGCGTTCCAGTTAAAATCTCTGACTGATAGTTGCCGTCGCCCTCTAACGTTTAGGAGTGGTGCAAATAGAACGTACCATAAATATAAAATTTCCACAACCAAACCATCAGGCTTTTACGAGAAATTAGCAAATAGTTGTTCAAAATTCCCGTCCCATTCGATAAAGAATTAACATTAAATGCGCATGCTCAGAACTTGAGGTATTTCGTAAATAACTTTCTAAATTAACAACTGATTTATTCATACACATACATTTGATACACACAATATCAGTTGTTTTATAAACGAATATTGTATAAAACTTAATTAGTAACATTTTGTGTTGTTTATCAGTTACTAAAATATAATAAAACGCTGCATAGTTTAAATATTCCTGAGCGAGGTTCACTAGCGCTCGCTTAAACTGGTTTCCTGTCCACATATTCGACACACGAACACGATTATGACTTTATGAGGACCGAACGCAACATCTGGGGCGCGTTCAATGGCGCAATACGTTTGCATATCGACGATACCTTTAACGGTAAAGGTATAGGAAAATACCCAATACCGGCGTCGTTTTGTGCTATTGAACGCGCCCCTGGTGTGGTGCCAATATATAATCACCATACAAATGAAACAACCATGCGCGTTTGAGTATGAGCGTGCGCGTTTAATCGAGAAGCTCGTCTGGCCTTCGCGAAATCACACAGTCACGGACAAGGATCCAATCTTCTGGTCATCGATGGTCAGAGGAAACAAACATTGAGCTTTTCGGGCACATGGACGTTGCTTATGTCTGGCGAAAGAAAGGAGAAGCGTACAATCCAAAGAACATGGTCCCAACCGTCAAGCATTGAGGTGGTAGCATCATGCTGTGGGGATGCTTCTCTGCAAATGGAACTGGGAATCTGGTCAAAATGGGTGGGATTATGAAAATAATCCCTGAGAAACTCCAGCTTGGTCAGCATTGGACCTATACCAACAGGACAACGATCCCAAACGTACTGCCAATGCAGTCACGAAATGGTTCGAGGACAACCATGTGGACGTTCTGGATGGAGTGGCCGAGCCAAAGCCCGAATCTCAACCCAATCGAGAATCTATGGAGGGAACTCAAGACTCGGGTGATGGCAAGGAAGCATTCCAACCTCATTGACCTTGAGACTTTTGCGAAGGAGGAGTGGGTGAAAATCCCGGTGGAAACATGCCAAAGCCTTGTAAGCCGATACAGGAACCGTTTGGAGGACGTGATAAAAAACAAAGGCTTTTCTATTGATTAATACGAGTGACTTTATTAAGGGTATGAATAATTATGGCATGACCTTTTTGGAAATACAATGTAATCAATAAAATACCCCAAAATAATATATTACAGAAAATGTTACTTGTTATTCTTTTAGTTGTTTGTCACATACTTATCATAAGTAAGCCAGACAAAACTCACTCATTTAGTACCATGATTCAAAATAATTATCTATGCTTTTGAGGTGACGCAACTTCCGCCATATCGAAACAAATGTTTGCGAGCATGACCCTGATTAAAGCTATAATGCATCATTTGCAGTGACCCAAAATTTTGCTTGATAGCATTGGTACATGTGGCAAACGCCACATGTTTTTTCCCGTGTAAAATGGTATAGGCCTATACCTTTAGAAATTGCCAAGTAAATTAAGATACTTTTAAAATATTGTTTGCAAAAGTTTTTTTTTACCATTCATTCATTCATTCATTCATTTTTACAATTTTTCGAAGTATCGTCTGTGTGGGTGAAATTTCTACAATGCAGTTTACCAACATGTTCTGTCCCTGGTTTGGAATTCATCTGCAAATGATATAATGGTCTTTAAAACCCGACTTATATATAGTATTTGCAAACAACCACCAAAAGTACAAAATTATTGGGAAATAAAAGTAAATACTATACTTCAAATTTCTAAATCTAATAAGTGTACCTTAAACTTAATATTTATAATATGAATATGAAAACGCAATTTTGTATAATTTATCCGATGCCGCGTCCCCTTTTGGTACATAATATTAACATCCATTTCATACAGAATAAAGCATCCGAATAGGATAAAAACAACAGGGGACACCCAGCTGCCCGTATTTCGCCCTCAATGTATACGTGGCCAAGATCTAGGGTTCGCCGATTGTCTCTATACCTTATTAACACACCATTGTGTTGTTAAAGGGGCTATGTCACGGTTTGCGCATGCGCCAAATCCTATCATATTTTGACATACGTACGTGCGGGCTGGGATGAATGTAGTGCAATTTCGTTACACAACGCCATTAGTGCGTGTGCTATAGTTGTGTACATCGTGTACTTGGCACGTGCCGCAGGGCATGAGTGTGTTCGTTCATGAGTGTTTACAATACGCAGAATTCAACTACATTGTGCATCGTGTGCGCGCATTTGTTCGATTTGGCATCGCGCGCGCGCGATTGCTCGATCAAAACAAAATCGTACAGCGGTGGCGGCCACTGTGTCTTTCAAAGGACAGAAGGTATGCTGTAAAATTGCTGTCAGGACCAAATAAGCATGTCAGTTTTGATGGAAAACAAGGTTGAGTAAATTGCTGTATCCAACCATGTCATTCATATCATTCGATGCCGTTTCTGTCAAGTTTGTCGAGTTTTTTTATGGGATGAAATAACTATCTTTTTAACGACGGCCGCACACACGGTGATGTCGATGTTTGGCGGCTTAAAAATACGGCAAACAGTGCGATTCCAAGCAAAAAGTAATGCATCAGGACATCCTGGACGTTGACAAGTACACCACTGCCAAAATTACTAAAGAATTATAAGGGATGGCAAAGATTGAATAGGATATGCAAAACCTGGCGACAAAACTTTAAAAAGTTAGCCACACTTTTTCAAGTTTGGCTGCGCATGCGCAAACCGTGACATAGCCCCTTTAAGCTGGTCAGTCACCCCAGACCTGAAGCCCAACCCCTTTTGATCATAGCATATCAAAATCCACTTCAACAAAGAAATTAGAAAAGGATAAAAACAACGGATACTCAGCTGCCAAACAATATTATTAGTTATCCCACGAGCGCGAGTGGGATAACGAATTTATATTCAAGCAAACTTGACGCACTAATAACACGCGCACTCTGCGCGAGATTAAAGTACTACGCATATGCGTAGGGACGCAGTTATTTGGAATACCATGGCGCATTACGCAGAGTGCAATATGAGAATCGAAAGAGTATTATGAAACATTCATAAATACCTTGGACAGTTTACGCATCCCTATTGGCTGAAAGCACGTCACATGGGCAGTCTTAAATTAGCGATAAAGAATAGTGATAATGCCCGGCTGGCTGTCCCGCGTTTGTGTCGTAGTCAGCGCGTATATGAAACACGCACATGCACAAAGAAACTGCACCCGCCTGAAAGCAAATTGTGCACTTATATCCAGTCGTGTGCGCGCACGAGCAACGCGCCTGCGTTAAGGGGTCATTTCACCAAGGATTGTTTTGGTCCCGATAGTACCCGATCCTTTTTTTGGTCGATCGGCCAATTTTTTGCGAAAATAGTCGGGAACCTGCGCGCACTGTCGAGCACTACCCTATACCTTCGGGGGAAGATCTGGCGCGATCGCCTCAGTCCTCCGAGGGTCGGGTACCGAAAAAGTGATCGGCTACTGTTTTTAAACATGTTGAAAAACAGTAGCCGATCAAAAACCGTCGGCCCGTGGTCGTCTTGGTCGTCCGAGGGTCCCCTGAAGGTCCCATTGTCTCGCCCGCCCTCTGGAGCTTTCGTATAGCCTCTGCCGCTCTCTACCGAGGGTCGTCGTAGTGTCGGCGGAGTGTAAGCACCCGACCCTCACCAGATCCTCGGACGACCGACCTGCATGGCTGGTCAGAAAGTGATGAAAGGCTTCGATCTGGCTCGATTTATATAGTCGGGCCCCAAAAACACAGATCTCCAGCCGATCTAGGCAAATTTGGTCAGCCGAAGAACGTCCGAAGATCGTTTAAATCGTCCGAAGACCGTTTACTTTCGGCTTCCTGTGGCTCCCTGCGTCAACATACGCCTACATTCGGCCACTTTCGCGCGAAGAACGGCGAATTAACGGCAGATATCGGCCGCAGAGCGGCCGAAAGCGTCCTCTCTCGAGCCGGAATCGCCCATTTTTGGCCTCTCTCGGCCGAACAACGCGCAAAGATCGCTCACTTGCGCGCGAGAAGCGGGTCTCTACCGGGCCTTTGCCGTGTACCTGCGGGTACTTGCGCGTGTACTTTAGCATACTTGCGCCCCGGAAACGTGTCGATCGCGCGAGGAACGTCCGTGATTCGTCCCCCAGCCATGGTCCATTGGTTGGGACTCAATCGGGTCAAAAAAGGGGTCGATTGGAGGCGATTCATGACGACAATCGGGCCGATCAAAAAAAATTATTCATCGGGGACAATCTGGTCCAGATCGGGCCGATTGGGAAAAACAATCCTTGGTGAAATGATCCCTTTACTCGTAACGCGCGCGATCGAACAAAAACAACATCACGCACAGCTCGCAGTTGTACGAACGCCGTGTTGACACTAGACTGTAGGCATAGGAAAGTGAATGCAAATTATGGCAAAACGACTGGCGGCTCGGGCATTATCAGTGCCCAGGACCCCTAGCTGGCTTTAAACGTGTGTTTAAGATTGGCCAAACCTACTTTTAACCCCTATAATTATCACACTGTTGGTTGCCATGGATCCACCAATCAAAACCACGGATTCAAGTTTGCTTGAAGATAATTTACACACAGAAGATGTGACCAATGTGTTCTATAGTATAGCACACTCTCGTGTATAGGTAAACTGTCAAGCCATCCCGCCCAAACCTCCAGTAAGCTACATGTACTATGAATGTTGACACAACCTCACACAAGATAAAGACGAAATAGAGAAGAATGTTCTTGGCCGTATAGTGCATAGTTCCGAGATTGCCCAATTAACCCCGCCCCTTGGATATTGTTGCTATTGCTCACAAGCTATCGCAAAAATGGCGACGCACAAAGCAATGGGATCAGCACGGAAAGCCCAGGTTCATTGGAGAAAACTCAAAGGTATTTATGTTTTAGGGTCAACGGTTATCTTAGCACACACACTAACACCCCGTTCACACATAGACGCCGCTTCTAGTACGATGGAAAAGTGGCCGAGATCGTGGCCAATCGGGGCCAATCGTGGGAGGATCTCCATGAGCGTGGTTTGGTCGGGTTGGGATCTCCTAGGTCGGGAAGCTGCACGCTCTCCCCACGCTTATTTTGAACGTGCACAAAATAAGCATAGCCGGGTCGTGGCCTAATGCCCCGATTTTATAACTTTTTTTTCAGATCGGGGATGATCGGGGTGATCGGCATGGTCTTCGTACGGTCGAAGAGCTGTGTGAACGGGATATTAGTAAAGGACCAGTAATACAGGGATGTATATTCATAAAACATGCGTTTTCGTACCTCGAATCACGACTTTCAAATCGAAATTCACTCGAGTTGCTGCATACAGCTACACGCAACCACGTACCGCAACCACGTACAAGCACACGCGTCTGTTACGATATGGTAATGTCCTGTATGCGTAGCTCTGTTGTGATTGGTCATAGATGGTCACGCGGGTTCGGCTTGATTGGCAGGTAGGAACTATCCATTGGTCCTGTATTAGATAATATAACTTGATCTCAACATATTGCTGGTGTGCTTATCCCGCATGCACAATGCACCCAGCAATATCTATAGGCGTACCGATAAATGAGTTAACAGAGACAATGTCAATGGGAAGCAGTGTCCTCCCTATAAAGACAACGGATACATTGTTATACAGTGACCAGGCCTCGAACCATGGACTTCTGAACCCAACATCAGACGCGCTTTCCATCAGACTACCGGGCCTGCTTCTGTCGGGCAAACGGCAGAAGGACCGGACCGACTTCCCTTTGGCTCGAAGACCTGCTGTTGCACAAAATGCGGCAAATCATCAGGAAGATTCCCAAGGACGTAATACACCTGCAGGGGGAAAATATTTAGACAAGTTACAAAGTTCCGTTAAAGGCCGTGTATAAAACGCACTTTGTATACGGTCTTAGCAAACAATCATAAGTTGGTGTGCGTCTTATACACGGGATAATCGTAAATACCCGTGTATAAGGCGCACTTCCCCACTGCAGCAGACATCAACTGATGTGGGTGCGCAATTTTATTGTTAACGCTTCGTGGCAGGGGCATGCAGTCTTCTACCCACCTCCCACCACAGAAACCCGCACATTATTGCACTGACGATGTTGTAATTTTATTGGAAGTTTCTAGAAGATGACAACATGTATATACTTAAGGGCGATTTGGATTTTGGGACAGGACTGAACACTTGAGTTTTCGACGGGACTTCGACAATGTGTACGACAACCGTACGTTATTATGCCAAACCGGTTATACTACGCGTCAAAAAAACCTGTCCTACTTTTAACCTTGAATAACCTTGTTATTTGCATATAAACAAGACCTGACAAATTTCACCGAGTGAGCTTCGTCAGTTTTGTTCAAGAGGGTGAAATTTAATGGCCATACGAAAAAAAACACCTAAATTTCAGAATTTGCCACTTTCGACTTAGCATCCGCCATTTTCAAGTAAACTGTCTATGTCCATGGTCCCTTTGCACCTCCTGATAAAATGCTCGAAGCGATCGAGATGGTTTGCAATAACATTTGGAGTGATCCTGCCTTTCTTCATAAGCTTTCGGCTGCAGCACACATTCCACCACCGTCTCCCGCGATGTACTGACATTGAAGGAGGCGAAGTCGAAAGTGGCGAATTCTGAAATTGACCTTTTTTTTCGTATGGCCAATAAATTTGACCCTCTTGGACAAAAATGATGAAACTCACTCAGTTAAATTTGTCAGGCCTTGTTTACATGATGAGAAGTTTTGGTTTAAATCCGTTGGAAAATGACAAGGTTATTCAAGATTAAAAGTAGGACAGGTTTGTTAACAGTAGACTTGCGATCCGTTTTGTTTCTGAGGCGATTGGAGACAATGCTCAAGAGCCGACTTTATTCCGTAAGAAACATTTTGTGAACTGAGTCAGTGAGTCTGCAGTTCAGCATGTTGAGGTTATTGTTTCAACATTGTTTTTGCGACGGGAGGAGGCGTGTGCCCTTCGCTGTCTCTTTTCAGCCGTTGATCGGGAAGTGAATTCGCCCCGTGTCTCAGTCTATTTTGCACCAACTGTGTGGAGACGCCTATAAAAAGTCTGTCCAAGTCCTCGCCCAAGTTTTCGTAAGATCTTCCGCTTCTGTTTACTACAAAATTAATAGCAATCCTAATCACTGTACATTTCCTGTCTTCTTTTTTTGTTCGCGAATAGTCTGCACATTTCCAGACCGTAACAATTTTCGCAATTTAACAGGCCTAGATCCACCATTTCTGCATGGTTATGGTCGGGAAAACTTGGCCCAGAATGTGCGTCATCCGACCCATTTCGGAAATGGGACCCATACAAATACGGCTAATTTGTTTATGTCCCTGTGACTCATGACTTGTGAGCAAAAGGTACGAGTGACATGTGTAACTTACATACAACGATGACAGCTACAATCATTAAGGCAACAATGACGCCAAAGACGATATACTGCAAATAAAAAAGAAAGAAATGCAAGCTATTAAGGATCTTCCTTAACAATTTCAATGGATTTATACACTGCGAGTCTACTTTTTGTGTGCGTCAAATTGACGCGCGTCCCTCGTGAGAAACTAAAGCGACGTGGAGGCAATTTGGAGTGAAACGCCGCACTGCAAATCACACTTTCCGCGCAAGTTGTATCTGTGGTTTTTTAATCCTTGTATACACTGGCAAGCGCAAACACAACCAAACCTTTTGTTTGTAAACATCACTAAACAGATATGTTTTTCTTTGTTCCTATACATTTGCAAACAGAAGCAAACTCCTTGAACAATCATGTGATCACGATTGGCTGGCTCTAATCACATGACCAGAAACTGGTTCATGGTTCAGACATAAAACATGAGCAAACAAATGTTTGCAAATAGCTGCAAGTCCAAACACCGACAAACACGGTTTCGTGAAGTTTGCTGTCTGCTGATGTTTTATGTGTTGTCCACACCTGCAAACTTTTCTGCAAAACATGACCAAACTTGAAGTTTGGTCATGTTTTATGTGTAATGTTTGCCAGACAGTGTAGACGAGGCTTTATATGCATCGTTTCACTCCAAAGTCCCTCCACGTCTTTTTCCCCTCATTCAATGTAAACCCAGCCCTTAATGCATGCTAGGTGGACTAACTGTTCTCCTCATTTACGGTTAAGAAAACCCACTTTGAAAACCCATTCGTAGGTGTAATTAATAAACGGGTTGATATTAATGTGAAATTAATTACGGTAAGAGTCGTAAAGGCAGGTGACAATTGAGGCACTTACACAAATTTGATTTATGCAACACTCAATTCAATTCGTTTATTGATTGTCCATGAAAATTTACATGTCTAAAAATTGATAACAGCTCCAAAAAAGAAAACTAAATCAAAAATAAATATTTAAAAAAACACATTAAGAATCATTAAAAACTCTTACTGACAAAGGCACAAATTGATTGTTATTTCTTGTATTACAAGTTCCATACTGTTTCCAGTCAAGAAAAACTGGGTGTGAAAACTGCAGCAGTTTGCCAAAATATACCTTGGTGACAATTTCCTAGACATATGCTGCCCAACCACTGAAACAGCTTACCATTATATTTTTCCGTCTGTAACGAACTTTCACATTCTTGGAAGTTGTGTGGAATGTCGATGCTTGCGCCAATAAATCATCTGTAAAGTAAAAGTAAGTTACGGTTCACCACTTGCACAGTTGCGTTCAAAACAAGGCTTTCCTGGCATACGTCATATTTTACAATGGACAAAAGTCAATGTTACAGCAAGTTAGCAACCGACATGGTAACGATGGGAGGGAGTCATAATTGTTCATGCAATAATTTAAAGGAATAAAAAGCCTCGCCTCAATATGGCGGTTCCGTGCAACTGAAGTGGTCAATAGGAGTGTATCCAGATAACACTTTTTGACACCACCCCCCCAACCCCCCCCCCCATTTTCCCATGGTTGTTGAAATGTTAATACCATATCATTCGTCACAGTCATTACCATTCTGAAATTTCGCGCTAGAAATACAATTGTTTTTAAAAAATCATACCCAAATAAAATATTGCTCCCTCTCCTTTGTCACTAAACCATACCTGTATTGTCCATTAACGTATCCAGCTTTTCGCCCCGTTCCAGTAACTTGTCTACGCTCGTGTGGAGAATGACTGCTACCTCGTCTACCTCTTTTTGCAGTTTTTTAACGCGCTTATCTTTGGCGCGAAGTTCAGGGTCGTCATCCTTGACGTGGTGCTGGTGCGGTCTCGAGCCGTTCCTTGAAAAAATACAAAAAATAGTGGTTTCATTATCGTCGTTTTTACCACAAAGTGTCGGGATAAAAATGCTTATGACAATTGTTGACACTATATACAAAATCAGTTTGCAATAAAGAATGACCAATAATGTAATAGCTGTTTGCGTGATGTGTTTTATTGTCAATGTAAATTAAACGTCTAGAGTTTAACGTTTGACAAAACCATTTCAGGGGAAGTTTACTACCATCATCATGTTTATATTGTGCAAGTTATGTGTAAATCTGTGAACATTTCTGATTTTCGAGATTACTAATGATGTGTTCTAACTTGAACGATTTGCGATTTAAAATGTACATTTAGTATTTCGTCGTTTTCTATTCAGTGCCAAAAAGGTTGGAAACTGCCAATTGTCTCGTACGAACAAAATTGTGTTTTCAGATAGAAAGAGTACAAAGTCATCACGTTCTCGAGCAGTCACTCAGTTGAGGTGTTCTTGTTGATGGTAAACTGACAGTTCGAGATGGCGAACATTAGATTATCCGTCGAGACATATTGGAAACGATTGATTAAGCAATGGTTATGCTATCTACATGTATATGACCGCGTCACAACTACCACAAATGTTCACAAAAGCGTGTATATTTTCACAAGTTTTCTTGATTACAAGCGATGCAAGCAGTCTTCTTTAGAGTTTACAACTCTAAATGGATGCATTTTTCGACATGACCGAAATTGGCGACATTCACGTGAGCCCCGTATCGTGTCGCGTCGTTCAGCTGACAGACCCCCTCCTTGCAACCTCTCTATTCAAGATGTTGAAGGAGTGGCATCTTGGCTCCGCCTAGTAGGCGGAGGGGACAACCGGCCGGGGGGACCTGTAACCTGTAGGGTGTAAAATACACCTGCTGACATTAAGACGAGAAAACCCAGACACACTCAATGATCCCGGTAGTGGTCAGGCTTTTGATCACGTGGTTGATCACGTGGTTGAACAGATGTGAAGCGCCCGTTAGAGTCAGCTTGCATGCAATACGAGCGACGTGGAGGAGCGCGCATCTCACAACCCGCAAATTTCTTATGACTGCATGTGATGTCGCTCCACTTTCCATCAAATATTTTAGACAATCGCACACATTTGTCACCATTGGCGGTATTTGGTTCCCCATCTCCCCATTTGACATAATCTTCATAACCTTCCTCGCCCAGGCAAGTCAGAGTCTTGTTTTTCTCTCGACACCCTATCCACAGTTCAAGCGCGCTCTTAGAGATGGCTCCAAGGCGTTCCATGCGAACCTTCATTTCCCGGCAAATAAATTCATGTTCTTCCTGTGAGTTGCGAAGCACCATCTTGCTCCCGCGACTTTCACAGGCGTTCCAACCTTCCTCCCAATCCATCGTATCAGGCAGCAGGATGTAACACGAGCCACTCCAGGCCAACCAGTCGGGTGGACAGGTGGTTTGCAGGGTGTAAAATACACCTGCTGACATCAATACGAGAAAACCCAGGCCAATATACTTCGCAGCCATCTCAGTCAGTTGTTCGTGTTCTGTCCGCCAAAAGCTCTTGCTGGTTTTCAACGACCGTCTGTTTCGTGTTCTGCAGCGTTTCTCTGAACGTTCGCTATACCTCGGCTGCTTATCCTAGCCCCGGTACAGTGGTCTATGTCGTGACCCAATGGCGTACGAGCACTTGCAAAATAATAATCCCTGTCCACCAATCGCATAGCAGATGAAATGGTCCTATAAAAATTACGACAGTCCATTGGACGTTTTTAATTTGTGTGTGCTATTTTCATCATAAGATATAATTTGTATAAATATGCTCCAATAAGTCCCACAATTTGCAGTATTGCCGAGACGATAAGCAATAATCAATAGATGACAAACGAACGCCTCAACGGTACCGTGTGGTTTATTAAATGTAAATTAACGTCTAGAGTTTTTCAAAGGAGTTTTTGCTGTGGTAGAATGAATGTTGGCCTCCTCGCAAAAAAAGTCACCTCAAAGGAAGAAAAATACTTAATAATAGGCGAGCAGCAAATTCAGCCTTGAACGCTGCTATTCATGGCGCCTGTACTCAGCTTAGAAAGTTTCAGGTCCGAGCCGCCATCTTGTTTACGCACAACATGAAATTGGACGCACGGCATGTTTCTTCTTTTTAACATTTTCTATCTAAAGTTTATACCAATTAACGATTGTCGTGCTACAAAATTTGATAAATTAAGGTACACAAGTTCCTTGGATTTTCCTGATATAATTTACCTTTTAAAAAATATACATGTATTACATGGTCTGACTTTAGTTTTCACGCCGCGATTTCGCTAAAATTTGAACTTGTTATAATATCGCCCTAATGTTCTACGCTAAATGTTTGACGTCGGATTTACGTCAGGTTCGCGTTTGCGTTCACGTTCGCGTTCGCCTTTAAACGACGTTAAGGGACATTGCAAATCTTGTATACGGGCTTTTAAGTGAAGCTAAATGTCTACCCAAACCTGGACATAAACACAAGTCCGTCTGTTCCAATTGTTATTATTTACTCAGTGCTATTTGCAACTTCTTTTCCCTCTTTTATGACTCTGACTTATCGCGATCTATTAATTTGATAGTTTCTGTTTCAATCGAGAAAAAAATCAGACTGTCAGCAATTCTATTGGCGCAAGATATAGAAGCACCAATTATGGCGTTGATACCGAGCACAAAGTACAAACGGGACAGCAACCTTTTCCACAACGGGCGCATGTACCAACTTCTGTTTGTTTGACACAGTTAATTAACTTTGCATGTGTCTAGCAAAAATAGTGTTTCGTCTAGTGTTTGAATACCTCTGCTGTGCGAACAAAATGTCAGGACCGAGTTCTGCGGACAAGAATAGCGTTACGACAGGCAGGCAAGTGTCGTGCTGTCCCTTAATTGCAATAACTATTTTTGTTTGAAACGTTTGAAAGGCACTGTTGATTTAAAGATAGTATACATGATTGGTAAACTGTTACAAATTATAGTTTTATCCACTGTGTGATTGAAGTATGCATGATTTAAACCAAACTGAGCAAAAACCAGCTCCTTACTTCGTCTAACTTTTAAGAAAACAGTAAAGAAAGGGTTTGCAGTCATTTCGCCCCAAAACCACTTCGCCCTGAACCATTTTGACCTGAAGCACGGCCTGTGCACGAAGTGGTTTTGGGGCGAAGTAGCATTTTGGCGATGTAGTGTTTGGACGAAGTAATTTGGGGCGGAATGGCACTTGGGCAAAATGGTTTTTGGGCGAATTGAATTTTCGTCTCATGAGACTAAAACTAATTGTTTTACTCATTTCTCAAAGACTATAGCACCTCAGACAAAACCAATTCAGTGGAAGTTTTCTACGGTCATCATGTTTATATTGTGTAAGTTGGGCGTAAATCTGTAAACATTTCTGATTTTCTAGACTACCAATGATGTATACTGCCTTTAATTGGCAATTTTTCGATGCGTTAGAATGATACCATTGGGTCTAGGTCAGAGTCCGATTTCGTGGGGAAAAAATTACGCTTAAAGCCATGTTCAGACTTCACGTAAAAGCTAACGCAAACGCGAATCTGACGTCAACAATTTCGAGGCGCACATTCGCGCATGCCGCTTTAAGTACTCGAAACGCAAATTTCACGCCGCAAATTCGCAGAAAGTTGTTGTTTTAACTCGCGCGAATGTTCGATCGACCGATCGTTTCTGTTCGTTTCTGACCGTTGTCAAATAAGCGTTTCTGGTCATTTTCGAACGCGTCGTCTGGTATAGCTATAATTGTTTGACAAAAGTAGGCTTTGGAGTTGCGGAGACCAAATTGCCATTCCAGGCCAACCAGCCAGGAGGACAGGTAGTTTGCATGGTGTAAAATACACCTGCTGCCCAGGTCAATAGAATACGCAGCCATCTCAGGCAGTTGTTCTCCGCCGCTGAGCCTCAAGGCAGTCCACTCACTGATGTTGTCCTCCCATCTTTTTTTTTGTCTCCCCCGTTTCCTGCTGCCTCGT
Organism: Henricia sp. BOLD:AAB3569; assembly: GCA_037783545.1. Taxonomy (NCBI): domain Eukaryota; kingdom Metazoa; phylum Echinodermata; class Asteroidea; order Spinulosida; family Echinasteridae; genus Henricia; species Henricia sp. BOLD:AAB3569. Next base: position 126,465 of record JBBELK010000597.1, on the reverse strand, counting down.
ACGGTTCCTTGTAAGATGGTCTTGGAAAGGCCTGAGGATCTCGTCACGTGGCCGTACCAACTAGGTTTACGTTTCTTTACAATGGTAAGCAGGTCATCATATGGGCCGATAGCTTGGTTGATCTTATGCCGGACTTCCTCATGTGTGATGTGCTGGGTGTAGGAAATCCCAAAGAGTCTTCTGTAGCATCTCATCTCCATGCTCTGTATCCTCTTCTGAAGCTCTGTGGTAAGCGTCCATGTTTCGCAGGCATATAGAAAGATAGAGGTGGTGAGTGAGCGAAAAAATCTCACTTTGGATCGTAGACTGATGTTTTTGTCTTTCCATATGTGCTTAGTTTAGCCAGCGCAGCAGTTGCTTGTGCTGTTCTGGCTCATGAGGTGGAGTCAAGCCTGTCAGCTAGCCTGGCGAGTTCTTGTTCTTCTCCAGCTAGCCCATCAATGTCGTCAGCAAAACGGAGGTTTGTGATCGTTCTGCTCCTATGGTGACCGATCCGTCATGCTCTTCCAGGGCATCCGTCATGATTCGCTCCAGGAAGATATTGACGCACGCCAATTGTTGTTCTGAACTAGTCTCCGGTGACTCCATTATGCAGAACTGCGCTGGACGCTTTGTCATATAGATGTTGAATGACTTGGACAATGTTGGGGCTGATGTTATACTTTCGCATGGTTGCCCACAGTGCAATGTGCCATGAAGTCTATGAACACGTGGTATAGTTGTTGCTGATGCTGTAAGTATCTCTCACAGATGATTCTCAGATTGAATATCTTTTCTGTGGTGCTCCGTTCTGTTCTGTGGTGCTCCGTCCTGCCCTGAATTCGGCCTGTTCTTCAGCAATGATGAGTTCGGCTTAGGGTTTTAACCTGTTCAATATTATTTTAAGAAGGACTTTGCTTGGGTGGCTGATAAGACTGATGGGGCGATAGTTTTGGCACAGTTGTAGGTTGCCTTTTTCGGAAGTGCGATGACAAGTGACTGGGTCCATAATGTAGGCCACTCGCCACTTTGCCCGATCTTGTTGCAGAGGATGGTAAGGAAATCAGTTGTGGTTTCTCCCCCTGCTTGCACGAGCTCTGCTGGAATGTTGTCCACTCCGGCTGATTTCCCTTTTTTTTCAGGGATTTCACAGCTGCCTCAACTTCTTCCCGGAGAATAGGTACATGTAGTGTCTCTCCTTCCTCCGCGGGTATGCCAGGACTGTTGGGTCTCCGCTGGCCGTGTGGTTGTAGAGCTCGGAGCAGTATTCTGTCCACCTGACCAAGATCTTCTGTTTTTCCGTTAGGCATTCACCGGTCTTGCTTTGGTCGGTTTTGTGTTTGTCAGCTCTTTGACAGTTTGTACTAAGGCCTTCTTGGTGTTGTTGTTGCTCAGGCTCTTCTCGATTTCTTGGCATTTCTCCTCTATCCAATTATGTTTTGCTGACTGCATGCCTTTCCTGATGTTCTTGTTAATATGCCGCTATGCGGTAGCTCCTTCAGGAGAGTTCTTGGTCTTCTTCAGGGCTCTTCGCTTGTCACACAAGTCAAGCAGTTCATTGGTGACCCAAGGTTTTTTTTTCGGGCGGAGTTTGCCAAGAAACTCCTTGGCTGCTTCTGTGACAACAGTGTTAAACGTGGTAGTTAAGGTGTTGACACTAGTTTCGTCATCCCTAAGGATGAGCAGCGGTGCAAACCTCCCTCCTATAGCTGCTTTGAAATTACGTCAGGGATGCCAGTGGCTCTTACCTTCAGGGCCGGAAAAAATGTGTGCACATGGACTTGCCAGCACAGTATACTGTACAGTATGTACATGTACGTTATAAGTGCAATGCACTAGATATGTCAGTAGTATGTGATCTAACCACTGCCGTATGGATACAGCGCCCTGTACGTACTTCTGATCGATAGTCTGGTTTCGCGATACTTCAGCCGTGAATGATTATGGCCGGGATACAGACATACTGCATGTGTGCAAATCATTGGGAAAACATGCTACGTGCGTGTACATACATATACATAGGCTGTACATACATGACATATCCGGGCATCGTTGATCAATAAGTAAGACAATTTTCCACGTTTTTTGGGATTTAAAGAGTTGAAAATATATTCTCCTTATATTTCCGGCCGTTTGATTTTCCGGCCTGGAAAAAAGGCTTTGGCGGATTTATGTTTCCAAAATAATTTTTAAAAAAGCCGAAATTCCGGCTATAGCCGTCAGACTGGCATCCCTGTTACGTGCCACCACGTACGGGGTCTTGCAGTTTGTCCAGGTCGAACTTCATTCTGGTATATTTGGGGCGAGATCGTGGTCGCTCCTGCCGATGTTAACACTTGATTGGAATCGCTTCTGGGTCAGGATGTAATCAATCTGGTTGCTGTGGTGCTTTCCACTGGGGCTGTGCCAGGTCCATCGTCTGGAAGCCTTGTGGGGCCAAGTGTGTTTGCCAGCAACAGGTTGTTAAATCGGGAAGACTCCAGGAGCCTAAAGCCTCTTTCATTAGTCTCCGCGTTGCAGTATGGACCGCACATGCCCCTCCAGTTTGTGTAGGCATCTTCTCCCACCTTTGCGTTCCAGTCCCCTTGCACTATGATGATGTCCTTCCTGGGTACTTGGTCTATGACCGATTGTAGTTGGTTATAGAAGTCCTTTACCACACTATCCTCATTTCACTACGCGTTTAGTGATTACGCATAGCGAGCTCGATATCCGTGCCGTGCAAACGCGTAGTGCCAGATAGTGAGACGTGTATGACGTCACAACCTGTGACGTATCCGTCGCGCTATCCGTATCCGTGCGCTTGTGAAACCTCTCTAATATCTCTAATTCCCTTTCCAGGGCAGTGGCTATAGTGTGCAGTGATGCGAGACGCTTTCAAAAACGTCCTCAACAAGGTGACAAGGAACCAAAGGAAAGACAATCACACCTATAGGCTACTTTGTATAATTTGAAACTGCTAATTCTAAATTACAGTAATATGCCTGAAACCTTATTTACGCGCAACAGTTTTCAGTCATGTTCCCCGAAACAGCTCTATAGAATCCAAACTGCTTGATCAGGGATGTTCCAGTTGCTAGCAAGGGTAACTGGTCTAAACATCCGCTGGTTATAATCCAAAACATCTACACGTATTCGCTGGCAGAGTCGTGATTATGATTACTGGTTTACGCTCACGTTTTACATCCATTGGGTTTGCGCACATTGTATTTTACTATAGGTTTTCCCGGCCAATTTCAGCACATAAAAAACGTTCATTTTCGTCAACACGTATTCGTGCGGATTTTTCAAGTCTGTACAAACTCGGGTTTCTTTTTCCATATTATCACATTCTGTTTCGTTTTCGTGCACACAAGATTTTTGCTTTATCATTCAGGTTCATTCTTTACCGTTTAATGACATTTAAGACTACATTTTCACCATTTAAAAGTTTAATATATGCTGTCTTTTTGCAATCTGGGCAATCAAATTAAAAGCCATCGACGCGTGCAGGATTTTTTTGTCTTTGCGTAATTTTTTTCTTCGTTTACAGTAAATTAATTTCGCACTCTAAGTGTTCAATTTAGATGTGACATAGATTATTTGAGTATAGGTACTGCTATTGTCTGTCACTGTAAAAAGTATGTTTTTGCGTTAAAAAAGCTATCTTAGGGCGACACGATATATTAGGGCGACAATTTGGTGTCGCCCTAATATTTTGGAGGTTAAAAAAACATTTTAAGGTCAAAAACCATTTTTATTAGATCTAGAACCATTTTTGGAAGCTTTGGGTAGAGACATTTGGTGTCAATTTGAGTGATTCTTGCCGAAATTTTGGTGGTCGCCTGGGAAAGATTTACCGTAATGTCGCCCGTTTACAGCATTCAGGGTTATTATAAGTTGTATGATATTCGTCTTTCAAATAATCATTGTCTTGATGTGAATAATTCCTTTGGGTAAGACTAGAGTTGAGAAGTTGATCATAAATATTTTCTTTAATAGACTTATCACACATCAGTATAAGTGCAGATTTGATAGAATAACCAAAATTTAGGAGTATGTTTTGTGCACAAGGTCTGAAGCCATAAACTACGGAATTCCTTCTAAGGCCAATAAAATTAGATTTACTAGTTTCTCGTCAGCGCCCGCATGTGATTTTGACCCCGCACCAAAACATTTCATTATGCCAAAATTGCATTATTATTATGCAAATAAAGGGGGAAAATCAGATGCAAACTACTCCAAAGTGAAAAGTTTCCATTTGAGTTGTGCAATCGCGATCTGTGTTTTGCAGCTTTTGTGTTTAATTGCTCTTTAATAACCAGACATCTCCTTTGTCATTTCTCATGATTTTGTCATCTCAACTTGTTCCTTCAAACACATGCTGGCCGGTTTAACTCAATGGAATTGGTACTGGAACCAAACCATTTCTGGGTGAGCCTTAATAATCAGTTTCTAAATGGCACTTCGTGTATGTGTAAAGTTTGTATTTGTCCTTGATTAAATAATGAATAATGAATATTGAAAAAAGGCAATTTCTTGTAAATGTGATGGCACAGTGTGCCCAGTCAAATTTATTCTGTTAATTTTTTTTAATATTATTGTAAAATATGGACATTTATTTACAGATCGAGGTATTATTTTGATTAATTTAATAAATTTTGAAATCTTCATCTATAGTGTTTTCCAGTTTTGGATCACGCTCTTCATGTTTGAAACTCATTTTGTTTTTATTGTGTGGGTAACCGGCCATTCCCCCAATCGCAATCGAAGGTGCGCACCGCACAAGTTGATTACCATATTGCAACGTGGTTGTTTGATATTTATTACATTTTTTAACCTAGCCGGTCGAATACACCCACGTTTACCAAAGCTTTAGAAGCACGTACAAAATCCCATGCACCAAGGCCAGAACCAACAACAACGCGGGCAGCCATCTGACCTCCCTGAAACCTGAACCCTGGGATGAAATTGGCGAACTGCCACATACCAGAATTACTACATACCGATTTAACTATGATACTCACATATTGCATCCACGTTTTCCCTTCTTTCTCACCCAGTTTGGATTACAGAGTTGCACGTCGTCCCGATCTCTGATGAGGCCATATGTACGACGTATAACACTATACATGTACATTGAAGTTCCGCGATGTGCACAATGTACATTGATGTATACATTGAAGCTGTAAGCATTGTCCGAGTGTTGATATGGGTCACTGAGCTAGCAGACCCTTTTGTCGACAAGGATTCTGCTAGTATAATAAAGTAGGTGAACCACTTATATACCGTTGTACCATGGAGGAAGGAAACTGGTTGTACATGTAGAGCAAGGAAACACGGTTTACTATTTCAGGTGCGCGTCATTAGATTGGCATATAATAATGCAGACGTAGGCCTACAGGTGTACATTGTATTTTTTTTTTTTTGACAGAAAATTAAAACTTTTTGGGTGCGCCACTGTTTGTTGCATGTAAACCTTTTGTGCATGATATCCCGTTTGGTCATATACATGCATAATTAAAATGTTACCTGGATTTCTTAATTTTCCAGCTTTTGTTGTTTTAATACTAGGTGCTCGTTGGTAAACGTAGGATCCTTGCCTCGCAAAATTTCAACTAGCCAACCGATTCAAACGAGATGGCTGGTATCCATCAGTTGCAGCCTTCCCATGGGAACCAGAAAAGGGTAATAATGTGGACAGTTCCTCGCACAGCAGCAACGGTGCTATTTAAATGTCTGAGCTATGTGGAAGATGCTCTGATAATCTACGAGCCTTTTCACTGCGCTCGCTGGTATGGGCCAGATGCTGAATCGTGCGACGCATTGAAAGTTATCGAGAAAGAGGCAACAGAGGCCCCGCTGAAGACAACGGCTGGCTACAAGACCTCCGAGTGTACCTACAAGTGGGCGAAGGCGAAACTGGAAGAAACGTTCCCTGACAAAAGGTTTGTGTTCTGTAAAGACTTCGCCTTCGCAATAATTAAGAAGCTAGACTTCATGCCGGCGGGTTATCAACACGTGTTCCTAATCCGTCACCCCCTCAATGTATTGCAGTCCTGGAAGGTGGTACTGGCTGATATGGTGAACCAACCTGTAGATACACTTAGACTTGACGAACTTCCACACATCTTGCTTCCTCCAGGCAGTGGTTTCAAAGAAATGAGCGATTTGATTGACCATTTGAAGGCGACACAAGATAAAGATGTGGTTGTTATTGATTCGGATGATCTTCTTCAAGATCCAAAGGGCATTTTATGTGCTTTTTTCGAGGTCATTGGGATGCCTTTTGATGAAGGAATCTTGACCTGGGAGCCGGGAGATGAGATATTGAACACGTGGGTCATTCCCAATTTGTTTCTGAGGGGAAACGAACTTTGGCAGTATTACAAGAAGGCGTGTGACTCTACATGTTTTCAGAAGCCCAGTGGCCTCCCAAATCGCTCATCTATGTCTCCCGATGTTCTACGCTTTGTCGATGCTTCCATTCCGTACTATGAGAAAATGTACGCTCAGCGCCTGAAACCAATCTAAGAATGTGCCATGCAGAACTGTACCGACACACTTTAGGCATGGCGTCTCCCAAAAGCTATAGAGTCTTAAATTAAAACATCCACACACTATATGAAAAAAGCTACATGACGATCATGTTGGGACAGTCTGGGGAGTCTGTTTTCAGAAACACATTTACACTACTCACGATATGTTAGGGATATTGGTGTGGTTCAATGTTGGACTTGTTTTTCTTCAAATGACTGTCTTTACTAAAGCCTTGATTTTGTTTAATTCCAAAACATAGCTTGCTGTACACCTTGCAATTTTCCTGTTTACCATTTTGGGCGATGATGGTATTAGTGTACTTGTATTTATACTTCTGACTTCAAAGGCATGTCTGTTATATGCAGATGAAATTTTTTAATCAATGACCAAAACCATTCAAGCGGAATGCATACCCTCAATGAAATTTTATTGTCAGTAGTGTACTTTAATTTGCTTAACCCCTTCGATCACTTGTGTACATGTTTCTTAATTCGTTATTATCTGTCCAAGTACCTGTGACTGAAGGGGTTAAAGGAAGCTTTCGGTTCACTAGCTCGTCTCACGTAGACAATGATGGGGTCATACTTACTTAGCTGAGTTGGCCGGGTTCGTAAGTTGGATTTTTTGGGAAACCTACGGAAACATACCACTGAATTTAAAGAATATAAAGATTTTAAAAGAATTATAGCAAATTAAAGTCTAGAGCATTCTGAGATCGTTATTTTTATCGTGACATTCTGCCAATGCCAGGATGAAAAATCTTTGTAACTAAAAAGTTTAATTACGTGATACTTTGACTACTCGTACAAAGTGTAACAGCAACTAAGGCAAAATGTAACATCAAAATCTAGTTCTATAGAAATTGTAAAGTGTCAAAATGATGTTTACAACATAACAGCATTATAAGAGCACTTTTATAATCTAAGTGCACTTTTACAATCACTGACGTGCAGTCAAAAAAGTTCTTCATAATAATTTGATAGGTTTCGTTGTGATGTTTTCGAATCCATGAACAGTGAATTCATCATCTTTTGTTAATTGCCTATATATAGGCAATGGCTCCACACTCAAAATCACTGAACCGGCTCCGTGTGCTTTTGCAATGGTACTTCTTCCGACGGCCATGATGTTCAGAGCCAATTACCATGGCAACCCACGACACACTCCGGCGGTCAGTCTGTAGACTTTGAGTTCAATTTAAGGCCCCTAAATAATAAATCGATTCTGACTAGTCTTTAAATAAATTGTGCAACTGTTCATTCGGTATTTAAAATTCAAAAACTCCCATTGAAGTGATTGCGCAATGCAAGTAAAAATAAGTTACCTGAAGCCTAAGCTTGCACTTTGCGCAAGTCGGTAAAAACATCAGTTTCCTAGACTGGTTCCCGATCCCATTGCTTATTACGAAAATATGGGAATCGGTAAAGGGCAGCCATTACCGGTCACGTGGTTATTATTATTAATGTGGTTTTTTTTTTAGTAAGTGCGTATATTTTGCATTGACCCTGCCGTGCGTGTGGAACATATCGAAATGCAAATAAAGTCCATTGCCTATAGCAAAGGCGTTCGCCAATTTTAAAATATAAAACACAAGTTTAGTTTACTGATTTAAATGCACTCTATTTCATTTAATAAACAATGTTTACTTTAAGTTATTTTCTTGTTTCCATGTCGTATCTATCATCAGTTTCATCACCATACTATAGTATACGAATATTGACTGCAATGAGGGGCATTGTTAAGATTATAGGCCCGAGGTGATCTCGAAGACATGACTATGCCCCGAGGCGGAAGCCGAGGGGCATAGTCATGGCTTTGAGATCACCGAGGGGCTATAATCTTAACCATGACCCGAATAAACGGCAGTCAATATTTGTTTTATATACCGAATGTGTAGATTGTTGTCATCTGGTTGGTTAAAAGTAACGATACACAGTCACAGTCATGACAGTGGTCCTTCGAGTTTTGATTTCGGAAGCTGGTCTACGGCGGAAAAGTTGTATATTTACAGCAAAAAATTGTAGCATAACCACCTGGCACTTTAGTAGCACATTTCACCTGACACAGTTTTCACTGTAGGCCACTTCTCTTACTTTCTTAGGGACTTCATCATATACGACAGACGACAAAACGACTTCGTCGAAATTCCGCCATTGCCGTCCTTCTGAATTACGTGAAGCGCCCAGCTGCATAGTTGGTGCACAGCTATAGCTATGCCAACACATGTTATGCGCGCGTCTGGAACCCGCTAAATGACTATGCCCGCCCGGCGCATGGCAAAGACTATGCCCGTTGGCGCTTATGGCATGGTCTAGCTGATTCAATGCCCCCACTTTTAACCAATCAGATGACAGGAATCTACGCAATGAGGTATATAATCTACAGTATGTTTTATCTGTACGTGATAGTCATGTCGTCATGATCGTAACATCGGCACACAGTATGTGCACACACAATGCACCAATATTGTGTGCACACCACACCTGCATGTGTTGGAAACTAATGGACGTGTGGTCTTCGGTGATTCCAACACTTTTGGAATTGATGTCAATTCTACTTAATCTGATTCTAATGACATGTCATCTTTAATAGCACAAGTACGTTTTTTGTAAGCGCAAGTTAATACAAATACGTCTGTTTTCATTACTGAAGAGACTTTTTCACCAGGATTACAACTCTGTGCAATGCCAGTTATCTTCTCTGAAAACAAAAGAAATATCCTAAGACAGATCTAAGAAGATAACTTAAAGGCACATGCTCGTCAGCAATGCGCGCGCGCCAAATTAGTGCTACGAATACGCAGCTCTATAGCAAAGGCATGGAGCTGCATATTTCGTGGCACGAATTTGGCGCGCGCGCATTGCTGACGAGCTGTGCCTTTAAGCAACAAATAGTGCGACAACATTCTTTCTGAAAACCTTGTGTACAAATTTCATATTTAACGTATGTAACATAGGACACATACTTTGTGACATTGTTTTGGTGTCCTAATTGTTACATACGGTATTTTGGAAATTTGCACACAGGGCTTTCAGGAAGGTATGTTGTGGCACTATTCGTTGCAGTTCTTTAGCTGAAGTTATCTCCTTAGATCCACATTAAGATATTTCTTATGTTTTGAGAGGAGATGAATGACATTGTACACATATATAATCCTGGAGGAAAGGTCTCTCCGGTATTGCACAAAGATCCACATTAAGATATTTCTTATGTTTTGAGAGAAGATGAATGACATTGTACAGAGATATAATCCTGGAGGAAAAGGTCTCTCCGGTATTGAAAACGGACACAAATGTGAACTTGCACAAAGCGGAAGTAATTTTAAGAGGGAATTTTGTTCCCTGCCGTTTCACAATCTGTAAGTTTCTTTGATGAATGGGAATCCTGTTTTGCATAAAGGCACTGCATGTAACTTCAGAAATGCGCCTGTGGAACGCACTATATGCATTTCAAGGCCTACACTAAATAGTCTAATACTGCCCCTACATGCACCAAGTGCATTCGGACTGCTTCATTACAAATAGCCATGTAAATATGTTGATGTTAACTGTTCTTGGTTGGTGTCATTTCCATCAGACTTGCGCACAGTGCATAATACCCGTTAGAGGTCTGGTCTACAAAAATAATGCACCACTATGGAACTGCGGTGGTTGTTTTCGTTGCTTAATTCATACTGCTTATATAGACCTGATTGCTTTTAGATTCACATAATGACATTATATTACAAAATAATGAAACCGTTTTGAAAAAAAAACCAGGTAAATTCGCTGTAGAATTGGGACGTCATGTGGAGTCATTCTTCAACGGCCTGTGTTTAAACAAAACGCCGCACTGCAAGTTTTGCTCTACTATCCTATATAAGCAATTTAGAGACTGACCGATCAAATGCTACGCAGATTGCAAACTAATTTAGTCCCCAGAATGAGACAGTGATTTGCATTGGAATGTAGACAAGTGTCTGAATTATTGTTTTCTAACAATTGTTGTACCAATTTAAACACCTGATTATTTTTGCTCAATGCTGCGATCCCCTTCAGATTTAAACTTTGACAACAGCTTTTCCAACATTTGCTCCAGTGAAAAGACCCAGGAAAGCCTCAAACATGTTGTCAAATCCTTCAGTGATGTGTTCTCTGTACTTCAATTTTCCCTGCAGAGATAACAAGACATTTTTGGAATATTTACTCTACCTAACTCATTGAATGAATAATCTTACTGCGAGTGAGACTCCGGGCACCACTTTGAGAATCGGAAATGCTGTGATGATATTCTGTGATTAGGTACCCCATACTGATATTGCAAGTGCGTTTAAATTGTGCGGGTTATAGGGGGGCATTTTTTTTCCTTCAAAAGCGGGCAGGCGCATCTGCAAAAGGGGGTGGGTATATTTCATGTCTGTCCGCAATAGGGTGAATATTTTTTTGAGTAAGAATGCACATGGGTATGTCTGGCATACAGAGTGACTCCCCCTGGGCAGGAGGCGTCCCCTGGGCAGGAGGCGTCACCTGGGCAGGGGTGCCAGGTAGGGGTGCCGGGCACTAGGGATACTAGACAGGAGATGTTCCACATGCAGAGGAAGCGTCTCGGACAAGAGTAATAATAGACAGGAGGTATCCTGGACAGGAGGTATCGTAGACACGGGGGGGGGGGGGGGGGGGGGGGGGGGAGGGAGGGGGGAGGGAGGGAGGGGGGAGGAAGGAGGGGGGGGGAGGGGTTGGGGGAGGGGTCCAAGACAGGAGGCATCTTAGAAAATAGTTATCCCATACAGGGGGCACCCAGATAAGAAATATTCTGGACAGAAAGCGTTCTGGACAGGAAGCATTATGGACAGGGAAGCATTTCGGACAAGAGTTTCAGGCAGGAGGGGTTCCCAACAGGAGGGGTTCCCAACAGGAGGGGTCCAGGACAGAAGGCATCTCGAACAGGAGATGTCCTGGACTTTTGGCATCCTAGACAGACGGCGTCCTGGACAGAAGGCATTCTGGACCGGAAGGGCTCCCAGGCGTGCAGTTGTTCTAGGCAGGAGGGGTCCAGGACAGGGGGTGTCTTAGACAGGAGGGGGTTACAACAGAATGGGTCACTGACAGGAAATTGAGAAAACGTGATGACCACTGATCCACCAGTGTTGGCATCCGATCCCAGCCTCGAGTCCGAGTCACGAGTCACGAGTTGAGTTCGTCAAATTAATGAAACTGAATCTGCTATGTTTTGTTCACACAATATGTGAAATGATGATGTACTCATGCGCTCCTTGCCGGCCTAGTGTAGCCTTGGTAAGGCGTTCATCGATAGTCCATATAGTCCGTAGTCTGTGGCGCGCTTCTCAGCGTAAACAGCGACCTCATGCGTCGGCACTAGTTTATGCGAAATACCTTCAGCGGTATGAATGCCTTAATTGTGTCAAGCACGATGATCACCATATGTTTTTCTTTATTTCTGCACCACAGATCGACCACGGACAACAGGCGTTATAGCTAGCTCACTCCCTGCAAGGACTATCAATGAACGCCTAACCAAGGCTAGTCTGGTGGGGCAGTGTACATATTCATGCATTGGACCGTTTTTTTCCCCCAATAATCCTGCATTAGGCAAAGTTAAACTTGGCTCAACTTATTGCCAACTGTCTGCGTTTGTTACGTCTATATGGAAACCGGGCTTAAGAGCCACTGGGGCAAGGTTCTCCTGCATTTGAGCTGTTTGAGCTCCAGAGGTCAGCTCATCTGTACCCAGCACAATATGGGGCCCAAGGGCTCCCCCCTAACGCCCCTATGACCCAACACACTCTTCCTTTTTGTTAATGCACCAACCTCCCCTTAAACCTTCTTAGGATGTTTGAGACACAATGGGGAAACAATGGTAGGGGGTACCCTCGGCCCCATATCGTGCTGCATATGAGCTAATCACATGCAGGTTTAATGGGTTTGAAACCAACAAAATTGGAAACCACTAATAAGACGATCAGTTCTAAAAGTAATTCCAAATTCACTGTACTCAACAAACTTCTTTTGTGATCATGAAGAATCAATATTTTAAGAAAACTGCATTTTGTTTTACCGTATAATTGAGCGACCCAATTTTGCCTTTCTATTTTACAAAGACCCACCTCTTTGAGCCATTCGACGTGTTTCTGAATCCATCCTGGCCAACGTTCCAATTCAGTTGATATAATGAATCCTTGCATCTTGATTTCTTTGAAGACAACAGTAGTGTACACTTCTGGCACTGTAAAGAAACAACTTGTAATCAGCACCTGTAGTGATATTCCTGAAAATGTACTCTCAGCGTTACATCTCCATTCGCACAGTATGAATTCAGTACTTGGCAATCAAGTGTACGCATCAAGTATTAGTGTGGCCGCTGGTGTCATTATCGTTCACTTACCAAGCATATCTATCGCATCATCGATCCAATCCGCGGCCAGTAACGGCCATGACAGTTGCATGCATCTGTTTTGAACAGTGCACTAGCGCGACGAACAGGGCCCTGTCCGGGCTGCTTAGTGTGCCTGGACAAATTGTCGACCAGTGGAGAACACTGTGCTAAGAATGATGGGTTAAATGGAGTACTCACGCCATGTGTTTGTATTTATGTACGTTGCATTCACTGTAGCTTGTATCGCACACTGATGAATGGGATGCACCTAGCCTCCAGGCACTGGAGCCACGTGGGTAATTCCCAAAATTAGGGGTCCAAAAGTGTGGCATGCTTTTTAAGATTTCCAAGTGTTTTTAGTGATTGATCATGAAAGTGGTTTCCCAGTAGAAAATTATTATTTTTATTTCAACAAATACCACTTAAATTTGTGTGTAGATATGGCACCAAGGTTAATGCAAACTCATTCTATATGTGCAGCCAATTTTCATTGGCGTAGGTAACCCGGGACACCAAACTCCTATTCAATACCATGGAACAAATTATAAGCCTTGGTCTTATATGGTCTTTTGTTTTGAATATTTTTCAGGAATCAGAGAACAAAACATTCAAGAAAATGATGTTGCCCGCTATAATCACAGGCCACAGTCCATTACTGACAATTTGTGATCATAAGTGGTGATTTTTTAAGCAGAGAGTGTCGTACGTAACTCAGGGACACCAACAATTTTGGACCCCAAATTTTGGGAATTACGTACCCACCTCTGCAGAGTCTCTGAAGTATTTTTGGTATTTTTATGTTAGCGAATTCGAATGTCCTAAAGTCTTATGTGATTTTTGATCCAAGTAAGAAAACTCACCTTTGTTTACCTACATGACCTTATGCATATTCATGCACACGCGCAATTCCTCGCTGACAAAAGATTTAGCACAATACATGTAGCTCGCCCACGGTCCAATGCATGCCCCCAGAGAGTATATAATGATCAGTTTGTCGAACTTAAGGTCCTGTGCTAGTACTAGAATGTAAGTTCGATTCCGGGCCGCGACGGGTTGTGGCACCTGTGCCCTTGAGCAAGGCACTCAACCACACTTGCTCCCATTCCTGTAAACGGTCCCTCCGCTGTTGGATGTGTTGAATAAATAAATAAATAAAAAAAGCCACTGTCCTCTCATAGATTTTCCCAGCGAACGATGTAGCTCTAACAGGGTGGGATGGTAAACAATGGTGAGTTTTCTTACTGGAATCAAAAATCACATCAGATTTTAGGACATTCCAATACAGAAAAAAATCACCTTTGTTTACCTACTTATGCAGAGTAGCACCGTAAATGCACAAATTAAGGAGGGTGGGAAAGGGGGCATGGAAAACGACAGATTACTAGAAGTATACAGTAAGCCTAGCAGAAGAAAAATAGGCAATACCGTCACAAAGTTTTTATGGAGTATAATAGCTAAACATTACGCTAACACGGTGGGTCTAGCTACCAAACAAGTGAAAAATAGACTCAAAAACCTCAGGAACCAAGACTGTCTTGGCCAGTATGGTGCAATCAGGATGATCCTGCAGACTTTCCTCTCGATTTTTGACAGAACTCGTGGGAGGAGAGATATTGGTGGGAAGGCATAGGCCAGAAACCCCGACCAGCTCATGCTGAGTGCATCGGTTGCAAGAGCTTGAGCATGATAGTACCGGGTACAGAACGTCGGAAGCTGGTTGTTCAGATGTGATGCAAACAGATCCACATTGGGGGTGCCGAGGATGCCGAAGACCGAAGACGTGGCGTACTACTCCCTGATGTAGAGTCCATTCTGTCGGTAAAAACGTGGCCTCGAGACAGGGCATCGGTGATGACAATTTGTTTCCCAGCTATAGGTGAGAGGCCTGAATTGTCATATCCTATAGAGATGCACCATGTCAGAAGTTTTCAAATGGCCAAACAGAGGGACGGCGAATGGGTACCTACCTGACGATTTATGTAGGCGACTACTGTCGAATTGTCCGACCTTACCAATACATGTTTGTTCTGAACCTGTGGCTCGAGGGTGTCAAGTGACTTCGCTACTGCCAACAATTCTAGATGTGCAGAAGCTGTTCCGCTGCTGACCATGTTCCCGCGACATATATGTCGTTCAAGTGAGCTCCCCATCCCTGCTCCGAAGCATCCGTGATCAGGGTTACTGAAAGAGAAGGTCGAGGGAAAACAGTTCCCAATAGGAGGTTTTCCTTGGAGAGCCACCAGCGAAGATGAGTACGACTGAAGCTGGTGACTGGAACTGCCTTCGTCAGTGGGTCGTGTCGAGGATGATAGTGGAAGAGGGTTTGCAGAATGACCTCAACTCCATTTCCAGATGGTGCTCTGAGAATCGAATGCAACTAAACTCCACCAAGTGCAAGGTTATGCATGTCACCCGCTCCAGGAAGCAATTACTAACTCCTTACTTTTTTGCAGATTCTGATGAACCCCTTGATGTAGTTACCTCTTACACCTTGGTGTTATTCTTTCAAACGACCTCACCTGGACCAAACATGTAAATTCTATTCGTGCTAAGTGTTCGAGACTTGCTGGCTTCATACGACGCACTGTAAAATCCAGGAATGCCGAAGTTCTAATTAAATTATATTGTTCTCTATGCAGACCAGTCTTGGAATACGCCGCACCGGTTTGGCTACCTCACCAGAAGAACCACATTCAATGCCTCGAGACAATTCAACGCCGCTTCACTAAATCTTGCTTTCCCTACAATGTTGCTATTTCTCTTTCCTATGAACAACGCCTGTCCAAACTTAACTTGCCTCCTCTCTACAACAGACTGGTATACCTCAGTGCTTCCTTTGTTGTTAAATGTCTCTACAATAAAATTTCTGTTTCTTCACATTTTCTCCCACAGATCAATACTAGGACAAACGAAACCCTGCTCTTCAAGCATCAATACAGCAGGACTAACTGTGTCAAATTTTCTTTGTTTACCTTCTTTCCAAGATTTTTAAACTCCCTATCTGGTGAACTTCGAGATCTTTGTCTCGAACATTCACCTACACTTTTCATTAATTCTTTACGTGATCATCTTTTCAGTCTTGACCCCATCTCTCATGCTTTCTAGAATAGGCCTATTTACCCAGCATATTTTCTTCTTCAATCCGTGTTTTCAAAAGTCTCTAAAATTTCTTTGGCCTTTTTAACAAACTCCTTTCTTACACTGCATGTTTTTTTGTTTTTGTTTTTAATATATATAATTATTGTAATTAAGACCTCAGTTAAATTAGATAATGTATTTGGTTAGGTATATAATTTGATTTAAAACATAGTCACCCCTTCGTCTGTACAGTAAACTGGTCGTTGATGCCGTCACCCAACGATTAATGTGGGTGACGACATCAAGGATCTAATGACTGTATTGACATTAAGCTTAGGATTTATCACTTCAATATCATGTACTTTTTTGTTTTGTTTTGCTTTGTTTTGTTTTGTGTGTTGTGTTGTGTTGTTTTTGTTTTTGTTTTTGTTTATAATTATGATTTAAATATAGTATGCATGCCAGTATTTATTTTATTTACAAGTATTATAATTTATGATAATTGCTTAATTTTGTAAATATTTTTATTAAATGTATTTATCCTAAATGTATTATCCAATTAGTTTGGAGAGCCCCTCGATAGAAACTTGTTTCTTTTGGGTAATCCTGCGGGAGCTATTTGGGTATTGTTTTTTTTGTTATGTTTCCTTCTCAGTGTTTATTTGTATGTATGTAATATGTGCGTGTAATCTATTTGTCTGTGATTTATATCCCGGAAAATGAAATAAATAAATAAATAAATAAAACCCCGAGGAAGAGACTGAAGTACTGTTGACAGTGTTTCCATCCTAAAGTGTTTTGTAAGACTGATTTGGTCGTTTGGGCGTCTTGGTGTGGCTGGCAGGATGAAGAAAAAGGCCGATGTAGCTGTCGTAGATCCAACTTTTCCTCTGCTTTTGCCTAAAAGCTTAGCTTCCTGCAAGCGAACCTCGTTAAATTTCCCGTCGAAGAAATCGTTGTCTGTGAGAGGAAGACCTTCCATTCTTTCCCTGGAGCCATTGGACGGCCAACGGAGATGGTCCAGAATGAGGGAACGACGCAAGAGGGTGGTCATAGCACAACCGAACGAAAACTCCCTGAGACATAAGCCGAGGCAATCATCCATAAACTTGAACATCTCCTGTAGTACCGTAGCGTCAAACTGAGATGGGTCTCCTTGTGCTCGGGCAAGGGCATCCGAAAGGAAAATGGAATGAGGAAATCTTGGTGCCGAACCGAAGATGGGAATCGAGGAGACCTAAACGGTGATGCAAACGTCTTGTTAATGCGTCATCAAAAACTTTCTTCTTGAACTGAGAGTTTTCCCGCTTGAGTGCATCTTTGACCTCCGAAGATATGGTAGGAGTGGAAAAGAACTTCTCTTCGTCTGCAGCATTACAGAGAAAAATGTCCTTTTCATACGGCTTAACAGAAGGAATAGACTGCTTAAACTGAACTGTTGCAAAAGCATCTTCCATGATGTTCGCACAAAAACTATCTACAGGAAATCCAAGGCGTGGCCTACCGCTGGCATCACAATTCTACTTCGTTGAAGAACATAAATCTTATCTTCCTTCAGAGAACATTTGTTTTTGGACACATTCGTTTTGAACGTCAAGGGGACGTTCTGTGGACGTTTGAATCCAACGTTGCACAATAACGTCCTAAGAACGCCTGGAGAAAATTTTTCCGTAAATTCAAAAAAAAAAGCTTTATGTTATAACCACACTTTTGTATATAAAACACATCTATAGTCTAAAAAGGAAAAATTTGCCAGAAATAATATTTTAAAAAATGTGGTTTCCAATGTCCGCCAACATGTACATACGAAGGAAGCATATATTTAAGGAGCATATATATCAAGTGTACTTACTATACATACCGGTAGTAAGAGGAAGTGACTGGTATCAAGAGCCCTGGAACTTCAGGTAAGATATTAGTTGATATGTAAAATAACACATTGAAATAGTCCAATTACGTCATGATTACATCACAACTGCGTCATAATAAAGGCGTCGTAAGTTCAATTGACACGTCCTCTGACCGTCTTTTTGTAACGTTCCTTTCTAACGTTCGGAGGACGTCAAAAAAACATTCGCGAAATGTTCGGGTGACTTAGTTTTTAACGTGCCGAGGATGTCCAGAAAACTCCACACAATTACGTTCCCCGGACGTTCATTCCTAACGTTCTGCAAACGTTCAGTTAACTTTCGGAGAACGTTTAGGTTAGGGGACGTTATTTGTTTAGCTGGGGAGCTGATAACATGGCGCTCGATTAAAAGGACGATCGAGGGACCAAGCCAAACTCACTCTGTACGAATACCGGTGGTTGTTGAAACCGCTGGTGGTGAAAATCGAAGAAAACGGTGTTGGTCGCGGTGGTGGTGGTGGTGGTGGTGGGGCCACAAGCCCTTGTGACCTAGCGGGGTTATGGATCGGGCCATTATTAGGCGAACCAGAAACACCCCGTGACGAGAGATTTCCTCGATCCTTCCATCGCACGCATGTGATCTTCCAGGCTGGCAAATGGGTGCGATATTCCCTGTACCGGGCCGGTGTTGCACGGTATACGGGTCGGCTCCGTTGAGGTTCCGCTGGCTGAAGACACATTGTTTGCCGATGTCACCTGTCGAACCTCGGAGTGCTTGGAGCGTTGAACCGATGGTGATTTTGTCGTTGTAGATTTACATGTACGTTGGAGCGGGAAGACTCTGCCATTTGTATTGTAATACTTTTAGTTAAACACAGCGAGAGATGAACGCACTGCACGGCGCTGAAAATCTATGAGAGGACGGTGGCTTTCTGATCATTATTCACTCTGTGGGCATGCATTGGACCGTGGGTGAGCTACAATTGTATTTTGCTAAATCTTTCGTCAGCAAGGAATTGCGCGCGAGCATGAATATGCATAAGTAGGTAAACAAAGGTGATGTTTTCTGTATTGGAAGCACCAACATGTATCACGTCAAATTCACAGAGCAACACGATCGAGTACTACAATGTATATATATCCCATTTGCCTTTTTTGTTTAAAGTACTTTAAACAATACCATAAACCCCTGCGCGACGTGAACCCCTGCATTTACGTCACTTCTCTTTCGGTCTATTTTTCATTTGAAGTTTTGCCCTTGATGTAAATACTGTGTAATTACATGTATATACATATATACGAAAGTTGAAAAACAAAATATAAACAGTGCTCATCACCGAGAAAAAAAGAAGAATATATATATATACGTACGCATTACTGGTGCTGTGGCATTATATGACGATATTGCTCCACAGCAACTGATGCGGCCAAACCTAGCCGTGTTGGCAAGGACAGTGCTAGCAAATTCGCCTCCAACCTATTGACAAAAAATAGAGATAAAGAATTTACACCTTAATTACTCACTGTGTCAATTTGTGTTGACACTTAATTGACAATAAAACAATGATTCAGAATTAAACATGGCCTCATACAGGATTAAATAAGGACTTAAGACTGCTGGACTCGATGTCTGCTGGACTCGAATTCAAGGACTCAGACTTGGGCTCCTCCAGCGAAGACCCGACCTTAAAGTGTACAATCGACTACAATCCTGTCTGTTTGAACTATAAAAAGTTTTATTTTTTTAAATAAAATTTATTACAAGTACACGTGCGTCTTTTTAAGTATTGATTGTACATGTACTATTGTACGTCACTGACTGTTATGAGGAATAATCAATCACCTTATAAAGGAGCGTGTATAGATCACATTTTTGAACCACCCATGGGTGTTGCGAGTTTAATACCACAGCGTTCGAATTAGCACTGGTCTGTTGGCCAAATGACAGTTGAAATCGTCTCGGGCCATCTGCAAAGCCTCCTCAAATGGTCCGGCTGTCCAGTTGCAATAAAACAGCCCCATGTCCTACTACAGTTTCTTTCGTAAAAAACTCCCACATCCATAATACTGCTTTCAATACAAGGGCCTGCCTGGTTCCAATTTATTCCCCTGGAGCAAAAGACCACTTGCAGTTTTACTGGGTATGTATGTCCCTGGGGCTGGAGACTAGATGACTAGTTTTTATTTCAAGTCGTAAATCAATCATATTTCTCAAGTCTTGTCACAAGTCATTTTCTCCAGAGTCAAGTCACAGGTCAAAAACCAAAAACTGACTTGACCCCAAGCCAACAAGTTAAAGATCAGCTCTGCCCTGGGCTAATTCTGTATAACTGCCCCCAAGAGTACACTCACACTTAGAACTGCATATGCACTTTCCCGTTGCACAAAAACATGCATCCTTAAAAATTTATAACAAAAGAGCCTTTCAAGACTCCAGAATAGCTCTAAAATTCACCAGAAAGCTCTAAAATGTACCACACATTTTCAAACTTTTAATGGGAACCTTATAATTATGAATACCAAATTTTCCTAATTTATTTACTCAAATGTGGTTATTGCAAACTTTAAAGGTCGACTGTGTGTAAAAAGAACAACCAGAAATGTTAAATGCTGACGGGCCAGGGAAGACTTAAGCCAACTGCATGGCCCCGTTGGCCAGTTGGGAAAAAAGTTAAGGGCAAATGCTGTACCATGTCAATTGTCATTACCATTCTGAAATTTCGCGCTCTCAATCTGTATATTTTCAAATATATCGCTAAAAAAACACCTGTATTTTGTAAAACTGTGCAGTAATTACACCAAACTTTTTTGCTTCCGCATCTAAATTGGAGATCGTAAATTTCCCTTTTTCCTCTTAAAGATAGTATTTTGGGAAGGTATTTTATATAATTGTTAGGTTTGAGCAAAATCCATTTTTTTAAAAAATCTGAACAACTCCTTTAACCCTTTGTTGCACATATTTTTTTGTTGCTTTACTGTTTTGGGCGGTCGCTATAGAGACCGCCCTGTGCACTAAAGGGTTAAAGGGCCCCTTATTTAGGATTTTTATCAATGAAATCTATCCTTTGAAACCACTCTACTCATAAATATCTTACTTGGAGCTTGCTTTGGGGGTTAAAACAAAGGTTTTTAGTTTTTATGCTAATAAAAATATGCATATTCATGACCAAGGTCATGATGTCACAAGAGGCAAACACAGGAAAATCACATTCAACTGTGCACAAAACATTCCACTATTTTCCTGAAACATTTGTAATCCATGGCTGTTTGAGTTTGTTTAACATGTTGCCTGCTGTAAGCCATGACAAAACTGGGGGTAGAAACTGCAGCAATTTGCCACAAGTCCAACTTGAAATCTTATGTTTTTTCTTAACTTTTCCCTTCTGTCTTCCTTATGTGATGCACTCAAAACAGCGCCCTCTGTCTGTGATTTATTGCAATGAAATCTTCAAAGTTGAAAAAGGCCACCTTTTATTGATTTTACATCCAAACGAACAATAGTATGTCTTGCTGAACAAGTAATCCGTCATTATGAAGCAAAGCTTACGCACAAAGTTGTTTAGCATGTCACAGGCCTTTTAAATGGTCTCTGATAACAGTGGGAAGTTTGAGTGTGGTGTGCAGCCAAGTCCGGAGACTTATTTGTGCCAAAATGAGTTTGTTGTACATTCATTTCTTTTGATACTCACATTGTCAAAGTAGCAGTTAATACCATCGGGGGCGACGGATTTCAAAGTGGCATCCAGATCCTTGACTGTCTTGTAGTTGAATGCTTCATCAAATCCTAGTTCTTTCAGCCAGCTCACCTTCTCATCTGATCCAGCAAACCCGATGACTTTACATCCCTAAAACCACATACATGATAAATTATGGTAATAAACAATCAGAAATCTACAGTACGGGGGAAAAAAACAATTTCAATAGACCGTGTACGTATGTAAGTCTTGCGGCGGGTCACGTTTCTATAGGGACCAGTCAGGGAATGGCAATTATGGGGTTTTAACGTTGTGATGATATTCTTTGAATTGTCACTTTACCGTACCGCTTTTGTAAAGCCCACCGCACACTATTGCGATTTACCGGATCATCGGATCACATACCGGAAAGGTGTGCGCTGAAACAATTCGGGCCGGTCTGACCGTACGCTATAGACCGGAGCAAATCAAACTTGTTTGATTTTTCCGGATCCGATGGCCCGGTGTCCGATAGGCCGGTAAATCGCAAAGGTGTGCGGCGGGCTTAAGCGCTCAAACGCCAATAAATGGAAAAAGCCACCTAAAATTGTAATAAATAAAATGAAGAAAATGTTGTCCGGGTTTTTCACAAAAAGAAAAAAGGTTTGACCTTTCATTTCCGGTTTGCGAGTACCTTTTATACAAATTACAGGCTCAGGCTAGGTGCATCACAGAAGTATTAACGTGGCTAAACAAATTTAAAACTGGTTTGAACATCAACTTGAGTACGGGACATTTTGATGATCTTTTTTTACAAGGACCATCAAAGAAATATTGTCAAGGATGCTGCAGCACTAAATTATGTAAACAGTAGGCCGCTCTGTACCTTAAAGGCAACATCAAAGTTTATTCTTGCACAGATACATGTAGCGCATGAATAAAAATCGGCACCCAACATGTAAACGCACCATGATCTTGGCCAGCTGTCCCACGACGGACCCTACTGCTCCTGCTGCGCCACTCACAACTGCTATCTCTCCAGGTTTAGGGGCACAGATCTCCAGAAAGCCATAGTGAGCAGTCATTCTATAAGCAAAAAATCATAACCATGATCAGCGGCGTAGCTACAGGGGGAGGGGGTGGGGGCTGACAGATTTACATCAAGATAGAAGGAGCCAGTATTTTCTCCTGAACTGTTACAGCATTGCATAAATGGTAACATTTGTATTTGTTCAGTTGACGGCGCTAATTGGACTCATACTCGGTCACATGAGAAATCGGACTCAAGTCGGAAAGTGTGGACTCGACTACAGCCTTGTCATCAGTTGGTGCAGTAACTATTCACTAAATGCAAATCTCAGAATACACTATCTTAAGGCCAAACAAAATAAATGGAGCGTTTATGGTAACGACCTAACAAAAATCCAGGTAGGTAGGTAGGTAGGAAAATAATTTAAATTTTTAAATTTGTTTTTACATTTCAGTTCATGCATTTGGGTCTTTCTATAAATTAGGGGTCCAAAAGTGTGACATTTAGTGTTCCCCGTTACACCTGATGTGTTATTTTTCGTACAAAAATCATTAAAATGGCTTTTAAACCATTTTGTATGAATTGTACTTTATGTACTCACTCTTTGAGATGTAAAGTATTTAAAGAATGTGTCCTGAATTTACAAAAACAAGATGTAAAATGTAACGGGGGACACCAACATTGGACCCCTAATTTATAGAAAGACCCATTTGCATGTTGTTTTGCAATGTTTGAAACTCACTATAACACTATTAACCATGTTCATGTACAAGTGCAGAAAATGTTATGTTCGTTGGAAATTATTGCAAATAGTGCCCATTTAAAATTATCAACTTAACAATTTCCAATAAAAAGTTTGAGGTCGGCATTTTGGCCTCAAACGTTCCAGGTAGGTCGGGTTACCGTAAACGTACACACCATTTATTTTGTTTGGCCTAAGGGAAGACCCACAAATCTAACCGCTGGTAATGACAGTATACGTACCCCTAAAAACTAACAGCAGTACCGATAAAAATAACGGGTGTACAGTTCTTATACCCGGTACCCTCTGGAGACCCGGGTATAATAGGGAACAAAAGGATGAAAAGGTCTCCACAAGGAAATTTCTAAATGAAAAGATCTCTTGAAGGTTCTCACAAAAAATGGTTTTAATACTCAAGAAGGAGGAATTTCCAAGGTATACTTTTCCGTCGCAAGTTGAAGTATATTAAAATTACGCACATTCGGTCAAAATTTCAGCTCAAGAAAGTAATTCTGGTTTAAATTAAGGCCCTATGCATGTCATCCCTAACAACTAATTTTTATATAGTTTAGGCCCTAGTGCAAAATCCCGCAGTTTTTGAATGTGTTTTTTTCCTCTTTCTTCTCTTAGAACCCTTTCATACTCACCCAGGCATTCCCAGCATCCCCAGAGCCAGAGAGAGCGGCACCCCCTCAGGGTAGGTTGGTATCTTCACTAGGTCTGAGCCATCCGACACAAAGTGGGTCACCCAACCAGCCCTCATGCCCACTGCGTTCGTGCCAACTGGAAAGCCAGGGTTCTTACTCTTTATCACTCTGCAGGCAAATGGTTAATGTACAATAAATGTTTGCCTCCACATGCACCATGAGGAAAACAGCCCTCTAAAAAAGTGAGCAATTTTTGTTCACCAAATTCACTCAGCAGGCCAGGGAGTCCTTAAATAAACACAACCCCATCATACCCCACAGAGATAATTACCCTTATTTAATCCATTAAGCAAGCCACTTGCTCTGGGCATGTGGTACCCTGTTTACACTTGATCCCGAGCTCAGGGTCGAACACCAAGCTCTGGATCAGCCCCGGATCACAAACTGAGTTTAAACGCTTTCGGAACCAAATTGGCCCCGGATCAGACTCCGAAATTTGTCTTGCATTGGCGGAGGGTTCGATCCCGAGCTCGGGATCAGTTTGCGATTAGATAAGCAATTAATTAGTCTTTACTTTCCTGTTTACCTTTTGCATAATAACATGTACGCTGCTACAGGAAAGAAATAGACCCTAATCAAGCATTTTAATGGTTTAATCAGGCCTCCTGAATCACTGCTATTGAATGCAAGCTTCTGATCGGAATGGTGCACTTATGCCGCGATCATCTCCTAGCCTCGTCTTCAGGTCGAAGTTTTGGAAGGCATACGTAATTGGCACCTCTCCAATCAGCAATTTGCATTCTTCAGAACTGATTCAGGGGACACAATTGAACCGTTCAAGTGCTACACTCCAGCTTTAGCAGTGCTTTGCGCGCCCCACTTTAATTTGCAGGCTCCAACCACTGCTAAACTTCGCAATGTATAATCCTGCGAAGCCAATCAGCACATGTACACCGCTTACAAAATCGTTAGGATTGTTGCACGGATAGCCAATCACAATCGGGTATCGTGCCGCACCTTGATATACTAACGTTCATGCATATGCATATGGGTCTTTCTATAAATTAGGGGTCCAAAAGTGTGACATTTAGTGTCCCCCGTTACACCTGATATGTGTTATTTTTCGTACAAAAATCATTAAAATGGCTTTTAAACCCTTTTTTATGAATTGTACTTTATGTACTCACTCTTTGAGATGGAAAGTATTTAAAGAATGTGTCCTGAATTTACAGAAATGAGATGTGAAATGTAACGGGGGACACCAACATTGGACCCCTAATTTATAGAAAGACTCATATACTGCTCTGATCAGCAACATATGGCGGCAGCCACCGCACCGTGCAAAGTTGATGTTTCTCCATCTGTTTTCCCACCCTCTTAGGGTGTACAGTAACCATGAGGAGAGATTAGTGATGTCCGTGAAACAAATACTTACTGTAAAACCACACTGACAACAACCAGGACGAAATAATACTGAAGTCGATGCGACATTGGGAAAAGCAACGTTAACATGCTTAGTGCACAGTTTTGACGTACGTGGGTGCAGCCATCTTTACTGTGTCATCAGGTTCAGGTCATGTGACAGACCTAACTTCAGGTGGCAGAATCTGGCCAATCGTAGCAAGTGTCATCCAGGCTTGCATGGTGTTAGGTGACATCACGCACACGCTTCGCAGGATACGTTGCGAAGTTTAGCAGTGGTTAGAGCGAGCAAACTAAAATGGGGTGCGCAATTATAAAGCACTGCTAAAGGAATGTATTCAAATTGCTCAAGGAAAAAAAAAGTTTGTTTAATGCATTGCTGTTTGTTTGAGCCACAAGCTACATGTAGGCATGTTCAGAGTCTGCTCAGGTCACCAAATTGCACTCTGCTTAAGTTGCCAAATTGCTCAACTTCAATTCACGAGGCCTTGTCAAAAGACATACCGGTAGACCCCGTTCTCACTAGAGAAATCGCTATGTTCGACGAAGATTAGTTAATCATCGTTAGTACGTTAATGAAGCGTGCGTTCACATATCACTTAAGAGAGTTCAAACGAAGCTGTGGAGGTCGTACATGTGCGTCGCGCATCAAGCGCTGAGCTTCATCAAGCGTCTAGATTAATGCTGCGACCGTGTAAACTTTTAAACGACCGAAATGTAACTATCCGTTTAGAAAAATGCGAAACGGATATCCGAAACCAACTTTTGAAAAAACGATCCTCCCTTTTTCAAAGATCTAATGGCCGTTTTGCGCAGCCGGGAATTTTAAAAGTGTCAGTTTTATTCTGAAAGAATCAGGCAGCATACAACGGCGTCGCTAGAGGGGGGTTGGTTGGTGTGGGGGGGTGTGACACCCCCATTATTAATTTTTGTCGGCAAAATCTTGGTACTGTCGGCAAATTCATGGTGGTGTCTGCCTAACGCTCTTGAGCAACAGGCCTGCTAAATCGCTTCGTCGAACGAAAGGATGCCGTTCACATTACAAATTTGCTTCGTCAAATGAAGCGATCTCTTTGTGGAAGCTATTTGCTTCATCGAATGAAGCGATTCTAATCATCGTCGAATGAAGAGGCGTGCGTTCACATCAGCGATTTCTCTACTGAGAACGGGGTCATAGACAAACCTTGCAACCTGCCCACCAATCATGGTACTTCCCTCGGGCATCCTGCTCGAATATGGCCTAAAAAAATGACAAAAATATGCATTCGTTTAAGCAATTATGGGTCGAAATTAACCTGAATTCATAAATACCTTGGACAGTTTACGCATCTCAGCGCGTATATGGAACACGCACATGCACAAGGAAAATGCACTCGCCTGAAAGCAAATTGTGCACTTATATCACAGATAGATACATGTGACTTATATCCAGTCGTGTGCGTGCGCGAGCAACACGCCTGCATTACGCGTAATGCGCGCGATCAAACAAAAACAACATCACGCACAGCTCGCAGTTGTACGAACGCCGTGTTGAGACTGTAGGCATAGGAAAGATGGCAAAACGACGAGCTAATTTTGGTGAATTTTACCGATTTACACGAAAAGGTATTTATGAATGTGAAAAGTAGGTTTGGCCAATCTTAAACAACCCGTTTAAAACCAGCTAGGGGTCCTGGGCACTGATAATGCCCTCGCCTGGCGGCTCGGGCATTATCAGTGCCCAGGACCCCTACATGTAGCTGGCTTTAAACGTGTGTTTAAGATTGGCCAAACCTACTTTTAACCCCTAATTTCATGCAGGTCAGAATTCCCAGTAGATTGGAGAACTCTACTAGTTCCTGCTGGTGCTTTTCAAAATGGCACCGCGATACTGCAACACTTTCTGGTTTAAGGTAATTAAGTGCAGGATGGATGGGAGTGCTTTTTAATCCAACACTGGGGCATGTCTGGAGAGATAGGAGAAAGAAATGTAGTTATCTGAAAATGTCTAAAGCGATCAGGAATTGTTTGTGCATGGTAACCAGGGATTCTTCGCATTGAGTAAGAAATGTTTACTGTGGATTATATAGGCATCTAGAGAACGTTTCCAAGAGTCAGAAAATGTTTTTACTGGTCCATATCGGACCAGCGTCTTTGACGGATCTACATGTAGTGACCGGTCCTTCTGAATTTTTACTGGTCTCATCAGACCACAGGACCAGTGAAATCACCATGACATAACATTCCACAAAAATTTCACTGCTTTTTCACATGGGCAGTATAGTTTAAAGGTACACACTGGCCTACTGTTTACGTAATTTAGTGATACAGCATCCTTGACAATAATTTTTTGATGGTCCTGAAAAAAGTTCATCAAAATGTCCCGTAATTAACCACAAAAGATTAAAAATAATAAAAACGGTTAATAGTCGAGTTATCTCTCTCATTTTCTGCTGAAGATTTCA
Source organism: Henricia sp. BOLD:AAB3569 (assembly GCA_037783545.1). Classification (NCBI taxonomy): domain Eukaryota; kingdom Metazoa; phylum Echinodermata; class Asteroidea; order Spinulosida; family Echinasteridae; genus Henricia; species Henricia sp. BOLD:AAB3569. Next base: position 98,709 of record JBBELK010000597.1, on the reverse strand, counting down.
CTGGACAGCCTGGACGACCGAATGGGTTTTTCTGTTTTCCGTAGAGGAGCTGACATTTATGGTTTGTCTTCACGAATGTACAATTGTATAGTTCCATATGGCCCACTTACCGGTTTTGGGCGGGCAACGTGTATGTGTGCCGTGGGGCTTAATGTCACCTTGTCAGGTAGACTGTTCACGCCACGGTGGAACTCGCTTCGGTTCCTCGGACTTTGTGTCAAAATTTTTTTTCGATTTTTTAGAGTTATGTTTAACTTTGTTTTATAAATCACGTGACCTTAAGTTTTTTTAAAATGCCCAAAAACTGCCAAATGTGGCGGTTTCTTTTCAGGTTCTCTTCAGTCTATTTCGGAAAGACTTTCAGAATCATGTATGGGTCTATTTCGAGCCCAAAATAGCCCAACAAAGCCGGTGTGTCCCTTTAATTTTGACTGAATTTTTCGGTGTGACTTCACTGTGCTTTTAGTATACTTGAAAATACAGAAAGAAGGGATTAAACTGGCATGGATTACCAAAGGCCATTGAGATAATTTTTTTAAATTAATGAATGTTTGTGAATGCAATTTGCCGGCAGAGTCGTGACGTCACACGTTACACGCCTGTGTTACAATGGTTACTGGTTCATGATCAAGTTTTACATCCATTCTGTTTGCGCAGTGTATTTTACTATTATTCTTTTAGAAGAAAATACAATGTATTTAAAAATAAGGACCATAATGACCTGCAATGGTTTGTTCATGCCTACTCTCATAGCGATAGGCTATCCTGCCGCCTTATTTTGTGATGTTTGTAACAGAAAAACTCAACAGAAAATGTTTCCTTTGTGGCTCCTGTGCAAAACGAATGGAGAAACACATTACCATGCAAGTAGCGTAAACCGTTGTCGAAGAAGTGAGCGCGTCCGCGCGGAAATTGACGTCACACTCTGCCAGCAAATATCAAATAATTTCATATTTAGGCGATACACCAATGGCAGCAAACCACGAGTCTGTACAACTGTGTCAACATTTTGCAGTAACGTGTATAGTTTGAGTGGATAACCCACAGCATGCCTGTGGATATTCCACAGTGCATACAGTCCACGACACGCACAGACCGTGCGGGTTATACCAACTAATTTGATGACCATGGAGGAATTAAGATGGTACAACTGATGAAACAATGGATGATGAAACATACCTCATGTAAGGATCGACACTGAGGTATAAGGCTTCAAGCAGGACCTCTGAAAAACAGAAAGATTAAACCAATTTTTAAAATTATTTATTTGAAAGTATACGTCACACTACTCTATTTGCTTAAAGTTGCATTGCCCGTGTTTCGGTGAAAGGATTAAAAAAATTAATTTACACAAGCAAACGAATTTAGAAAGCTTACGTGTCTCTGTAACGAAAAATATCAAAAACTTAAATTTCCGACGTCGGGAATTGGAGATACAAGCCTTTTTCTTGAAACGTGCTTCACATGTTGTACATGTGCGCGTACGCTCATATGTACATAGTATGTGTACAATGTACACATGTACGCGCACATGTACATTTACGTCATAACCCTGTCGATTAAATGACCTGCCAGCCTTTTAATCATTTCTTGTTTTTAATCGACTGGCATTAATCCTTGACGGATTTTTACGTTCTTGGTACCAAATGAAAGCTGATAACTTTTTCTATTCTAGAAAAATACCTATTTAACTTTAAAAAAAAAATTGTATGCCCAAATCGGCCCAAACATGGGCAGTGCAACTTTAAATACACACGGCACAATGAAAAACAAGACAACAGTCAAAACTCTCATTGTACACAAACATTGTACACAAACATTGTACAAATTTAAAGTGTTGTGCAATGAAATTTAAAAAAGGCTTTAAAAGCGCATTTCCAGATCACCCCCTCCCCCGGCCCACCTCCAATTTTTCCCATGGGTGAAGAGATTTTGAAACCAGTATATCATTTGTCACATTTTTCTCATTACCATTCTGAAATATTGCGGTATCAATATGTATTCAAGGATATCGTTAAATTAAACTAAACTAAATTAAACTAAATTAAGTATACAAAAAGCAGGGCATGCAGTGATTATATACACCAACCTTTTTGCTTCCACATCCAAATTGGAGAACATTAATTTTCTTGTTTTCTTCTCATGGATAGTATTTTGGGGAGGTATTTTATACGATTATTAGGTTAGAATGAAATCATTTTATGAAACAAATCTGGACAAGCTCCTTTAAATTATAACAAAAATCCAGTAATGTGACCTACTTCCATCTTCCAATGGTGGCAGCTCAAACTCCACTATCTTCATGTCACTCCTCTTTGGCATTCCCTGGAAATAGGCCATTTCGACATTTTCGCGGCCATTTTGAAGGAGGTGCAAAGAGCGCCCTCAAGCGCCGCATGTGCGTGCACAAAACATATCTAAGGCGGCTTCGCGCACTGGATACAACTTCGCAATTAATTCTTTTGACTAATTAAATCGATGGCTTTGACTATAAAGCTGGTTGATTGTGATTCTATATGAATTGTTCTTATGCTTCAGTTGAAAAATCAAAAATAAAAGTGTCTTCTTGTCTGAATAAATCGCATTTTAAGACCCCTTCTTATTTCCCAATTTCTCTAAGATTAAGGCGGCTTGATTCCCGCAATGGAAACAACTTCGCAATTAATTTGTTTGACTAATTAAATCGATTGCTATGACGATAAAGCTGATTGATGATGATTCTACATGAATATTTCTTATACTACAGCTGAAAAATAGTAACAAAAAGTGCCTTCTTGTCTGAATAAATCGATTTTAAGACCCCTTCTTATTTCCTAATTTCTTTAAGCTAAGGCGGCTTAATTCGCGCACTAGATACAACTTCGCAATTAATTTTTGTGACTAATTAAATCGATGGCTATGACAACAAAGCTGATTGATGATGATTCTGCATGAATATTTCTTATATTACAGTTGAAAAATCTTAACAAAAAGTGCCTACTCGTCAGAATAAATCGATCTTTAAGGCCCCCCTTTTTATCTCCCAGTTTCTCCCTGCTACTGTTTTTTTCAAGTAAATATCTTCGGAAAATGAAGTGTCTCTGACCACTTATCACAGAAGTATGTTATATAAAAAAAAGTGTGAACAGGCTTGATATTAGTTCGCAGCAAGAAAGGATAAACATAACCCTTTCAATAATTATTTTAACAAAATACAATTGTCAACATTTCTGGTAACTTATTACACTTTAGGCTATTAATTAATACCATGATAAAATATGATCTTTTCCTGGGAAATTTGTATTGTTTCTGTTAAACCGATCATGATTATTGGAACAAATGATAAAGATTTCAAAATTGTCATGGTGTTTCGACTATTGAAATTAAGTGTCCTTTTATTATCAAGAACAGCACGGTGAAAGAAGGAGTAAAGAAATGCGACTTTCTCCACGAGATCGACGGAGAGGTGAGATTGAGGCAAAGCCAAAATTATTTCACACAGATCAACATCCAGATGGCTCTAGCAGAGGCTAAACAAGTCTTAAGCGGGCCTCCCACTGTGCGATTTTTGCTACGAATTAGGTACGATTAGCTACGATTTAGGTCGATTATGTATACACTCTACACACAATCGTACCAAATCGTAGCTAATTGTACCTAATTCGTGGCAAAAATCGCACAGTGGGAGGCCCGCTTTATTTTGTTATCTGGACTTAACAGGACACGTTCGTAACAAAATACCTTTGACAAACAACATTATAAAAAAGTTGCAATGAGCGCAACAGTGTTCTTCAAAACCTGTGCCCTGTATATCAATAAAAACCTATACTTTTGCGGCACTTGTGATAAACAGTGGCTAGACGCCACTGAGATAAAAGAGGACGAAATAGACTGGAGAGCATCCAATGTGACGTATGGTTCCAAGTGTCAAGGACTGAAATCTGACGACGATTTAAGCGATGTCACCTGGATCCATTCCAAGAAACTTTATTGGAAGAAAAGTGAAATGAGAAAAGAAGCCTTAAAAATCGATTTATTCAGACATTGGAACTTTTTGTTTTGATTTTTCCACTGTAATATAAGAAATATTCATCAATCAGCTTTATTGTCATAGGCATCGATTTAATAAGTCAAACAAATTAATTGCGAAATTTTATCCAGTGAGCCAATTAAGCCGCCTTAGCTTAGAGAAATTATGAAATAAGAAGGGGTCTTAAAATCGATTTATTCAGACTGTATATAAGAAATATTCGTACAGAATCAACATCAATTAGGTTTTTGTCATAGCCATCGATTTAATTAGTCACAACAATTAATTGCAAAGTTGTATCTAGTGCGCGAATTAAGCCGCCTTAGTTTAGAGAAATTAGGAAATAAGAAGGGGTCTGAAAATCGAATTTATTTAGACAAGAAGGCACTTTTAGTTTCGATTTTTCAGCTGTAATATAAGAAATATTCATGTAGAATCATCATCAATCAGCTTTATCGTCATAGCAATCGATTTAATTAGTCAAACAAATTAATTGCGAAGTTGTATCCAGTGCGGGAATCAAGCCGCCTTAATCTTAGAGAAATTGGGAAATAAGAAGGGGTCTTAAAATGCGATTTATTCAGACAAGAAGACACTTTTAATTTTGATTTTTCAACTGAAGCATAAGAACAATTCATATAGAATCACAATCAACCAGTTTTATAGTCAAAGCCATCGATTTAATTAGTGAAAAGAATTAATTGCGAAGTTGTATCCAGTGCGCGAAGCCGCCTTCGATATGTTTTGTGCACGCACATGCGGCGCTTGAGGGCGCTCTTTGCACCTCCTTCAAAATGGCCGCGAAAATGTCGAAATGGCCTATGCTTCTCCAGAATCCATTTCTTAGCTTTCACCATTTTTATTTTGTACAGTCAGCTGAAGAAAAAAATTAAGGCACGGACATGTACAATCAAATATTTGAAAATTAGGGATATCTTGTGCCACAGATTGGGCAATTTGGGGCAAAAACTGCACCCGAAACTAAAGCAATAATCTTGGCCCAAGACTACTCCAGTCGATATTGGTTTGTGCTGTGGTTTGTGTACGCGTTGGCCATTCCCAGTTGTGCGCCCTCTTGCAGCACTAACTGGCCAGCCCTTTGCTCACTAGACTGGTTCCCGCTCCACATATTCCACATACAACGACTGAATATGAGGACCGGCTACTGTCGTGTTTAAAATAGCACTTAAAGCATTGCGTCATGCATTTATTTTTAGAAGCACATAACCGTTAATTTTCAAAGCGCGCTGCGCGCTATATGGCATATGAGTGTACAACAATTTGAAAGGGGTTATTCCATATTTGACCAATACAAATTTAATATATTAACCTTAAAATATTAAATTAATAATAATATACATGATGTAGGCTAACATCAAAAAGAAAATTCAAACCTTGTCTGCATCACCCAGTGAGCTCCATATTCATTGTACATGTCATTAGTTTTAATCTGCTGTTGCAATCCCGTAACTATAGCCTAGCCACTGCGTAGTTTTAAATCCGTGGCATCACCACAAATACACACGCAGCGGCACACGTTCGTGCACGCAACGTCAATTCAAATTCTGCAATGACGAATTGTACCCGACGATTAACGGTAACGTCCGGACGACCGGACGTGCATTCGGGTAACTTCGGGAACCTTCGGAAAAAGGAGGAATTCCTCCTGTTTCAAAATGGCGAAATTGGCGGCTGCCGGACCTTAAATTCAGTCTAGTCGAAGAATTTTTGGTCCGGGTACCAGACTATTTGCTCACTAGAGTAGTCTTGGGAATAGACTGGTTCCCGTCCACATATTCCACACAGGAGAATATAAGGACAGGTAAAGGGCGCTTCATCTTGATCTGTGATTGGTCGTCTTTGCGCGTGCGCATTGTGTTTTTTATATTTAAAAATTGGCCAAGCCCTTTGCTTTAGGCAATGTACTTTATTTACATAATTGGATATGTTCGACACGCACGGCCAACCCAGCAAACACAAAACGTTCACAAAACGTTTTGGATAAGTTTTATAAAGGTGACTTAGGTTTTTGTCTAATAAAACGTGTTTACTTACGTTTTTATCTTCAGCAACGTTTTATTAATGTGCATGAAACGTTTCACGACGGTACGTTTTTTCTATGACGTCCAAAACACGTTTTAAGGACGTTAGATGAGGTACTGACATAACACGCTTTGTTCGGACGTTTGTAAAACGTTTTGTCCTGGAATTCTTCAAACATAAACAAACGCACGTACGTTTTATATTGGTCTCTTACGTTTTCGTCTTCAAAAACGTTTTTAAACGTATATAAAACATTTCAGACGGTACTTTGTTTCCTGTGACGTCCGAAACACGTTTTAAGAACGCAGGAGAAGGTACTGACATAAACGTTTTGCTCGGACGTTTCTAAAACGCTCTGGAAATCACGAAACTTTAATAAGTCTTTAATTACACGTATATAGCCTTTGCACGGCGGCCATGACAGGGGGCAGTCACATTGTCACCGTGTGTCATGCACGAGTAGGTGCTTTGTGTTTCTATTGTTACATCATCTAAATAAGAAAATCTGACCCCTGTCATGTCCGCCGGTGCAGCGCGCAGCTATATAGGTTTTGTACAGATCACTTATTGTTTTTATCGTCAACAACTTTTTAAAACGTGTATCAAACGTTCCAAAATGGTACATTTTCTTCTGTGACATCAGTTCCAAACACGTTTTTAGGACGATGAAAAACAGATAACGTATAGTTCGTTTGGATATCTATAAATCGCTTCAAATATATCTTTAAAAAAGTTTTATAAACGTGCACCAACCCAGCTAACACACCGAATGTTCGTTTTTGGTCAGGGAACGTTCCTCGACCGTTCGTGGAAGTTCCTGTTTTGAACTTCGATGGAACGTTCTGCCGACGTTTGAATATAACATTGCATTATAACGTTCTAAAAACGTTATTTAATCACGTTTGGAGAATGTTAGTTTTTGGTCATATTTGTTTTAAACGTCGAAGGGAAGTTCTGTGGATGTTTGAATCTTGAAGCACGTTTTTTAATGACGTTGGGAGAAAGTTCGTTTTTGGTCACGTTCATTTTGAACGTCGAGGCGACGTTCTGCGGACATTAAAATTTAACGTTGCAGTGTAACGTTCTAGGAACGTTCTGAGAACGTTGTTAACAAAGTAAATCGCGCGGGGATAATTTTTCCGTAAATTTCACGGGAAAATGCCTTTGATTTAAGATTTACGTCGTAACCACGCACTGCCTGATTTCAAATGTATATACTTTTGTATATAAAGCCCATCTATAGTCTAAAAAGGTAATATTTTCAAGGAATAATAGAAAAATTTGGTTTCCAATGTTCACCAACCGTGACTACATACGAAGGAAATTCAAGGAGCATATATATCAAGCGTCGTATTGTACCCCCCAGTAGGAGGAAGTGACTGATGATATCAAGAGCCGGAACTTCAGGTAAGCAATTAGTCAATATGTAATTACACATTGAGAATATTTCGATTACGTCATGACTACGTCATAGGAAAGCAAATTATAAATAAAGGTGTCATAATAGACGTGTTGTAAGTACAATTGACACGTTCTCTCAAAGTTCCGCGAACGTTCGGGGGACATTAATTAGGCATTTTAAATACGTCTTTATAACGTCCAAAAACATTTTGTTGAAAGTTCGGAAAACGTACCAGACACTTTCAAAAAACGTTCTAAAACGTTTTATGTACGTTGTTTTTACGTCCACAGAAACAAAAGAAACGTCTTTAAAACGTTTAGTACGTTCTGAAAACGTTCTGAAAACGTTCTGAAAACGTCGCAAACTAACGTTTTGAAAACGTGTAAAAGTGTCCACAAAATAACGTTTAGAAAACATAAGAGACACTTTTGAAAAACGTTTTTACACGTTTTTAAAACGTTTTATTGTTTGCTGGGAAGTTACAAATGTCAATGCAAAATCTGCGCACTTACTAAAAATATAAAAATAATAATAACCACGTGACGGGCAGAATTCTGCCCGTCATGGCTGCCCTTTACCGATCCCTATATTTTCGCAATAAGCGAACCAATCTATAGGGATCGGGAACCAATCTATCTTGGGAATCTCTCCCGGAAGGTTTAACTTTTTCTTTGTTTTTGCCTAGGCTTTCCTAGGGAACCAATCAGCGAGTGACCCAAATACAGCGCAGCGCGCGTCGGAATGCAGCGAGCGACCCAAATATACAGCGCGTCGGATCAGCGCGTGACACAAATACACCGCGTGCACGGCTTCGAATAGTTTGAAAAATATAAGGCGGGTTACAAGAATCATCGAACATGACCGTTTTATCGTTGCTAATATTTTCGGTGGCATAAGTTTCTTCGCAAATGTTTGCGAATGTATTTACAAACATGTTTGCAAAGGCGTATCGCAAAATACATTTGTTGATGAAGATAATGGACCGATCCAGTAAGCTCCGCCCATTTAGAAATTGCCTAGCAACATGCCACACGTGCCATGCACGTGTGCAGTAGAGTCGCGTGGCCGTGCCGTGCGTCAGCGTCTGCGCCCTGGTCAGCGCGTATTGAAACACGCACACGCACACAGAAACTGCACGCATGAAAACAAAATGTGTACTTAGGTACCCGGTCGTGTGCGTGCACGTACTACACGCCTGCGTTACTCGTGCTGCATTTGCCGTAGCTCTGTGCACAACATTTTGAGGACTCAGGTAACCAAAAATGTTGGTTACCTGAACCCGAGGCTGTGATTGGTCAATTCCAAAATGGGCGGAGCTTACTGGATCGGTCTATAGGCCGTATTCCTGAACGCGTGAGGGCGCTGTCAAGTGGTCCGCGTTATGTTCGAACACAAAAAACGCTACGCGCGCACGCCTTTCAAACGTTTATTTTGAATGGAAATCTGTGCGCGCGCCACAGGCCTGCGCGCTCCGCGTACGTGACTTTTTCCCCACGTACGTATGCACGTACCACCACACTTTTCTACTGTCGTCTATGGACATTTTCCCTCAAATCACCGTGTTCGAGCGCCCTCACGCGTTCAGGAATACGGCCTATTGCGACATTGCAAATATTTGCAAAGATATCTGTGGTATGCCATGTCCCTTGTGTGCCATCATAAAACCCTCTGCAGCTATTTACATAAAACGGTACCGCCCCCAATGCTGAACTTCCGGGAGAGATTCCCAAGACTACTCTAGTGAGCAAAGGGCTGCCCACTACTGGGAATGGCCAACGCGTACACAAACCAATATCGACTAGAGTAGTCTTGGGCCAAGAGTACTATTGTCGATACGGAGCATACAAAAGTACAACTCTATGATACGGAGCATTCAACTCTATGATACAGAGCAAGCCCGGGCGGGCGACTATAGTTAACCAGACCAGCCTATCCCCGGGGCTTGGCTCCTCTAGTCAGACTATAGCTAGTCAAACCACGCAGCGTTCGGGTGGCATAAGTCTATAACTAACTATCGTCGCCCGCCAGAACTTGCTCCTATATAGATGTCACCCGAACGCTGTGTGGTTTGACTAGCTAGTCTGACTTGAGGAACCAAGCTCCGGGGGTAGGTTAGGGCGTGTTTGTTTCGGACGGATCCAGATTCAGATCGGCGCATTACCAAGGTGAACTCGATCGTTCACTTCGCACACATCTTGATCGAGATCTGTGATCTGTGGAATCCTTCTCGAGAGGTGGTTCAGCGCTAGATCCAAAATGGCGACGTAAACATCGGGGAGATTTTGTGTGAGTAAAACCGTGTCGTTTCAGTTTTCAGAGGCAACACACGATACAAACAAATTTATAATTCTTGTTTATTTACGACGAATGTCGTGGGAGAAATTTGGAACAGAAATTTGACAAATTTGGTAAATAAATTGCAATTCACGTGATTTGAGATCCGAGTTGAGAGCGGTTTCGTTTGTTTCTGCGCGGTAAAACAGATCGCGATCTGGATTCCGTCGGATATGGATCTGTCATGAAACAAACACGCCCTTAGTCTAGTTAAAGGTACACACCGGCTTCGTTGGGCTATTTTGGGTTCGTAATAGACTCATTATTCTGAAGCGCTTTCCAGAGTAAATTAGATATATCCAGAAAAGACGCTGTCAAATTTGGCCGTTTTTGACTAATTTGAGAATTTTTTTAAAAATCAAGGTCACGTGACTTTTCGGAACCAGATTCTGGTTTCGAAAAGTCACGTGGTCTTGTGAGTTAGTTGTATTTCCAGCCGTAGAAACCAGCGCGAAGTGCGAGTTGCTTAATTACGTGACATTTTGATTTTTTCTTTTCACAACGACCATCGAAATATAATTGTCAAGGATGCTAGATTGCTACATTATGTAAAAGCCGGTGTGTAATGCTTTTAAATATAGTCGCCCGCCCGTCTTTTGGCAAGACTGCCTTTTGGCGCGCGATACACGACGTAAATAGACTATTCACCATTGGCCGCCAGAGGGCGCACCTGAAATACAGTCGAAAAGACAGTCTTTTGTATTCCGTATAAATCGCTCGCAAAATACCGAGCGAATTCCTGGCATACCTTTGTGTGACACGGTGAAATGCGTGACGTCATCTAATTTCCATAATTCACAACAGCTCGTGTCGGTCTGGTACCCAGAGTACACACTGGACAGGACAGTGCATAAAAATGTCGCTGCTTTTCCAGTCGCTGATCGATCGATCGATCAGCAGTCGGCAGGCAAACATGATATGAGGCAAACACATTGTCCACGGACAAAGCTAGCTATCTTGCGCGTTGCACTCTGCGCCTGCGTTGCTCGTACGGTCGGGTTAGACCCGTGAACGGGTCTACGGTCGGGTGTGATGATTGGGCGGCCAGTGAAGACGAAGCATTTCGTTCCAAGTTGGGAATCGAAAAGTTCAAAGGCTATCAAAGACTGGCATTTAGATATTTTCTTAGGGCATTTTCTGCTTGGTCACGATTTTTTTCATCGCTTTACGCATGGAGGAAGAAAACAACTGGGAATTTGTTTCTTCTCCTCTATACTATGGCATGCTTTTCATATTATTGGCTTCGGTAAAAAAAAAGTGCTAAACGATTTCAGAGAAGTTATCCACTACTATTTTTCCCTAAAATGACTTTTAGCATCAGTTAGTTCAGATATGATAGAAAAAAACCGAAATTTAGGAGTTAATTAATCTGAGTGAAGAACCACCCACTTTCTTAAAAACTACTAATTTCACTCACTATCACATGCTTTGTACACAATGCTTGAAGTATTATAAATTGTTGGGCAGATTTAACAAAATTTCAAAATGCCCTTATTACATTTTTGTAAGTTTAATGTTGAAAGGAGTCTCTCAAAGCCACATGGTTTTACAAAAGCTATTGTACATTTTCTTCAGTCAAATACGACCCATTTGATTTTCATTTAGGCCAACAAAAAATAAGGCAAATTGTTGTGACCCAAGGATCGACTCTTACGGCCTATTTGAAACAACATTTTTTTCTGATTCTTCGTGCATGTTTTTGTTTTTACAGCAAGCAGAAAATTTATTTGAGCAACCTGCTTGCATAAGCCTCCGAAATATACTGGAATAACGTTTAATGGAACAAATTTAAATTTGATGTTTATTAGTTTACTAAATGTTTAAAATTTCACCCTTTTCAGTTCTTTGAGGAGAATGCTTTGAGAAGGCCCATTAATTTTGTGGATATGAAGCTGTTTTTACGAATTCCAGGGAACAACAGCAAACTACTTTGTAGATTGGACAGAAGCCCTTGAAGGAAATTTGCACAGTTTGGTTAACTAAAAAAAAAAGGAAATGTTCGTCAACACTGTCTGATTCATTAGTTCAATATTTCACTTCAAGTGCAGAAATAATTTGAATTTTTAGGTTGAATTCTATATCCGACCACTATAAACGTCTTTATTCTGTAAATGAAAAATAAACAATGCATGTTAGAACAAGTTTGATGATAAAAATGAGAAATAAAATTATGACATGTCTAATTTTAGGCCACCAGCCTGGATTTCCATTGTGTTATAAAACCATGTAAAATTTTAGTTTGGTTGTAAAAACCATGGTGTAGAAACTAATAGAGAAATTTTCATGATTTTTATATTTTTTCCCACTGTTGTCCAAGGAAATGTTCGTCGACATTGTCTGATTTATTAGTTCAATATTTCACTTCAAGTGCAGAAATAATTTGAATGTTTAGGTTGAATTCCATATTCGACCACTATAACGTCTTTATTTTGTATTAAATGAAAAATAAACAATGCATGTTAGAACAAGTTTGATGATAAAAATGAGAAATACAATTCTGACATGTCTGATTTTGGGCCCCCAGCCTGGATTTCCATTGCTATAAAACCATGTAAAATGTTAGTTTAGTTGTAAAAACCATGGTGTAAAAAGTAAGAGAGAGAGATTTTCATGATTTTTAGATTTTTTCCCACTGTTGTCCAACATTGTCCAAGGAAATGTTCGTCAACATTGTCTGATTCATTAGTTCAATATTTGACTTCAAGTGCAGAAATAATTTGAATTTGTAGGTTGAATTCCATATCCGACCACTATAAACGTCTTTATTTTGTATTAAATCAAAAATAAACAATGCATGTTAGAACAAGTTTGATGATAAAAATGAGAAATAAAATTATGACATGTCTGATTTTAGGCCCCCAGCATGGATTTCCATTGTTATAAAACCATGGATGTAAAATGTTAGTTTGGTTGTAAAAACCATGGTGTAAAAACTAAGAGAGAGAGAAATTTTCATGATTTTTAGATTTTTTCCCACTGTTGTCCAACATTGTCCAATGTTTTGGCCATGGCATTGGGTCTTAATCTACACGGACAGGCACCCCGGGGACAGGAAGTCGCCTGGCTGGGCTGGGCGCGCACTCGTAGGCCTACCGAGAAATGCCGCTTCTCGGCAGGCCATGCACCACGGTCACTGCACGAAAACGGCCCGATATCATTTTCGCGCGGTATACGGTGAATCACTGCACACGTACAAATGTACACGGCAAGTTACCATCCCGCATTACCTATTTATGGAGGCACCGCTTTCTCTTCTACGCAGGCGCCCATAATTTTTGACCTTGCTGTTTAATTATTCACGTGCTTCCATAAAGGTTATCGAACTTTTTTTCTTACGGAGTAATCAAGACCGAGTTTTCGAGTTCACGTTGTGAGTGTAGGTACGCCCTCTGGCGGCTAAAATGAACAATGTGGGGATCGCGAACTCTAACAGTAGATTCGGTCTTGTATCAAGACTAACGGTTAGGCAAAACGACGACTATTAGTAAATTTTACGTCATCGATTTGTGCGTACTTGTGGCATTTACACAAATATCCCAAGTGTTGTTTTGTTGTTTACACTCACTGATAGCAACGCCTCTACACCTTAGTGAAAAACGGACAGCGAAATGTAACCGGCGATTTTGAGGTTTGGCTAATCGTAGTCGTAATCACTAACCGTATGGCGTGCAGCCTCGTCAAGTTTAATGCGTACGTACGTGCGGCGCCCGCGCGATTCCATATCACGCAAACAACGACCTTTGAATTCCACATGTCGCGACGCGGCGCACGCGTCCTGCACGCGTTGGAACAAAACAAGCTGAACGTATCGTTAAACTGTAGTTCAAAGTGCAAAAAAATAAAACTAGTGCTCAACTTACGAGGGTGGACCAAATGTTTGGCCTACTAGGCCTTCGTCAAGGTGGTTGTATGTCTTTGCACTGCAGTTTAACAGTTTAACAGTGATACGAAGCTGCCATTGCTTATCTATGAACGTACATCGCGCATGTTACTGCCAACAAACATGGCGGAAACCACTGCATTGTGACGCTGCATGACATCACATTCCCAAGCCCTATTATACACCAATCCGAGCTGCAAAGTCATGGTCCGTGTACGTCCGCCATAGCTGGGGGCCATCCAGTGCCATGAACTGTGGGTTTTGTGTTGATGATATGCTGTTACATTATGTTGTCACTTCGAACAATTTTGCGCGTTTGTTTGCTTGCGAAGCCTGTGTACGCGTACGCGTTGTGCGCTGTTTGATTTAACAACAAGACAGAGCGCCCAGTGCATGGCAGTGGATGGCCCCCAGTAATGGCGGACTTGCAGGGAAGGAGTCCTTAGCAACCGGATTCGTGTATAGACTAATCCGACGAAAGAAAACTGCGGTGTATCTGCAAGGTATTTACATGACGTAACAATAGTAATACACCGCAGCAACAATGGAATAATCACAAGAGGGCGGGCTCACTAAATGTTGCTCGGATTTATATAATATTGGATGGCTTTGAGGGTGATATGAGAATATACCGCACGAGTCATGAAAATACTGAACGAGCCGAAGGCCGAATGAAGCTTCTATCTTCTTTGTTTTGTAAGATTTCCGCAAGATTTTTGTCTGTTATGTGTTGAAAACTTCAGTTCTTTTCACGGTTTACAAATGCATTCGCTTTTGTTACTGTTGTATAGTATTTTCTTGTTACTGTACTCTGGCGCGGGTTGCACACGCACGCAATCCGTTCCCTCGATCCATGACGCGCGCGTACGCGTGTGTTCGTGGTGCGCTCAGCGTGCACGCACATCAAATCTGGGCTCTGTGCTGCACAAAAACGCACGGTGTCCGCAAAAGCTTCATTTTATATAATAAAACACTATACCGCACTCGTCATAAAAATACCGAACTCGCCTTCGGCTCGTTCCGTATTTTCATGACTCGTGCGGTATATTCTCATACTCATAGCACCCTCAAAGCCATCCAATATTATATAATTACTTATGGTAGGGTCCATGAAATGCTGAAAGTACTCGCCGATCGAGTACTGCAGTCCGAGTACTTTTAGCATTTCAAAGGCCTTACGTGTTTTTAAACATGAACATTAAGACGTGATATAATCTTCAAACCTAGTATAATTGGAGTACAGTTCTTAAACAGCTAGAATCCCCCCCGTCCACATTTTTTTAGTTTTTCTGTTTATCATGGAGGTGTATGAGTCTGCAACACCATGACAACTTGTTTTTCACAAAAAAAATCGACAGGCTTTTGCTTAAAACTTAAAGCAGTTCCGACCCTCTTCACCCAAATTCTGAAACGCTCGAGGTCACTTGGCTTGTTTATCAACAGGGTTTTCACGTCATCCTGAGAAACATACAAAACGGCCTGTGCAGTATTGAATGGAAAATACACGAAGTTAATGTTTATCATGCCTGTTTTGTCCTTGTAATTCAAAATACAAACGTGAAAAACACTTCATGTAATATGACAACAATCTACTATTACCTGTTTTGTGAAAAAACGGTGAAATTGTCGCTCACAATGAAGCTCTTTTGAAGTAAATACTGGTGCATTGCGACGAGTGGTTTTGTCACGGAACGAACGGCATTCACAGCGGTCTGTTTACAGCATTGGACGGTTCACTGCGGGGGAAGCTTCGACGTGTTTGAACATCGCCCGTTACAAGTTAGAATGAGCGACTAATTTTTCTCTCTCTTGGTAATAGAAAAGAAAATCTTTCTGCTCTTTTTTTTCATAGTGTCTGGTAAAACATACAACTACGCAGCTACTGGGCATATCTCTGGCTTTTTGGACCAACAAAATTCTTAAAAAAACACCATCTAACAGAGACGGTTTTCCAAGTCTTTTGCGTGTAAACGTATGGAGCTAACAATCGTGTTGACTTCTCTTTCTCAGGATTGCGTCACGGGGTCACGCGCATATCATGAATACCTAATGAGCGTTTCAGAAATCGCGAAAATCTCATTTTCGAAAAGCGCACTTTTGCTTGCAATTTATCCACTTAAAACCGACAACTAAAAAAAAATAATCCACGTCGGCAAGAGGGATGTTTGGACTATCAAAAAAAGCCTAAATGCTGGATTTTCGTCTAGGGGGATTCTTCCTCTTTAATGTACAGCGAGTTTGACATTGTCTGTGTAATCATAACTTATATTATACAACATTTCACACTGCAATGTGATTATAGTTACCGCGTTGTCAACAGAGCAGAAACCTATGCTTCCACTGCACTGGAGCTCAGCATATGTACTTCAAGTCAAGTGCTTGAGGGAGTCTTGCCTCTGGAACAGCACCTACATGTAAATCACGTTGCTGCAAAAAATCACTTACAGATCTGTAAAATGTTTTACAAAAGGAGGCACCTGATGATGAAACGTACGATAACCCCCTTATATATCCCTTCAGTTAATTGTGACATCAACACTCACCTATATCTGACAGCATGTCAAAGTACATGTACAGCCTATCAGTATCAGGCATCAGTACGTGTATTATTGCAGTCGCAATGAATAAAGAGGGTGCGGTATGGTGAACTTTGGTTTGGGCATGAAATCAAAGTCCATCATTTAATATGATAGGTCAGTCGGAATTTCGTCGTCCGTGTAGGAATTTAATACTTAATACTTCTTCTTTTTCCACTCAAACGTTTCCAAAGCTTTTTGTTTAAAACGGTTCAAGCTATCAACTTGAAACTTGGTAGGAACATCAACCACCATGTTAAGGTGTGCATACAAGTGTGACGTCACTGTGACGTCATCAGGTATCAAATTACAAACCAAAAATGACCAAAATATGCATGTTTTAAAATGCTTTCGTCTGGAAAACCACGTGACCCATGATCTTCGTATTTGGCAGGCTTATATATCAGATCATAGCCTACAATTTTCTTCGTGTGGGCATTTTAATTTGACCCTTCCTTCTGGGGTCAATTTGAGGTCAAAGACCAACGAAAACGAAAATCTCAATTTTTGCACTTATTGAGCAGCAATGTCCATCAAACCAAGATGAATCTTTAAGAAACTAAGTACAGGCTTAGGTCCTATGGCAGACTTTCACCAGCATGTATAATATCATGATGGCATCACGTGCGACGTCATCGTGACGTCATCAAGTATAAAATTACATCCCAAAAATAACCAAAATATGCATGTTTTAAAATGCTTCCGTCTCGAAAACCACGATTTGAGGTTAAAGTTCAACGAAAACGAAAATCTCAATGTGTACACTTACCAGCAACAATGCCCATCAAACCAAGCTGAATCGTTAGTAAATTAGATACAGACATAGGCCCTACGGCAGACTTTCACCAGCATGTATAGTATCATGATGGCATCAAGTGTGACGTAATCATGACGTCATCAGGTGTCAAATTACAAAAATTCAAAGGTTATTATTTCCAAAATTCATATCTCAAGGACCGTAATAGATACTTGAACAATTCTTTCAAAACATGATAAGTCTAAATGAACTGAACAAATAATACGATGTCATGGCCCCTGTGTGACGCCTACTTCTGGTCCAAACCGGAAGTTGTTCGAAATTGTGCATTTTTTAAGCATTTTTAATGCAAATAGATTCAAAGTGGTAGTGAATTCGACAATATTTCTACGGAACGAAATGTTTCCACACATGAGGACCTTTTGACTATACCATTGATGACGTCATCACATGGACGGTGGTTACGTAATGTGGTGTCAAAATACGCAAATTTGGAGCTGAATTGTTTTAAAATGCTGTATCGTGAGAACTACAGCAGATATTTGCATGACTCCTTCGCCACGTTTAAGAACTTGATGTACATCAAATTGTTGAACAATTTGTGCACAACATTGTGACTCATGATGTCGCCACAGGTGTCAAATTACAAAAATTAAAAGATTATTATTTCAAAAATTAATATCTCAGGAATCGTAATAGATACTTGAACAATTCTTTCACAGCATGATAGGTCTCAATGAACTGAACAAATCATACAATGACATGACCCCTATGTGACCCAAACCTCCGATCCAAACCGGAAGAGGTTCGAAATAATGTACAATTCTTTAGCATTTTAAATGCAAATAGAGACAAAGTGGTAGGGAATTTGACCATAGTTCCACGGAACGAAATGTTCCCTCACATGTGGACTTTATGACTACTAATGACCACTGATGACGTCATCACGTGCACACGTAATATGATCCCAAATGAAAAAAAATTGAGAACTGTAATAGATATCGGAAAGATTCTTTCACCACATATGTATGTCAAAACTTGTTCTTCAGTAGATACTTGAACAATCTGTGCACACAATAGTAACGTTATGATGAGATTGACTGCCAATAATGACGTCATCAGATACACAATTTTAGCGTTGAATAGTCAGAGTCATGTCTTGAGAATTCCAATACTTTTTCAACATCAAACAACTCAAGTTTTCAAACAATCTCAAAACTGTGTCGTCATCATCATTTCAATGTTTATGTCACCCGATCACCTTGCGTTTGTAAAAAAAACACAAATGCGAAGCTCTGAGGAAGTAAAAAAACATGAGGGAGTATACCAACTGCGTCTTATAGCTCTGCTGGTAGAAGATCTGCCCGGTGAGCCAGAGGTCTTGTGGAAAACCTGAGGGAGTATACCACTGTGCCTTGTTGCTCGGCTGGTGAACATCTGCCCGGTGAGTCAGAGCTAGGTCTTGGGTTTAAATCCCGATAAGGCCCTTACAATTTTTCTCTCATCCCAAAAGTTTGGTTGTTTCATTTTAATTGGAATTAGGCACAATGCACACCAGATGTTGCGTTCCTCATGCGTCGATGTGGAACTGAACATATAAAATGAATGCCTCTCTATTTTTTATAAGGCTTTTTTAACACCATTGTAATTCTTGACACGTCAACCGGGACACATTATTTAGTTTCCACAAAGCTTCAGAGGTATTCCTGCAATGTCTCATGTCCATCTATGTCGCTGCACACTACAAGGTAACGGTGTTGTAAAGACTCAGACTCGAGACTTGGGACTCGGGTCTTGATTTTTACTGACTCGACTTGAGACCCAAAGGCAGTTTGACTTGACATGACGTGGGACTCGAAGGCAGTTTGACTTGACATGGCTTGGGACTTGAAGGCGCAGTTTGACTTGACTTGACTTGACGTGGGATTCGAAGGCCGTGGTACCTGTGCCCTTGAACAATACATTTAAACTCACTTGCTCTATCCTTCGGAAGGGATGTAAAGCTGTTGGTCCGGTGTGTTGTGTAACGCAGATACCAGAGCATTCTTCCATGAAGAGTAATGGGATTCCCCAGTGTCTCTGGCTGTTGGCTGCCAATGGCATCACTCACCTATGTATCTCGATGCAATTCAGCCAACGGGCAGCGAATTAAAGTTCAACCCATTAAAATCCCTCCACGCCACTTTTTTCTCAAAGCATGTAAATTTGAAAAGCTCAGTGTGAATCCACCCTTATGGCCCGGTCACACATAGACAACGCACGGGGGACGCACGGCCCGCGCATTGAAAATTTGCAATTTTGGCCAGTGCGTTGTCGTTCGCTAGGTGTGCGTCATTATGCGTTACTCGTTCGTCGAGCGCGTTGGACCAACGTTATGCATTTGACGTCATTCGCTGTGTGCGTCGGGATTTGTTTGTGCATGTACAAAAATGTGCGCGGAGCTCGACGCATGAATGTACACGTCAAAAGGACGCCAGACACGCGCAGAGCGCGCTAGACCAACGCCAGACATACGCGGAGCGCACGCTGTGTATTCGTTGTAAGTTCGGCGGCTGAGGTCTAGCGAACGCCTGGTGCACACCTAGCGGACACCTAGCGTGCTTCAAACGCATGCCCAGCGAACATGCGGCGAATATGAGCGTGCTGAACGGGTCTCTAACGCACCCAACGTTCTTCTTGCGTGTTCCTAGCGTATACCTGGCGTGTACGTAGCGTGTACGTAGCGTAGTCATAGGGTAATAAGCGGGTCCCGCACCACCTCCTCATCACTTCTTCTCTGACCCTCATGGGTGATGACAGAGGTTCCTACTGATCGTGTCTAGAAGAGCCACCTCAGAAGATGAAATACGATTTACGAGCCGACGCTTTTTATAGGCACAGTCACGTGACCGTTGCCGTTCGCGGGCTGTGCGTTGAGCGCGCGGTGCATGCGCTGGCCATTCGTCCCACACGCTAGCAACACGTGATGCATTCGTTGGGGTTTTTGACATGTGCGTTCTGTATGCGCCCAGTATACGCGCAGCGCGTCAGCAACACGCTATGCATTCGGTGTCAGCTCGCTAGCCTCTCCCAAATCCTGTCAAAAGTTGGGCGCACAACGACGCACTGATCCTATTTTCCATTTTTTGCTGAATTTTCAGTGCGCGGGCCGTGCGTCGTATATGTGTGACCGGGCCATTAAAGGCCCTGTAGATGATCTGTTTTTGAGCGATTCTGCGAATAAAACCATTATAAATCAAAAGAAAGACATCAACAAACTCATCCGAAGATATTTCAGCTTTGTCCATCGTTTTCCTGGTCTTGGCGGGGTGTTTCAAATATTCGTTCTCAGTCTGTTGATATGTGGCTTGCGTCATGCACTCTGTGGCGCACATCATATACTGCCTGTGTGGGCATTGCGGTCGCGTCGCGCGCACTGTGGACTCGAAACCCATTCAAGTCCACAATTTGCGGGAAAAAGTGACGGATTGTGGAGACTTGCACTCTTTCGCTCAAGTCCACAGTCAGGTTAACCAAACTTGGGAAAAGGGGTTAGGGTGGGGGTGGAGGGTTAACAAAAAGGTTAGGGCGGTATTCACAAAACTCAATTTAAGCGGGGTACTTAAGTCTGTCTTAAATCTAAGCACCCCGCTAAGATAGGTGGGGCACTTAACTTCGTATTCACAAAAGATTTAAGCGCCCCGCTTAACTTAGTGGTGTACCTAATCAATCAGTGCAAGCTCTACTCTGTCACGTCATAATGTCTCTGCGATCAAAGCAACGCAGACCACGCGCGGACGTTTCAAAAACATTCGATTACTACGCGCGTGCATCATACGCGCACACTACGCGCGTGTCGTGCACACATACGCGTGCACGTACCACAAGTAGACGACGTACGCTGTGCTATGCGGGGTTCAATGATCAGTGGCGAACAAAGACGGAAAACAAAGGTTTTTTTAAGGTCAGTAAGAATAGAAATTGAAATCTGTTGTAATCTCCCAATGTATAAATTGTTTAGGCTTTCTCTAATCAGTCATATAGCCGCTTTTCGATAACACACTGGGCAGAAAAACAATGCAATTGCAGACGGTTGACCCAGCATTAAATGCACTTAAGACAGGTTAGACCACACTTAAGTTTAAGTCTCAAAAATAAGCGGTCCACTAAAAGTAAACACGCTGTGAATACCACTTAACTTTATGATTTGACTTAAGTCTATAATTTAAGCGGGGCGCTTAAATTTCATGACTTAAGTCGTTTTTGGGGCGGTATTCACAAAACGACTTAAGTCATGAAATTTAAGCGCCCCGCTTAAATTCTAGACTTAAGTCAAATCATAAAGTTAAGTGGTATTCACAGCGCGTTTTCGTTTAGTGGCCCGCTAATTTTTGAGACTTAAACTTAAGTGTGGTCTGACCTGTCCTTTAGTGCATTTAACGCTGGGTCAACCGTCTGCAATTGCATTGTTTTTCTGCCCAGTGTGTTATCGAAAAACAGCTATATGATTGATTAGAGAACGCCTAAACAATTTAGACATTGGGAGATTACAAAAGATTTCAATTTCTATTCTTACTGACCTTAAAAAACCTTCGTTTTCCGTCTTTGTTCGCTACTAACCAATGACTACCGCATAGCACAACGTATATACGTCGTCTACCTGTGGTACGTGCACGACACGCGCGTAATGTGCGCGTATGATGCACGCGCGTAGTAATCGAATGTTTTTGAAACGTCCGCGCGTGATCTGCGCTGCTTGGATTGCAGATACTTTATGACGTGACAGAGTTAAGGGTGCACTGATTGATTAAGTACACCACTATGGTAAACGGGGCGCTTAAATCTTTTGTGAATACGAAGTTGAGTTCCCCTACTTATCTTAGCGGGGTGCTTATATTTAAGACAGACTTAAGTACCCCGCTTAGATTGAGTTTTGTGAATACCGCTCCTGGAGTGCATTTAACGCTGGGTCAACCGTCAATGCAATTGCATTGTTTTTTTGCCCAGTGTGTTATCGAAAAACGGCTATATGATTGATTAGAGAACGCCTAAACAATTTAGACATTGGGAGATTACACCAGATTTCAATTTATATTCTTAATGACTTTAGAAAGCCTTCGTTTTCAGTCTTTGTTCGCCACTGACCATTGACTACCGCATAGCACAACGTACGTCGTCTACTTGTGGTACGTGCACGCGTATATGTGCACGACACGCGCGTAATGTGCGCATATGATGCACGCGCGTAGTAATCGAATGTTTTTGAAACGTCCGTGCGTGGTCTGCGCTGCTTTGATTGTAGTATGGGCGGCCATCGGGGCAAAAAAGACGTTACCGCACGCGTATACGTTGCGGCCCGCGAAGACGTTGCGGCCCGCGTAGACGTACGTTGCGGCCCGCGTAGACGTACGTTGCGGCCCGCGTAGACGATACCGCCCGCATAGACGTTCCCGCACGCGTTGACGATACCGCCCGCGTAGTGGACAATGCCACACGCGTAGACGATACCGCACGCGTAGACGACACCGCACGCGTTGACGTTACCGCAAGCGTAGACGATACCGCCCGCATATAGTCGATACCGCCCGCATAAACGATATACCGCGCGCGCGTACAGACAAAGCCGGGAAAGACGTACTCCGGGGGCCGCGAAGACCTTACCAAGTGAAAAAGACAGAGGGCGTAATTCCACATATTCCACACAGCGATCCAATTAGACTGGTTCCCGGTCCACATATTCCACATACAACGACTGAATATGAGGACAGGCTACTGTCGTGTTTAAAATAGCACTTTAAGCATTACGTCATGCATTTATTTTTAGGAGCACATAACCGTTAATTTTCAAATCGCGCTGCGCGCTATATGGCATGAGTGTACAACAATTTGAAAGGGGTTATTCCATATTTGACCAATACAAATGTAATATATTAACCTTAAAATATTAAATATGCCCATTTTAATATACATGTACGCTAGCATCAAAAAGAAAATTCAAACCTTGTCTGCATCACCCAGTGAGCTCTATCCCACTGGGCAAAATGTTACCGATTACCGATATTACCGGATATTACCGGTAATATCACCCCGAAATTTGACTAAGTCTAAATATTACCGTGTTATTACCCAAAAGATATTACCTGGTTGGGTTACACAATTTTAATATATGGTATTTAAGGATGACAATTAAATTTGATTGATCCTCGCAGATGACAGGGACTTTTGACAGGGACTTTTTTTTTTAAAGAAAACAATTAAAATGTGGCACACCTTCTGCCGAAATTATTAAGTCCAAAATGTTACTGTTATTACCCTGTTTAAACCAACATTTTACCGAGTTACAACAGGCTAATGAAAGGTAATATGGGTAACAACGAAATGTTTGAATTGGTTATAACATTCGGAACGTGAGTAATAACAGTAAAATCATGTAAATCCCAGGAAAACACCCAAGTCCAAAATGTTACCGTTATTACTCTGTTGAAACCAATATTTTACCGAAATCGCTCGGAGATAATTTTCCCATAAATTTTACGAGTTTTATGTGATTATACTGGTTCCCGTCCACATATTCCACACAGCGATCCAATTAGTCTGGTACCCGGACCAAAAATTCTTTGACTAGACTGAATTTAAGGTCCGGCAGCCGCCAATTTCGCCATTTTGAAACAGGAGGAATTCCTCCTTTTTCAGAAGGTTCCCGAAGTTAACCGAATGCACGTCCGGTCGTCCGGACGTTACCGTTACTCGTCGGGTACATTTCGTCATTGTTTTGAGAATTTGAATTGACGTCGCGTGCCGCTGCGTGTGTATTTATGGTGATGCCACGGATTTAAAACTACGCAGTGGCTATAGTTACGGTAACCGTATCCCCACTGGGCATTTTACCCGTTATTACCCGGGTAATAACAAGTAATAACAAACGTTATTACTGGGTAATATAATATTCTTGGGTAATAACGGGGAAATAGTAGACCAATATTTCCCCGTTACAACCCGTTATTACCCTATTTACCGATATTACCAGTGGGGATGTAACCGATATTTCTTGCATTGCCACGTGATTACCGCCCGATATTACCCCATTTACCCTATATTACCAGGGAGAATGTAACCGATATTCCCTGTTATTACCACCCGGTATTACCAGGATAATTTAACTGATATTTCTTGCATTACCCTGTTATTACCACCGGGTATTGTCCTGTTTACCCAACATTACCAAGCAAAATATACTTGCATTGGCATGTTATTACCACCCGATATTACCCAATTTTCCCGATATTACCATATATCTCTTGATATATTACCGATATTATTTGCATTGCCCCATTTATGATACAAGATAATGATGACGTAATGTGCAATTATCAATTACATGTACAACTACATATATACAACTACATACGGTATAATCTCTTACATTAAGTTCCAGGGGTGGATTGCAATATAACCGTCTTAAGTCTGAGACACATCATATGTCCTAACTGAATTTATGACATCTGAGCTACGACACATTGAAAAATGCCTTGCAATATCCAAAAGTTAGGATGTCTTAGCTAAGACATAAAAGCTTGTATGTCTTTACTGTTGTGAGCGGCGTTTCAATCGCATTCGTGTGTTTGCATACCATCGCGCATGTGCATTACATTACTTGCCGGTTGTTGCTGCCGTACGTACACGTGACAGTGGCGTGAAAAACATCGTGAAAACTTTTAGAATTAACATAGGCCCAGCTTGAATCGTAATTTCCTTTCAGTGAAAACTGAGTTTAAAAAAGACAAACTGTCAAAAAATAAACTTTTGATCCTGGTCACAATGCTCCTTTTGTCTGAATTAAGCAGGAAATTTCGAAAAATGTTCTGAAGACATAACTTAGGACACATATTAGGTGTCTTAAATGTTATGTGTCCTAGGACACAAGTTAGGATACATAAATGTTTATTGCAAGGCAAAATAATCTATGATGTCTTAGTGATGTCAGAGTTAGGACGTCCTAGGAGTTAGGACATCCTATCTGTTTTTATTGCAATCCACCCGTACCCCAGGGATCTTGATATCAGTCACTGCCTCTTACTAGAATAGTAAGTACACTTGGTATATAATACTCCTTGAATTTCCTTCGTATGTAGTTACGGTTGGCGAACATTGGAAATCACATTTGTTCAACCATTTCTTGAAAATCTTACTTTTTTAGACTATAGATTGGTTTTATATACAAAAGTACATACATTCGAGATCAGGCAGTGCGTGGTTACAGTACGTAAAGCTTAAAACAATGCATTTCTCGTACAATTTATGGGAAAATTATCTCCGAGCGATTTCGGTAAAATATTGGTTTCAACAGAGTAATAACAGTAACATTTTGGACTTGGGTGTTTTCCTGGGATTTACATGATTTTACTGTTATTACTCACGTTCCGAATGTTATAACCAATTCAAACATTTCGTTGTTACCCATATTACCTTTCATTAGCCTGTTGTAACTCGGTAAAATTTTGGTTTAAACAGGGTAATAACAGTAACATTTTGGACTTAATAATTTCGGCAGAAGGTGTGCCACATTTTAATTGTTTTCTTAAAAAAAAAAAGTCCCTGTCATCTGCGAGGATCAATCAAATTTCATTGTCATCCTTAAATACCATATATTAAAATTGTGTAACCCAACCAGGTAAAATCTTTTGGGTAATAACACGGTAATATTGGTAATATTTAGACTTAGTCAAATTTCGGGGTGATATTACCGGTAATTTCCGGTAATATCGGTAATCGGTAACATTTTGCCCAGTGGGATAGAGCTCACTGGGTGATGCAGACAAGGTTTGAATTTTCTTTTTGATGCTAGCGTACATGTATATTAAAATGGGCATATTTAATATTTTAAGGTTAATATATTAAATTTGTATTGGTCAAATATGGAATAACCCCTTTCAAATTGTTGTACACTCATGCCATATAGCGCGCAGCGCGATTTGAAAATTAACGGTTATGTGCTCCTAAAAATAAATGCATGACGTAGGCCTAATGCTTAAAGTGCTATTTTAAACACGACAGTAGCCTATCCTCATATTCAGTCGTTGTATGTGGAATATGTGGACCGGGAACCAGTCTAATTGGATCGCTGTGTGGAATATGTGGACGGGAATTACGCCCTCTGTCTTTTTCACTTGGTAAGGTCTTCGCGGCCCCCGGAGTACGTCTTTCCCGGCTTTGTCTGTACGCGCGCGCGGTATATCGTTTATGCGGGCGGTATCGACTATATGCGGGCGGTATCGTCTACGCTTGCGGTAACGTCAACGCGTGCGGTGTCGTCTACGCGTGCGGTATCGTCTACGCGTGTGGCATTGTCCACTACGCGGGCGGTATCGTCAACTGAACGCGTGCGGGAACGTCTATGCGGGCGGTATCGTCTACGCGGGCCGCAACGTACGTATACGCGGGCCGCAACGTACGTCTACGCGGGCCGCAACGTACGTCTACGCGGGCCGCAACGTACGTCTACGCGGGCCGCAACGTCTGGGCCGCAACGTACGTCTACGCGCGGGCCGCAACGTCTTCGCGGGCCGCAACGTATAC
Source organism: Henricia sp. BOLD:AAB3569 (assembly GCA_037783545.1). Taxonomy (NCBI): domain Eukaryota; kingdom Metazoa; phylum Echinodermata; class Asteroidea; order Spinulosida; family Echinasteridae; genus Henricia; species Henricia sp. BOLD:AAB3569. Next base: position 72,153 of record JBBELK010000597.1, on the reverse strand, counting down.
GCGTGCGGTATCGTCTACGCGTGCGGTAACGTCTTTTTTGCCCCGATGGCCGCCCATATTGCAGAGACATTATGACGTGACAGAGTTAAGCGTGCACTGGTTGATTAAGTACACCACTAAAGCCCGCCGCACACCTTTGCGATTTACCGGCCCATCGGACACCGGACCATCGGATCCGGAAAAATCAAACAAGTTTGATTTGCTCCGGTCTATGGTGTACGGTCAGACCGGTCCGAATTGTTTCAGCGCACACCTTTCCGGTAAGTGGTCCGATGATCCGATGATCCGGTAAATCGCAAAGGTGTGCGGCGGGCTTAAGGTAAGCGGGCGCTTAAATATTGTGTGTATTAGTTGAGTGCCCCACTTATCTTAGCGGGGTGCTTAGATTTAAGACTAGACAGACTTAAGTACCCCCCCTTATATTGAGTTTTGTGAATACCGCCCCTGAGTAAAGTTTAGGAAAACATTGGGGTGGATGAGGGAAGAATTTGGAGAAAACAACGATTTTCCGACCAATTCTCTTAAGTGCACGAATACAAAGAAACGTCCACAGTGCGTACGTAATGTACACATGTGTGTTTGTGCGCGATCCATTATTGCATCGCGTTGGAACACGCACACGCAGTACACAGCGCCCATGCATTTTGGACCGCGTAGATGCGAACCAAAAATAAGTAAATCGTTTGCAAAGGATCTAAATAATTTCATTTTAACAGATTATTTTCTGGTAAAATTATATCATTTTGAGCGGAAACCTTTCATTGGACAGTTGCTAATAATTCAATCTTTTTTTAGAACTTTCCCCCTGTAAACTCGTTGATTACTTTTTGGGTTCATTGCAAATGATACACTGCTTGGGCCTTTAATATAATTCTTAGTTAGCTTATTTAATAAATCATTGTCTTTTTTGCCCCTTCAGAATACACCCAATGACCTGCAGCTATTGTCCGGCGGGCCAGCCCACCACATATTCTGCTTGCTAGGGCCGGTAGACCCAACACAGAATACACTGCCAGAAATACTATGTGTAACAGATGTTGTGTGTTTATAGGTTCTCTATGTCTGTGGTTGTAACATATTTTGATTATTTACGGTAACATGTTATAGCGCCCTCAAGAGACGACACATACTCTAGAGACGAGAATAACGTTGAATCTGAGAATATTATTATTATTATTATTATTTATTTATGCCAACAATGTACATCATAAACAAGATGGGCATAGGAGCGACAAAAGCAATAAAAATCACTGTGGTCGAGCACCTGTCTCTCCCACATCAAGTTATGAAAAAAAAGATAAATCAATAAATGTAAATACATGTATATAGGCCTAGATCATATGGTAGATATAAAAAATATACAAAAGTAAAACAAATATAGACAGAAATATAAATTGCACAGTTTAAGAATACTAATTACATTGATCTGATGTGATACTTGATAGAAAAGCAACATACCTTGAAATAACATAGAACTATAGATATTTGACAATGGCACTGGAGGCAACTGTTGCAAGAACTTAAGCTGATAAAAAAGCGACTAAAGGGCTGCAGAAACATGTAAATATGAGCTGTAAATTTGGTCAAAAATCAATAAAACAATGTAAAGTGAAAAAAAGTTGACTAAAATAATGCAGTTTAAGATAACTAATTACATAGCTACATGAACTTGTGTCTGATTAGACACTAAATACAAAAAAATACTTTAATCCTAGATACAATGAAATAAAAACAAGATGAATGGTTGCACATACCGGTAATTGAGGAGAAAATTGCATGAGATTAAACATTTACATTTAGCACAGATTTAGGTACGAGTTTTTCGAAAAAAATGCTGTTAAGAAAAGAAAGAAAAAAACAAACCAAAAAAGTCTACAGATCGGGTAAAGAACAGTGTTTTTCAATGTTACAATAAAACTTGAGAAAGGCTGCAAGACTAAGGCATTACGAACATGTTCAGGGAGATTAGACCAGAGGCGAGGAAATTGATGCTTACAAGATAAATGTAGGGTTTGGGTTCTGGCTTGGAGATGATTAAACGTTACAACTTCTGTACGTCTAGGATTTACAGTTACTTTATGGGGCATACGGTCAAAAGCCTTACTCATGTCTAGAAACACGGCATCAATTCTCGGAGGCTTTCGCTGATCGAGCTCTGCTGCCCATGTCTGATAAACATTAAGTAGTTGTGTGACACAAGATCTACGGGGGATAAATCCATGTTGGTTGGGAGAAATAAGGCAGTTATTTTCCAAGTGACCTAAAACAGAATTAGAAATTACTCTTTCCATAATTTTGCAATTCCAGTATCTGCAATTTTGCACACGGTTGAAGTTGAAGCAACAGGTCGGTAATTATTTAAAGAACAAAATCACCTGATTTAAAAACGGGTGTGATATTTGCTGATTTTCAGGCCAGGGGAAGGCGGCCGCACCTGATGGAAGTGGTGAAAATTCTGCAAAGAACTGATGCGATTGGGTCCACACTACTACGCAAGAATCTTACACCAATCCCATCAGGCCCAGGAGCCTTCCCCAGTGACAAGGAAGAAACAATGCGATGAATAGCACCTGCTGTGAAATGTACATGGGAGAGACCGTCAATGGCGAAATCACTAAATGGCGGATAATCTGGAACACAGCCTGGTTTTGAGAAAACCGAAGAAAAATACATGTTAAATGTAGTGGCTATTTCATGAGGATCAGTGAGTGTAGTATTACCATGCTTAAGAGACAAGGGAGTATAGATTATTGTTTCTTACTTCTAACAAAGGCCCAGAATCTCTTTCTGTTATCATTACATAGGAATAAATTATCTACATAGGTTTTGTATGCTTCACGTGTCACCGGCTTTAGCTGATTGCGAACAGTTTTATAGCTTTTCCAGTCTTCGAGAGAATGAGAGGTTTTCGCTTTCTTGAAGAGCCTGCGTTTTAGTCGACTAAGACGTTTCATTTCCGTTGTGACCCAAGGGCAGTTTCTTAGTCTTCTAGAATTTACTGATTTCTTCGGAAGCGCGTCTTTAACTGCTGCATCCACGACGTCTACGAAACCTTCCCAAGATGCATTGATGTCACCAGCATCTAGAAACAAGTCCCATGGTGCGTAGGTGAGAAGAGCGTTCAAGTGGTCGACCGAGGGCTGGTTATATGAAACAAATTGTCTAACTATAACTGTTGGAGGTGGAGGGGTTCGACAGTTTTGCGAGATTAGTTTGGGCAATTCTACCCCTGCGAGCCTGAATTTTGCGTGTATGAGTCAGAGAAGGCATGAAGGTATGGACGTTGTTTCTTAAATCTTGCTTTATTGTAAGTTAAATTAAGTAAATTAAAGACAGTTTATTAGCTAAAAACCGGGCGTTGGTTAAATTATATGAGTTTGGTATATTTGTCTTTAACCAGGGGTTGGTTAAGAAATATTCTGCTTTCTGGTTGGGTAAACTGCGAGTTGTGTAAAAAATAAGATAAGAGGGCTGTATTTTAACCAACTATGGTAAAAACGTTGACCCCACGCAAAGCGAAGTTGGTTTAAAAAAATCGCCCAACCATGTCACGTGGTGTCCAGCGAAAGCTGCCATTGGTGAATGGCAGTTTGCCAGTGCAGCATTTTTTCACGCGTCGCGTCGTTGTCGATGTCGATGTAAAAACGTTGTGTGTGCATACACGCACGCATATATCTACACACAAAATGGCGAAAGTTCACGGACAGATTAGCGGTGTTTCTGAGCCAAATTTACGGTTATTTGAAGGTAAGCCTGTCTCGTTTAATCGTCTGGTATTTCGGTAGACTGTGTGGATACATTAGTGGTTGCTAGCAGAAAGATTTGGCAGACCTTTTCGAGGGTTTAAGCCGACATGGACGTGCTATTTTTGTTTAACCATACACGCACGGCATGCACGGCTAATCGGTTAAAAATGTTAACCAACCACGTATTAAATTTTAACCAACCTGGCTTGGTTAAGGTTTTAACCAACTGTTGGGATGTTCACCTGGTAATACATGGTTGGTTAAAATGTTTAACCAAGTTGGTTAAAATGTTTAACCAACGTTCTGAGAGTGCTTAAAGAACGACTGCGTTTCTTTTTGACACTTGACGCACAAGTCGACATCTTTACCATTTCTCCGTCTTTTATTTGGTTTAGGCAACTCGCAGGTACATTTTGACGGGTCTTGTTTTCTGATTGGATACTCACAAATCCAACAATTTTTTTGATCTTTAAATTTTGTCTCGTCTTCTTTCGTGTAAATCATATTTTGGGCATTTTCCTTTTCAAAAAGTTTGTTTATATCGGCTTCTTCTACTTGTAAATTTGTGAGCAATTGTTCAACCGCGTTTTCGCCCCTATAATATTGTTTACTCATTAGATGCCCGTCGTGTCTGACGACGTAAGACCACCCGCAAGCCACGTGTTTTTGCGTTTTGATGGTCGCGTTGCCCGCTTTTTCTTGGTGAGGTACTATCAGAGATTCAAAGTCTGCGTAAATTACAAAAGTAGTTGGCATCTTATGCTGCGTGTTTTTAAATTGTATAATGTCTCTTCTACGATTATACCTGTCTAGTTCCGTTGACGGCCTGACTATCCTACTAGCCTTTTGTTTAACGCCGCAGCAATCAATCTTATGCTTGTCTAATATCGTTTGACTACTATAATGCTGCAGACAGCGAGGACAAACGGTTTTTTTTTATGTTTGGTCTTACTGAATAGTAGTTTATTTAGATTTTTGATCCAGTAGTAATATAAATTGTTGACTGGTGTGGTGTGGGATATGGAGTTTTAACACCCGAGGGAGCTCATAGCACCCGAGGCAACGCCGAGGGTGCTATGAGCTCCCTGTTATATCCCGTCTCATGGTCTCCGTACAGCATAATAATATCGTTTCTATTATTTGGAATGTTAAAATTGTAAAAACAATTCGTCTCTGCACTTTCGCTAGTCTTCGGACTACTACCTGTGCGTGTGTAACATTGCGAAAGTAGCACGCGCACAGCGTGTGGAATAATGCGATGTGCGCGCGTGCGCGTTGTGCGCCTCTAGCGGGCGTAACACGCGGTTTCTTTTACTAATGGAGCCTCATACAGCGCGTTACGCGTGCTATGGACAGGGGCAAGAACACGCATAGTACGGCCGGGTGATATGAAGTTATATTCGCATACGGCAGGGTGATATGAGTTTTTATCACATGGACATGTGACCGTTCTGGACCAATTAAACTGCAGTATACCAAGACGGGGTATAACGATGATTTTTATCGCCGCCTGAGTATCGCCCGACTCGCTTTCCGTAATGTATAGCGGGTATATGCCATTCTTTTCGTCGTAACCAAACACGTTAATGTTTAAGTCGTTTTGTTTTTCAATCTTAGAGACTTGGCTTATAGGCGTCGTGAAAGTTACGCCTCTAAAATTTAAACCGTCGTTTTTTTTTGTAAATTTCTATCCTCGGGTACCTTATATAATACGTTGGCTCATTCATTACGCTTGTTTTTACTTTATCTTTAAATTTGCCTAGAGCCGCCCTCAAAGACCAGCGTATACACTCGTTGTCAGTGTTTTTCACGTTGATGGCGGCCTTTTTATATCTGATGTAGTCCGGTAATTCTATGTAAGAGCTACCCCTGATTGGCTTGTACTCTGTAAAGTTTATATACAGCGTGTTTAGCTTAAACACAGACCATCCACTCTTTTCAGTTTGAAATTCTTCTAGTTTTACATTCAAATGTGCTATAGGGCCTATTACTATTCAACGCCGACCTAATTTCGCTATTATTTAAAACCAGTTTCTCCTTGCGTGTTTATTTTTTCAAGAGTTACACGTAATCCCAACTGAAAATTGTAATTTGGTTTGTTCCGTATAATTTCGGCCATTTTATTTCTATTCTTAGTTTTGTTGTCTCTGAAGAAATTTACGTAGTCTACATTCGCCCGATCAATGTTAATTTCATAGTTTTGAATGACGTTGGCAAAGCGTCTATAGGCGCTGCACCATCAAAGTCGACTGGCTTTATGTTCTCGCGGTGTAGCGGCTTCCAGTAATTTCTTATCGAATCTAAATAATCCTTTTTCATATACTTGTTGTTTTTACCCGTGGGCTTCAACCTTATTTATGTTATACTTGTTGATGAGTGATATTAGATTTTAAATTCATCCGCGTAACGCTTGACCGTTTTTAGTAGTTGTTTTATCGACCCAATTTTATCGACGCCGTCGACTACGGCCGGTAGATTTTCATCGTTAATAAATTCAGGGAGACGTTTTTTATTCCATCTAGCATATGCCGTCGGCTTGTGTCCAGTTTCCATTTTATATATAGAAAAGATAATCTTATAGTTATTTTTTAAAAAAATTATAATTTTTTAGGCAGTCAAAAACCCAATTATAGTTGGGTTTTATACCTGGATAACATCCCCTTTTAAAAATATTTTTTAAAAAATCGGTGGGGGCCAAATTTGCGACTCGTAAGCAATGCGCGCATGCCAAATTCGTGCCACGAAATACGCAGCTCCATGCCTTTGCTATGGAGCTGCGTATATTTCGTGGCACGAATTTGGCGCGCGCGCATTGCTGACTAGCTTGTGCCTTTAATATGCTAAAAGGAATGAAAAATGAAAGAAAGATGTTATCCGAGAAGTTTAAGACTGGTGTAATTTTCGTGTTTCGCATGATTAGCGTCTGGAGGTGAAGGCCTACATGTACTGAGGTGGTTTCTTTCATATGCACGCTAATTAGTATCTACTTGACCGGACTAATTTAGTTTTTGTTTCCAGGTTTCTTCTCCAAAATACAAAACAAAATGGGAATGCAGGAACATTTATTTACAAATGTTGGGATATTACCATGGGCTAATACAAAGTCACCATATAACATTAAATGGGCTTAACATTGAACGGGCGGTGCTGCACAACATTTTAAGCGTAAATTGGCTTCCGGGAAAAGATGTACAATTAAATTGAACACAGATAACGAAAAGTAACATTATATGTTGCAGATTCTATGGTTTTAAAACCTATGTATTTGACCTCTGGGCGCTCTCCAATGGTACGCTGAGCGAATGGCAGCAGATTGCCTTCATGTCCCATGGCTATATTCCCAGTAGCAACGTCGTATGTCAGCCAGAAGCTGCGAAACTCATCCGGGCTGAGTACATAGGGAGTAATGACGGCCCTCGATAAGCTGACGCCGAAGTCGCCATAAAAATTAAAGTATAACCTTTGACTGAATTTAGAATCGATGACGACGACGATGGTCTCTTTTGGAGGTTGGGGGCTTAGGATAATACGGGCCTCTTTCTGGCCCTGGATGCTTAGGGCGATTCTCTTGACATTGACGGCCGAGGGATGAAACTTCACTTCAGTCCCCGTCACCACCGTCTCGCATTCTAAAGAACAAGTATTTGGCAGAAATATATTGGTAGATTACCAAAATATCATGTGGGCAATTGGAAGAGTATTAAACAAAAAACTAATCACACCTTGCATGATCCTCCAAGGTCAGCGCTAAATCGCGGAAGGTACTCGAACGCAGTGGCTTCTATACGTCCGCAATGCATGGTGCTTTTTCTTCGGATATTATATGTATCGCCGCAAATCCGCGAAAATCTGAGAGTATTCTCTCGTCTATATCAACACCCACACTGTTAAAAAAAATCTGTTCATTTACAGTACATTCATATGTCAATTGGCATTACATATAGCGTATACTGTTTTTGAACAGTATCTTCTTCTTGTTTGTTTTCTCTGTTTGCATACAGTAGACTTTACTGTTGTTTGGAATTGTAAATATACAGAAGTTTCTTCTGTTTTTCAACAGACGACTAAGTGTTCATTTTGTGCATGGTTTTGTTCCTGAACATAGCCTTCTGTCCAGAAACAACTCTGTGTAACTGAACGAAGCATATGGGTTATTGACGACTGTTTCTTGTTGTAGACGTTTGAGTGTGGATATGCACAGTTTTCCCCTCACGTTTTGTGTTGGAGATGCACCATCACCTCGTGGAAAATAAGTCAGTATTTTCCTTCCAATTTCGTATAGCTTTTATTTGCATGCTGAGATGTAGTGGAGGGTGAACACAACGATCAGTATACCGGGGATTTAACTTGGCTCATTAAAATACAGGAATACCATGAATTCAGGGGCAATTGCCGTCTGAATCCATTGTATTTCTGTACTATGAGGCAGGCCGCTCGCTCCTGTATACCCCACTGCAGGCACTATAGCACTGCACTACATTACAAATAACACGCAAATAAAAACAACAAATGTAAGAGAAATACTGACTTGCCTTTCACGACATGTAGAGCAGCTACTTAACGTTTAAATCAGCACTTCACTGAGGAATTTCCAGTACACATTTCGGCATGAAATGCCTGGCAAAAGCTGTCGTTTTCAGACAATAAATTGCACGTCCAACTGCATGCACGGTGCAGTTAATGACTGAATTTTGCTTTTGTCATTTCCCGCGCGCGACAGCGTATACATTGGTACTCGCTATCAACGCCGCACAGTTGCTGCCGCGTACCAGGGAACATGGGCGGAACAAATGAGTATTTAAAGTGTTTTGTTCCTGAACAAAACTGTAATTTAACGGCATATCGTCTGTAATCAAACATAAACATATTTTTTAAATGTACACAGACGGAAGAATGTTTGTGCAATAAGTACAAATTCCAAAAACAGTAAAAGTTACTGTTCGTTTTTGACTTTTTCAACAGAAAAACCCTTCTAATGAAACCTGCTGGCAGATTTGTCTACAAATCTGAAAATACAGTATGTAAATAGTGTTCGTAGGACATTGTTTTCCATCAAGAAGAGAAACCAACCGCGAATGACAAAAGCAACTCGCACTTCACGCTGGTTTCTACAGCTGAAAATAAAACTAACTCGAAGACCACGTGATTTTCTGGAACCGAAATCTGGTACCAGAAAATCACATGACCTTGGTTTCTTTGACATATGCTCAAAAACGGCCAAATTTGATGGTTTCTTTTCATGATCTATTTAGTTCATTTCTGAAAGACTTTTAAGAATCTTGTATTGGTCCATTTCGAGCCCAACAAAGCCGGTGTTCCCTTTAAGCCGTCTGTATTGGTCCGTGGAGCGATTCACACGCAAACGGATGAAAAAAGCATGTTAATTGTTTTGAATTATTTAGGCCTACTGCACAGGAAATGAAATCCATTGGTAACTTGTCTAAAAAGACCAGTTGCGTGTTAAGCGGGCCTCCCACTGCGATATTTGCCACGAATTTTCTACGATTGAGTACGATTTGGTATACGAGAGTGTGTAGAGTTTATAGACAGCCTCTGGTAATTGTACCAAATCGTATAAATTCGTAGGAAATTCGTGGCTAAAATCGCAGTGTGAGGTCCGCCTTATAATTGCATAAATCCTATACTCCCGCCTTATATTTGCATAAATCATAGAATCTCGCCTTCGAGTCTATGGCACTCGACAATAAAAGAGTGAAGCACCAGATTACCTGGCAAATCGGTATGTTTCTAAGTGATGCTCGCTGGTACATGTTACATATAAAATTACCTGTTGATTTAACATGTTGAAACATGTACCCGTTATGAAATTTCGTCAAAATGACGAAATAGGCCTTATGTAACTTACAATTAATGTCAACTTTGAAAGCTGGCACGTTTCCAAACTGCAACTAGAGGTACGTCTGTTCTTTGAACACATCGTAGGGCTTTTTTTTATTTTTCAAAACATTTAATTGAATGTATTTTATATAAATGATGTCATCGTAGTTTTGACTAAATAAGCATGTTTCGTGGTGTACAAGGTATATAATCACCAAAGAGTTATATAGAAAACTAGAGTGCGCACTTCCAATACACATTTCCACATATACTGACCTTATTAGTAATTTGCGCAAACAGCCATGGAGATAAACTTTTAGACAATTGTTTTCATATCCGTCAATTGAGTGAGTTTAACCGATGGCGTGACCACAAGTTAATTTACCTTGTATGGTTGCACACAAGTAAATAGGGCCCACATAGGAACCAATGCTAAATGCCCAATTTTCAAAAATCATTTAAAAATACTCACAACTCTCTCAGCGTCTGGAGACAACAACCAAAATACTCATTGAAATCTCATCAAAAAGTCACATTCGCTACTGGGGAAAATAGGGCAACCTTTACGAGGTACGTTCTCCAAAATGTTTGTAGTTGGAAGAAAAAATACCCCACATCACGATGGTGGCCAGTTTCCCAACAAGACCACACTTGTTCAGCTCGCAATTCTCTCTAATATAGAAGAATTTGAGTTCATGAGCTCGCGCACGGATCTCTGCCTATTTACTTGGGTGCACCCGTATATAAGCCGAAGTGTGACGTGTTGCCATGGTGGTTCCTACACATCACGGCCGTCGGAAAAAAAGTACCGAGCAAGTTCGGGCGGGCGACTATAGTTAACCAGACCATTGTCGATACGGAGCATACAACTCTATGATACGGAGCAAGCTCGGGCGGGCGACTATAGTTAACTAGACTAACCTACCCCCGGGGCTTGGTTCCTCTAGTCAGACTAGCTAGTCAAACCACGCAGCGTTCGGGTGGCATCTACATCCTATGGTTTAGTATATAACTATAGTCGCCCGCCCGCTCCTAGATGTCACCCGAACGCTGCGTGGTTTGACTAGCTAGTCTGACTCGAGGAACTAAGCTCCGGGAGTAGGTTAGTCTAGTTAACTGTAGTCGCCCGCCCGAACTTGCTTACCATTGCAAGAAAAAAAACAGACACGGTTTTTAGTGTAGAGCCATTGCCTACGCACTATGCTGGCCTTGCGTTCCTCACCAAAATACAGTAGTACCATTTCAGGGGCCACTTAACTATCGTTTTCGTGCAATTTAGGTTGATGACAATGTTCCTTACCTGTTGTAACCTCAGATGGTTTTGTTGTTACGGCAACCGTCGCTTCCGTCGTTTTCTTTTCCGTGTCTGAAAGAGCAAAATACCATTTTGGATTGGACCATTTTGCAAGTACCCTACAAATTCACCGGTTCAGATTTCCAGAAAATGGATTTCGTTGTAACCTAAAAATCATATAAAATACTATCCATAAACATGACATTTGCAATCTCCAATTTGGATGTGGAAGCAAAAAGGTTGGTGTATTCACTGCACTGTTTTATAAAACCGATAAATTAATTTACAAAACATGAGATTTTCTTTACGCCACGATATCCTTGAAAATATACGGATTGAAGAAAAATATGACAAACTATATGGTATCAAAATCTCAACACCCATGGGAAAAATGGGGGCTCAAAATTTCGCCCCAAAACCATTTCGCTCCGAACCACTTCACCCTGAACCACGGCCTGTGCACAAAGTGTTTTTGAAGCCAAGTGGTGTAAGGGCGAAGTGGTTTTGAGGCCAGGTGGCTTTTGGGGAGAAGTAGGACGAAAAATAATTGTTTTGCTCATGTCTCAAAGACTATAGCACTTCAGACAAAACCATCTCAGACAAAACCATTTCAGGGGAGGTTTACTACCGTCATCATGTTTATATTCTGTAAGTTATGTGTAAATCTGGGAACATTTTGGATTTTCGAGATTACCAATGATGTGTTCTAACTTTAAAAAGCCCTAATAGTAAATTCATAGACATAGGACGCACTTACATGTGATATACAAAAAGTGTCGGTATCAATTTTGATTATTAAACCAACCCTTCACCCACAACAACTATACAAAAGCAACTTCCTTCCCCAAGTCATGACACAATTGGAAACTATAGTCACAATTAACACTGTAGATTGAATTAAATTAAAAAAACTTAATGTTTCAATAAAAAAATAAACTTCTTTAACATAAAGATAAAAACCAGCAGGTGAATTCAAAAAGTAACCGGATTTCATTAATAAGTGTAATGGTATTGCACTGTCTCTCAACCTGTTTGTGCGATATCATATTTGCGGCACGAACAGTACAGAAGCATAGCAAGGGAACAGGTGCCGATAATGTGGTGACTGGTACATGAGTCTTTCCACAGTAAAGGGGGCAACACAGACCACATTTTTGAGGAAATACCTTTGTCTGGTCTCAAAATAAAAGAAATAAGTTTCAGTTGTTCTGAAGAGATAACTTACGAATAGTTACAAATAGTGTGACAACATGCCTTTCTAAAAAACCCTGGACGGCCTAAAATGTAACACAACTAGTGTCCGTCCCGGTTACGAGCGTATATTGGAAATTTGAACACAGGGTTTTTAGAGAGGCATGTTGTCACACTATTTGTAACCATTTTTGGGCCTAAGTTATCTCTTTGTAGAACAACCTAAACTTATTTGTTTTTATTTTGAGACCAGCCAAATGTATTTTCTTCGAAAATGTGGTCTGTGTTGCCAAAATGCTCCTTTACTGTAGAAAGACTCGCATATTCTTTGCAAATACAGTACATAAGTGTTTACCTCGTGCCGCAAGACTATCCATGTTCAAGGATTGGTACCGCTCCCCTATGCCCTATATAGGATAATTCTGGATCGATTCTTTGACGCGTGCTCAACCGTAATACCTGCTGACCATACAGGTGCCGCATACTGGGCACATTTTCGTAGCAACATGTGTAGTTTTCTGTTTGCATTTGAGAACCTCATCAATGTGGGTAATCCGCTTAAAGGGAATTACATGCAAAACAACTGTATGCCTAGTCTTTGCTTCATATGATGGATTACATGTACTTGTTTAACAAGCCATTAACAATTTTTCTAAATGTAAAATCAATAAAAGGTAGCCTTTTTTAACTTTGATGATTTCATTGCAGTAAATCACAGAAAGAGTGCGCTGTTTGGGGTGCATCACTTCAGGAAGACACAAGGGAAAATTAAAGTAAAAACTTCAAGTTGGAGTTGTGGAAAATTGCTGCAGTTTCTACCCCAGTTTTGTCATGGCTTACAACAGGCAACATGTAAAACAAACTCAAACATCCATGGATTACAAGTTTCAGCAAGTCTGAGAAAAAAGTGGAATATATTGTGTGCATAGCTGAATGTGATTTTCCTGTGTTTGCCTCTTGTGACATCACAACCTTGCTCATGAATATGCGTATTACATTAGCATAAAAGCTGAACCCCACGGCAAACAAGCTTTAAAATATAATTTTTACGACTGTAACTGAGTTATCACAGGCGGATGTCGCCTTGGGAGAATATTTTTTTATAGCATAGATTTCATTGATAACAATCCTTAATCATGGCCCTTCAAGGTCGTTATGAATATGTACGCCGAGTATTTGGTAATGCATTCAACGCGTTTCAATTCCTGGTTACAAATAGTGACGGTTGAACAGCATCCTCTTAAAACAGTGTCCCTTTAACGCACTCCCAATTCCCCATTACCTTTGCCCGATGGTCTCCGGAAGTGTGGCCCAACGCGAGACTTACACCGTCTATTGACAACCCCCTCCCCCCGAATCCCAATCCCAATCCTACAGGCATTCGTATTCGGATTAAAATAAGGTATGGTAGGTGCTTGTCAAAATCCGGTGAGATTCGGATTGGGTGCATGGGTGGTTATATTTGAGTTTGGATTGGGATTTGTGGTGGTTGGGTTGTCTTACTTGTGTGTATGGGTGTGTGCATGCATGGTCATACACTATGAGCAACTAACAATGGAAATTGGGCACAAACCATTGTTATTAACAATGGTGTGTGCCCAATTTCAATTGTTAGTTGCTCATAGGGATATCCGCTTCGATTGGAATTGGGATTCGGGGTGGAGGAGGCTGGTAGAGGTTGCTATGGCAACAGCCAAATTTATATTTTTGCCATTTTTTCACTTTTTTAAGAGTGAAATTTGCATATTTTCAAAACTGCGTCACCAATAAACAAGATATAGAAAATAATTGTCTTTAAAAGTTATTGATAGGTGCATGGGTCTTTTCAGACTGCACTGCATGTATAAAAATAGTCACCAGGTATTTGGGTGGGTTATATCATTTATTTCAAATAGGGGTGTTTTTAAAACTTTTTTTAGTATGAAAATATATAATTTTTGACAGCTCATAACCCATATGGTAGTGCTCCAATTTCATTATCGACCACATATTGTTGCTATGAGACATTGGTCTTGTGGAATTTTTAAAAAACAGATGGGGAAAAATACTTTATTGTTCGCAGTGTTGCCAGACATTTTCCAATTTGTTTTAATTTTGGTGCAAGGCTAATGCCTAGGTCACATTTGCTCTACGGCTAGGATACGGCGGCCGTAGCCCCCGAAATCGAGAGATACCTGCGGCGGCCGCAGAGGATCTGCGGTGGCCTCAGGGTCGCCCTACGGCGTATCCCTATTTTTCACAGGCCGTAGGGGTCGCCGTGGGATTATAGCGCGGGATTAGAACTTGTTTTCATTCTAGGTTCGCCGTAGCAATTAAACACGCCATAGCCATGCCGTAGTGCGGTTCCCGGCGACCATACGCCTTGCGTTTACCGTGCGGCTGCCCTAGGGTCTTATGAATTTCAATTGACTTTTGCGGACCCCGCAGGATTTCCAAGGGCGCCCTATGGCAGCCTTATGGAGGCCCTACGGTGCCCGTACGGTGGCCCCCGTGGCAGTCTGCGCCGTGCGTGGAGCGGGTATATATACTAGTTTTTTATATGTACATTATCTCTCTGGCCGCACAATGGTCTCCCTGCGGCCGCCTTGCGGCTACCTTGCGTCTGCCTTGGTATTTGTCTAAAACCTACGGCCGCCGCAGGGACGCCCTAAGGCGACCGTGCGTCATCACTTCAAAGGCCGTACGGCAGCCGCAGGTTTTATGTCTCCACAAATTCAAAATACGCCGTGCGGCTACCCTAAAGCCGTGGTCCCAACCCGTCGTACTTGCAAGTGCGTGCTGTCTACTTGCAAAAACGTGGGCAGAATTTGGGGATCCGTACGTGGTGAGTACCGCCTCAGTACGGATTTGGGAGCACGCAGACACGCCGTAGCACTTTTAGTGCACAAGGAACTTTCGCTGCGTTCGGGCTACGGATTCACCCCCAGTACGGGCGACGCACGTGCCCTCTGCAGCCAATGAGCGCACAACGCACTGACCTCCGTGAGTCTTTTAAATTTTTAAATTTTTAATTTAAATTTTTCCCACGGTTAGTTGCTCTGCGGACGGCGCACTTAGCACGTGCGTGCTGCGCACGTGATAAGTGCGTGGTCCGTGCTTACTCGGCACTTCCCCAGTTCAACTGTCAAATGAGCACGCAGAACTCACGTGGACCGTACCGAGTAAGCTCGTTGTGTGCACTGATTTTTGCAGTATATATAAAATTCCGAGGCAGCAGCAGCTGGGACTTCTGGAGAACCTCGGAAGGTCCTTCTATATATACCCACCCGACATGGGGCGGAAAAAACGTGGCGGCCGTGGCATCCCCAAAAAACGTACGGACTAAAAACACGCACGCTGGGTTGTGACCGGCGCTTTAGGCATAAGTAATAGGCGACATTTTTAAAAAGTGACAAAAAGAGGCATTTTTAAGTAGAAGGTCGTAACATGTCGATTTAATCTAATTTCGGGGTGCTGAATCTAAAAATGACAGTCATGAAGTTGTATTTTAAGTTAAAGGGGTATTTGTGGACCAAAAATGCCAGAAATTGGTTAAAAAACACGAGTTTTTGTGCAAAACAACCAAATAATGTTTTCTCAAATAGAACATGGTTACATGCCATAACATGCCACTCTTTACGGTCACTTCGCCCCAAAACCATTTCGCCCCGAACCACTTCAGAATCACCCTGAACCACGGCCTGTGCACCAAGTGTTTTTGAAGCCAAGTGGTGTAAGGGCGATGTGGTTTTGAGGCAAGGTGGCTTTTGGGGAGAAGTGGGACGAAAAATAATTGTTTTGCTCATTTCTCAAAGACTATAGCACTTTAGACAAAACCATTTCAGGGGAAGTTTACTACCGTCATCATGTTTATATTCTTTCGTGAGTTTAACCGATGGCGTGACCACAAGTTCATTTACCTTGTATAGACAGCCGAAGTGTGACGTGTTGCCATGGTGTTTCCTAAACATCACGGCCGTCGGAAAAAGTACCATTGCAAAAAACACAGACACGGTTGTTAGTGTAGAGCCATTGCCTCTGCACTATGCTGGCCTTGCGTTTCTTGCCAAAAACAGTAATACCATTTCAGGGGCCACTTAACTAGCTTTTTCGTGCAATTTAGGTTGATGACAATGTTCCTTACCCGTTGTAACCTCGGGTGGTTTTGTTGTTACGGCAACCGTCGCTTTCGTTGTTTCCATTTCCATGTCTGAAAGAGCAAAATACCATTTTGGATTGGACCATTTTGCTATATAGTACCCTTCAAATTCACCTGTGTTCAGATTTCCAGAAAATGGATTTCGTTGTAACCTAAAAATCATATAAAATACTATCCATAAACATGACTTTTGCAATCTCCAATTTGGATGAGGGAAAAAAAGGTAATCACTGCACTGTTTTATAAAACCGATAAATTAATTTACAAAACATGACATTTCCTTTACGCCACGATATCCTTGAAAATATACGGATTCAAGTGCACGAAATTTCAGAATGGTATTGAAAACAATATGACAAACGATATGGTATCAAAATATCAGCACCCAGGGGAAAAATGGGGGCTCAAAAACGCAATCTGGACTCGCTCTTTTAATTGCGGCAGAATTATGGTAAGTAAAATACATTTCAACTAAGCAGAACGCATGATTGGTAAACCATTACAAATGGTTTTATCTCCCTGTGTGATTGTGAATGATTAAAACCAACCTGAGCAAAAAACAGCTCCGTACTTTGTCTTTACGGTCACTTCGCCCCAGAACCATTTCGCCCCGAAGTGTTTTTGAAGCCAAGTGGTGTAAGAGCGAAGTGGTTTTGAGGCAAGGTGGCTTTTGGGGAGAAGTGGGACGAAAAATAATTGTTTTGCTCATTACTCAAAGACTATAGCACTTTAGACAAAACCATTTCAGGGGAAGTTTACTACCGTCATCATGTTTATATTCTTTCGTGAGTTTAACCGATGGCGTGATCACAAGTTCCATTTTACCTTGTATAGACAGCCGAAGTGTGACGTGTTGCCATGGTGGTTCCTAAACATAACGGTGTCGGAAAAAGTACCATTGCAAAATACACAGACACGGTTTTTAGTGTAGAGCCATTGCCTCTGCACTATGCTGGCCTTGCGTTTCTCGCCAAAATACAGTAATACCATTTCAGGGGCCACTTAACTAGCTTTTTCGTGCAATTTAGCTTGATGACAATGTTCCTTACCTGTTGTAACCTCGGATGGTTTTGTTGTTACGGCAACTGTCGCTTTCGTTGTTTCCATTTCCGTGTCTGAAAGAGCAAAATACCATTTTGAATTGGACCAATTTGCAAGTACCCTACAAATTCACCTGTTCAGATTTCCAGAAAATGGATTTCGTTGTAACCTAAAAATCATATAAAATACTATCCATAAACATGACTTTTGCAATCTCCAATTCGGATGTGGAAGCAAAAAGGTAATCACTGCACTGTTTTATAAAACCGATAAATTAATTTACAAAACATGACATTTTCTTTACGCCACGATATCCTTGAAAATATACGGATTGAAGTGCACGAAATTTCAGAATGGTATTGAGAACAATATGACAAACGATATGGTATCAAAATCTCAACACCCATGGGAAAAATGGGGGTTAAAAAACGTAATCTGGACTCGCTCTTTTAATTGCGGCAGAATTATGGTAAGTAACATACATTTCAACTAAGCAGAACGCATGATTGGTAAACCATTACTAACAAATGGTTTTATCTCCCTGTGTGATTGTGAATGATTAAAACCAACCTGAGCAAAAAACAGCTCCGTACTTTGTCTTTACGGTCACTTCGCCCCAGAACCATTTCGCCCCGAAGTGTTTTTGAAGCCAAGTGGTGTAAGGGCGAAGTGGTTTTGAGGCAAGGTGGCTTTTGGGGAGAAGTGGGACGAAAAATAATTGTTTTGCTCATTTCTCAAAGACTATAGCACTTTAGACAAAACCATTTCAGGGGAAGTTTACTACCGTTTTCATGTTTATATTCTTTCGTGAGTTTAACCGATGGCGTGACCACAAGTTCATTTACCTTGTATAGACAGCCGAAGTGTGACGTGTTGTTATGGTGGTTCCTAAACATAACGGTGTCGGAAAAAGTACCATTGCAAAATACACAGACACGGTTTTTAGTGTAGAGCCATTGCCTCTGCACTATGCTGGCCTTGCGTTTCTCGCCAAAATACAGTAATACCATTTCAGGGGCCACTTAACTAGCTTTTTCGTGCAATTTAGCTTGATGACAATGTTCCTTACCTGTTGTAACCTCGGATGGTTTTGTTGTTACGGCAACTGTCGCTTTCGTTGTTTCCATTTCCGTGTCTAAAAGAGCAAAATACCATTTTGAATTGGACCAATTTGCAAGTACCCTACAAATTCACCTGTTCAGATTTCCAGAAAATGGATTTCGTTGTAACCTAAAAATCATATAAAATACTATCCATAAACATGACTTTTGCAATCTCCAATTCGGATGTGGAAGCAAAAAGGTAATCACTGCACTGTTTTATAAAACCGATAAATTAATTTACAAAACATGACATTTTCTTCACGCCACGATATCCTTGAAAATATACGGATTGAAGTGCACGAAATTTCAGAATGGTATTGAGAACAATATGACAAACGATATGGTATCAAAATCTCAACACCCATGGGAAAAATGGGGGTTAAAAAACGTAATCTGGACTCGCTCTTTTAATTGCGGCAGAATTATGGTAAGTAACATACATTTCAACTAAGCAGAACGCATGATTGGTAAACCATTACTAACAAATGGTTTTATCTCCCTGTGTGATTGTGAATGATTAAAACCAACCTGAGCAAAAAACAGCTCCGTACTTTGTCTTTACGGTCACTTCGCCCCAGAACCATTTCGCCCCGAAGTGTTTTTGAAGCCAAGTGGTGTAAGGGCGAAGTGGTTTTGAGGCAAGGTGGCTTTTGGGGAGAAGTGGGACGAAAAATAATTGTTTTGCTCATTTCTCAAAGACTATAGCACTTTAGACAAAACCATTTCAGGGGAAGTTTACTACCGTTTTCATGTTTATATTCTTTCGTGAGTTTAACCGATGGCGTGACCACAAGTTCATTTACCTTGTATAGACAGCCGAAGTGTGACGTGTTGTTATGGTGGTTCCTAAACATCACGGCCGTCGGAAAAGGTACCATTGCAAACAACACAGACACGGTTTTTAGTGTAGAGCCATTGCCTCTGCACTATGCTGGCCTTGCGTTTCTCGCCAAAATACAGTAATACCATTTCAGGGGCCACTTAACTAGCTTTTTCGTGCAATTTAGGTTGATGACAATGTTCCTTACCTGTTGTAACCTCGGATGGTTTTGTGGTTACGGCAACCGTCGCTTTCGTTGTTTCCATTTCCGTGTCAGAAAGAGCAAAATACCATTTTGAATTAGACATTTTGCAAGTACCCTACAAATTCACCTGTTCAGATTTCCAGAAAATGGATTTCGTTGTAACCTTAAAATCATATAAAATACTATCTATAAACATGACTTTTGCAATCTCCAAAATACTATCTATAAACATGACTTTTGCAATCTCCAATTCGGATGTGGAAGCAAAAAGGTAACCACTGCACTGTTTGATAAAACCGATAAATTAATTTACAAAACATGAGATTTTCTTTACGCCACGATATCCTTGAAAATATACGGATTGAAGTGCACGAAATTTCAGAATGGTATTGAGAACAATATGACAAACGATATGGTATCAAAATCTCAACACCCATGGGAAAAATGGGGGTTAAAAAACGTAATCTGGACTCGCTCTTTTAATTGCGGCAGAATTATGGTAAGTAACATACATTTCAACTAAGCAGAACGCATGATTGGTAAACCATTACTAACAAATGGTTTTATCTCCCTGTGTGATTGTGAATGATTAAAACCAACCTGAGCAAAAAACAGCTCCGTACTTTGTCTTTACGGTCACTTCGCCCCAGAACCATTTCGCCCCGAAGTGTTTTTGAAGCAAAGTGGTGTAAGGGCGAAGTGGTTTTGAGGCAAGGTGGCTTTTGGGGAGAAGTGGGACGAAAAATAATTGTTTTGCTCATTTCTCAAAGACTATAGCACTTTAGACAAAACCATTTCAGGGGAAGTTTACTACCGTTTTCATGTTTATATTCTTTCGTGAGTTTAACCGATGGCGTGACCACAAGTTCATTTACCTTGTATAGACAGCCGAAGTGTGACGTGTTGTTATGGTGGTTCCTAAACATCACGGCCGTCGGAAAAGGTACCATTGCAAACAACACAGACACGGTTTTTAGTGTAGAGCCATTGCCTCTGCACTATGCTGGCCTTGCGTTTCTCGCCAAAATACAGTAATACCATTTCAGGGGCCACTTAACTAGCTTTTTCGTGCAATTTAGGTTGATGACAATGTTCCTTACCTGTTGTAACCTCGGATGGTTTTGTGGTTACGGCAACCGTCGCTTTCGTTGTTTCCATTTCCGTGTCAGAAAGAGCAAAATACCATTTTGAATTAGACATTTTGCAAGTACCCTACAAATTCACCTGTTCAGATTTCCAGAAAATGGATTTCGTTGTAACCTTAAAATCATATAAAATACTATCTATAAACATGACTTTTGCAATCTCCAAAATACTATCTATAAACATGACTTTTGCAATCTCCAATTCGGATGTGGAAGCAAAAAGGTAACCACTGCACTGTTTGATAAAACCGATAAATTAATTTACAAAACATGACATTTACTTTACGCCACGATATCCTTGAAAATATACGGATTGAAGTGCACGAAATTTCAGATTGGTATTGAGAACAATATGACAAACGATATGGTATCAAAATCTCAACACCCATGGGAAAAATGGGGGTTAAAAAACGTAATCTGGACTCGCTCTTTTAATTGCGGCAGAATTATGGTAAGTAAAATACATTTCAACTAAGCAGAACGCATGATTGGTAAACCATTACCAGTGGTTTTATCTCCCTGTGTGATTGTGAATGATTAAAACCAACCTGAGCAAAAAACAGCTCCGTACTTTGTCTTTACGGTCACTTCGCCCCAGAACCATTTCGCCCCGAAGTGTTTTTGAAGCCAAGTGGTGTAAGGGCGAAGTGGTTTTGAGGCAAGGTGGCTTTTGGGGAGAAGTGGGACGAAAAATAATTGTTTTGCTCATTTCTCAAAGACTATAGCACTTTAGACAAAACCATTTCAGGGGAAGTTTACTACCGTCATCATGTTTATATTCTTTCGTGAGTTTAACCGATGGCGTGATCACAAGTTCATTTACCTTGTATAGACAGCCGAAGTGTGACGTGTTGCCATGGTGGTTCCTAAACATCACGGTGTCGGAAAAGGTACCATTGCAAAATACACAGACACGGTTTTTAGTGTAGAGCCATTGTCTCTGCACTATGCTGGCCTTGCGTTTCTCGCCAAAATACAGTAATACCATTTCAGGGCCACTTAACTAGCTTTTTCGTGCAATTTAGGTTGATGACAATGTTCCTTACCTGTTGTAACCTCGGATGGTTTTGTTGTTACGGCAACTGTCGCTTTCGTTGTTTCCATTTCCGTGTCTGAAAGAGCAAAATACCATTTTGAATTGGACCAATTTGCAAGTACCCTACAAATTCACCTGTTCAGATTTCCAGAAAATGGATTTCGTTGTAACCTAAAAATCATATAAAATACTATCCATAAATATGACTTTTGCAATCTCCAATTCGGATGTGGAAGCAAAAAGGTAATCACTGCACTGTTTTATAAAACCGATATATTAATTTACAAAACATGACATTTTCTTTACGCCACGATATCCTTGAAAATATACAGATTGAAGAGCACGAAATTTCAGAATGGTATTGAGAACAATATGACAAACGATATGGTATCAAAATCTCAACACCCATGGGAAAAATGGGGGTTAAAAACGTAATCTGGACTCACTCCTTTAATTGGGGCAGAATTATGGTAAGTAAAATACATTTCAACTAAGCAGAACGCATGATTGGTAAACCATTACAAATGGTTTTATCTCCCTGTGTGATTGTGAATGATTAAAACCAACCTGAGCAAAAAACAGCTCCGTACTTTGTCTTTACGGTCACTTCGCCCCAGAACCATTTCGCCCCGAAGTGTTTTTGAAGCCAAGTGGTGTAAGGGCGAAGTGGTTTTGAGGCAAGGTGGCTTTTGGGGAGAAGTGGGACGAAAAATAATTGTTTTGCTCATTTCTCAAAGACTATAGCACTTTAGACAAAACCATTTCAGGGGAAGTTTACTACCGTTTTCATGTTTATATTCTTTCGTGAGTTTAACCGATGGCGTGACCACAAGTTCATTTACCTTGTATAGACAGCCGAAGTGTGACGTGTTGTTATGGTGGTTCCTAAACATCACGGCCGTCGGAGAAAGGTACCATTGCAAACAACACAGACACGGTTTTTAGTGTAGAGCCATTGCCTCTGCACTATGCTGGCCTTGCGTTTCTCGCCAAAATACAGTAATACCATTTCAGGGGCCACTTAACCAGCTTTTTCGTGCAATTTAGGTTGATGACAATGTTCCTTACCTGTTGTAACCTCGGATGGTTTTGTGGTTACGGCAACCGTCGCTTTCGTTGTTTCCATCTCCGTCTCTGAAAGAGCAAAATACCATTTTGAATTATACAATTTTGCAAGTACCCTACAAATTCACCTGTTCAGATTTCCAGAAAATGGATTTCGTTGTAACCTTAAAATCATATAAAATACTATCTATAAACATGACTTTTGCAATCTCCAAAATACTATCTATAAACATGACTTTTGCAATCTCCAATTCGGATGTGGAAGCAAAAAGGTAACCACTGCACTGTTTGATAAAACCGATAAATTAATTTACAAAACATGACATTTACTTTACGCCACGATATCCTTGAAAATATACGGATTGAAGTGCACGAAATTTCAGATTGGTATTGAGAACAATATGACAAACGATATGGTATCAAAATCTCAACACCCATGGGAAAAATGGGGGTTAAAAAACGTAATCTGGACTAGCTCTTTTAATTGCGGCAGAATTATGGTAAGTAAAATACATTTCAACTAAGCAGAACGCATGATTGGTAAACCATTACAAATGGTTTTATCTCCCTGTGTGATTGTGAATGATTAAAACCAACCTGAGCAAAAAACAGCTCCGTACTTTGTTTTTACGGTCACTTCGCCCCAGAACCATTTCGCCCCGAAGTGTTTTTGAAGCCAAGTGGTGTAAGGGCGAAGTGGTTTTGAGGCAAGGTGGCTTTTGGGGAGAAGTGGGACGAAAAATAATTGTTTTGCTCATTTCTTAAAGACTATAGCACTTTAGACAAAACCATTTCAGGGGAAGTTTACTACCGTCATCATGTTTATATTCTTTCGTGAGTTTAACCGATGGCGTGATCACAAGTTCATTTACCTTGTATAGACAGCCGAAGTGTGACGTGTTGCCATGGTGGTTCCTAAACATCACGGTGTCGGAAAAGGTACCATTGCAAAATACACAGACACGGTTTTTAGTGTAGAGCCATTGTCTCTGCACTATGCTGGCCTTGCGTTTCTCGCCAAAATACAGTAATACCATTTCAGGGCCACTTAACTAGCTTTTTCGTGCAATTTAGGTTGATGACAATGTTCCTTACCTGTTGTAACCTCGGATGGTTTTGTTGTTACGGCAACTGTCGCTTTCGTTGTTTCCATTTCCGTGTCTGAAAGAGCAAAATACCATTTTGAATTGGACCAATTTGCAAGTACCCTACAAATTCACCTGTTCAGATTTCCAGAAAATGGATTTCGTTGTAACCTAAAAATCATATAAAATACTATCCATAAATATGACTTTTGCAATCTCCAATTCGGATGTGGAAGCAAAAAGGTAATCACTGCACTGTTTTATAAAACCGATATATTAATTTACAAAACATGACATTTTCTTTACGCCACGATATCCTTGAAAATATACGGATTGAAGAGCACGAAATTTCAGAATGGTATTGAGAACAATATGACAAACGATATGGTATCAAAATCTCAACACCCATGGGAAAAATGGGGGTTACAAACGTAATCTGGACTCGCTCTTTTAATTGCGGCAGAATTATGGTAAGTAAAATACATTTCAACTAAGCAGAACGCATGATTGGTAAACCATTACAAATGGTTTTATCTCCCTGTGTGATTGTGAATGATTAAAACCAACCTGAGCAAAAAACAGCTCCGTACTTTGTCTTTACGGTCACTTCGCCCCAGAACCATTTCGCCCCGAAGTGTTTTTGAAGCCAAGTGGTGTAAGGGCGAAGTGGTTTTGAGGCAAGGTGGCTTTTGGGGAGAAGTGGGACGAAAAATAATTGTTTTGCTCATTTCTTAAAGACTATAGCACTTTAGACAAAACCATTTCAGGGGAAGTTTACTACCGTCATCATGTTTATATTCTTTCGTGAGTTTAACCGATGGCGTGATCACAAGTTCATTTACCTTGTATAGACAGCCGAAGTGTGACGTGTTGTTATGGTGGTTCCTAAACATCACGGCCGTCGGGGAAAGGTACCATTGCAAACAACACAGACACGGTTTTTAGTGTAGAGCCATTGCCTCTGCACTATGCTGGCCTTGCGTTTCTCGCCAAAATACAGTAATACCATTTCAGGGGCCACTTAACTAGCTTTTTCGTGCAATTTAGGTTGATGACAATGTTCCTTACCTGTTGTAACCTCGGATGGTTTTGTGGTTACGGCAACCGTCGCTTTCGTTGTTTCCATCTCCGTGTCTGAAAGAGCAAAATACCATTTTGAATTATACCATTTTGCAAGTACCCTACAAATTCACCTGTTCAGATTTCCAGAAAATGGATTTCGTTGTAACCTTAAAATCATATAAAATACTATCTATAAACATGACTTTTGCAATCTCCAAAATACTATCTATAAACATGACTTTTGCAATCTCCAATTCGGATGTGGAAGCAAAAAGGTAACCACTGCACTGTTTGATAAAACCGATAAATTAATTTACAAAACATGACATTTACTTTACGCCACGATATCCTTGAAAATATACGGATTGAAGTGCACGAAATTTCAGATTGGTATTGAGAACAATATGACAAACGATATGGTATCAAAATCTCAACACCCATGGGAAAAATGGGGGTTAAAAAACGTAATCTGGACTCGCTCTTTTAATTGCGGCAGAATTATGGTAAGTAAAATACATTTCAACTAAGCAGAACGCATGATTGGTAAACCATTACAAATGGTTTTATCTCCCTGTGTGATTGTGAATGATTAAAACCAACCTGAGCAAAAAACAGCTCCGTACTTTGTCTTTACGGTCACTTCGCCCCAGAACCATTTCGCCCGGAAGTGTTTTTGAAGCCAAGTGGTGTAAGGGCGAAGTGGTTTTGAGGCAAGGTGGCTTTTGGGGAGAAGTGGGACGAAAAATAATTGTTTTGCTCATTTCTTAAAGACTATAGCACTTTAGACAAAACCATTTCAGGGGAAGTTTACTACCGTCATCATGTTTATATTCTTTCGTGAGTTTAACCGATGGCGTGATCACAAGTTAATTTACCTTGTATAGACAGCCGAAGTGTGACGTGTTGTTATGGTGGTTCCTAAACATCACGGCCGTCGGGGAAAGGTACCATTGCAAACAACACAGACACGGTTTTTAGTGTAGAGCCATTGCCTCTGCACTATGCTGGCCTTGCGTTTCTCGCCAAAATACAGTAATACCATTTCAGGGGCCACTTAACTAGCTTTTTCGTGCAATTTAGGTTGATGACAATGTTCCTTACCTGTTGTAACCTCGGATGGTTTTGTGGTTACGGCAACCGTCGCTTTCGTTGTTTCCATCTCCGTGTCTGAAAGAGCAAAATACCATTTTGCAAGTACCCTACAAATTCACCTGTTCAGATTTCCAGAAAATGGATTTCGTTGTAACCTAAAAATCATATAAAAAACTATCCATAAATATGACTTTTGCAATCTCCAATTCGGATGTGGAAGCAAAAAGGTAATCACTGCACTGTTTTATAAAACCGATATATTAATTTACAAAACATGACATTTTCTTTACGCCACGATATCCTTGAAAATATACAGATTGAAGAGCACGAAATTTCAGAATGGTATTGAGAACAATATGACAAACGATATGGTATCAAAATCTCAACACCCATGGGAAAAATGGGGGTTAAAAACGTAATCTGGACTCGCTCTTTTAATTGCGGCAGAATTATGGTAAGTAAAATACATTTCAACTAAGCAGAACGCATGATTGGTAAACCATTACAAATGGTTTTATCTCCCTGTGTGATTGTGAATGATTAAAACCAACCTGAGCAAAAAACAGCTCCGTACTTTGTCTTTACGGTCACTTCGCCCCAGAACCATTTCGCCCCGAAGTGTTTTTGAAGCCAAGTGGTGTAAGGGCGAAGTGGTTTTGAGGCAAGGTGGCTTTTGGGGAGGGGTGGGACGAAAAATAATTGTTTTGCTCATTTCTCAAAGACTATAGCACTTTAGACAAAACCATTTCAGGGGAAGTTTACTACCGTCATTATGTTTATATTATTTCGTGAGTTTAACCGATGGCGTGATCACAAGTTCATTTACCTTGTATAGACAGCCGAAGTGTGACGTGTTGCCATGGTGGTTCCTAAACATCACGGTGTCGGAAAAGGTACCATTGCAAAATACACAGACACGGTTTTTAGTGTAGAGCCATTGTCTCTGCACTATGCTGGCCTTGCGTTTCTCGCCAAAATACATTAATACCATTTCAGGGCCACTTAACTAGCTTTTTCGTGCAATTTAGGTTGATGACAATGTTCCTTACCTGTTGTAACCTCGGATGGTTTTGTTGTTACGGCAACTGTCGCTTTCGTTGTTTCCATTTCCGTGTCTGAAAGAGCAAAATACCATTTTGAATTGGACCAATTTGCAAGTACCCTACAAATTCACCTGTTCAGATTTCCAGAAAATGGATTTCGTTGTAACCTAAAAATCATATAAAATACTATCCATAAATATGACTTTTGCAATCTCCAATTCGGATGTGGAAGCAAAAAGGTAATCACTGCACTGTTTTATAAAACCGATATATTAATTTACAAAACATGACATTTTCTTTACGCCACGATATCCTTGAAAATATACGGATTGAAGAGCACGAAATTTCAGAATGGTATCGAGAACAATATGACAAACGATATGGTATCAAAATCTCAACACCCATGGGAAAAATGGGGGTTACAAACTTAATCTGGACTCGCTCTTTTAATTGCGGCAGAATTATGGTAAGTAAAATACATTTCAACTAAGCAGAACGCATGATTGGTAAACCATTACCAGTGGTTTTATCTCCCTGTGTGATTGTGAATGATTAAAACCAACCTGAGCAAAAAACAGCTCCGTACTTTGTCTTTACGGTCACTTCGCCCCAGAACCATTTCGCCCCGAAGTGTTTTTGAAGCCAAGTGGTGTAAGGGCGAAGTGGTTTTGAGGCAAGGTGGCTTTTGGGGAGAAGTGGGACGAAAAATAATTGTTTTGCTCATTTCTCAAAGACTATAGCACTTTAGACAAAACCATTTCAGGGGAAGTTTACTACCGTTTTCATGTTTATATTCTTTCGTGAGTTTAACCGATGGCGTGACCACAAGTTCATTTACCTTGTATAGACAGCCGAAGTGTGACGTGTTGTTATGGTGGTTCCTAAACATCACGGCCGTCGGAGAAAGGTACCATTGCAAACAACACAGACACGGTTTTTAGTGTAGAGCCATTGCCTCTGCACTATGCTGGCCTTGCGTTTCTCGCCAAAATACAGTAATACCATTTCAGGGGCCACTTAACTAGCTTTTTCGTGCAATTTAGGTTGATGACAATGTTCCTTACCTGTTGTAACCTCGGATGGTTTTGTTGTTACGGCAACCGTCGCTTTCGTTGTTTCCATCTCCGTGTCTGAAAGAGCAAAATACCATTTTGAATTATACCATTTTGCAAGTACCCTACAAATTCACCTGTACAGATTTCCAGAAAATGGATTTCGTTGTAACCTAAAAATCATATAAAATACTATCCATAAATATGACTTTTGCAATCTCCAAAATACTATCTATAAACATGACTTTTGCAATCTCCAATTCGGATGTGGAAGCAAAAAGGTAACCACTGCACTGTTTGATAAAACCGATAAATTAATTTACAAAACATGACATTTACTTTACGCCACGATATCCTTGAAAATATACGGATTGAAGTGCACGAAATTTCAGATTGGTATTGAGAACAATATGACAAACGATATGGTATCAAAATCTCAACACCCATGGGAAAAATGGGGGTTAAAAAACGTAATCTGGACTCGCTCTTTTAATTGCGGCAGAATTATGGTAAGTAAAATACATTTCAACTAAGCAGAACGCATGATTGGTAAACCATTACAAATGGTTTTATCTCCCTGTGTGATTGTGAATGATTAAAACCAACCTGAGCAAAAAACAGCTCCGTACTTTGTCTTTACGGTCATTTCGCCCCAAAACCATTTCGCCCCGAAGTGTTTTTGAAGCCAAGTGGTGTAAGGGCGAAGTGGTTTTGAGGCAAGGTGGCTTTTGGGGAGAAGTGGGACGAAAAATAATTGTTTTGCTCATTTCTCAAAGACTATAGCACTTTAGACAAAACCATTTCAGGGGAAGTTTACTACCGTCATCATGTTTATATTCTTTCGTGAGTTTAACCGATGGCGTGATCACAAGTTCATTTACCTTGTATAGACAGCCGAAGTGTGACGTGTTGCCATGGTGGTTCCTAAACATCACGGTGTCGGAAAAGGTACCATTGCAAAATACACAGACACGGTTTTTAGTGTAGAGCCATTGTCTCTGCACTATGCTGGCCTTGCGTTTCTCGCCAAAATACAGTAATACCATTTCAGGGCCACTTAACTAGCTTTTTCGTGCAATTTAGGTTGATGACAATGTTCCTTACCTGTTGTAACCTCGGATGGTTTTGTTGTTACGGCAACTGTCGCTTTCGTTGTTTCCATTTCCGTGTCTGAAAGAGCAAAATACCATTTTGAATTGGACCAATTTGCAAGTACCCTACAAATTCACCTGTTCAGATTTCCAGAAAATGGATTTCGTTGTAACCTAAAAATCATATAAAATACTATCCATAAATATGACTTTTGCAATCTCCAATTCGGATGTGGAAGCAAAAAGGTAATCACTGCACTGTTTTATAAAACCGATATATTAATTTACAAAACATGACATTTTCTTTACGCCACGATATCCTTGAAAATATACAGATTGAAGAGCACGAAATTTCAGAATGGTATTGAGAACAATATGACAAACGATATGGTATCAAAATCTCAACACCCATGGGAAAAATGGGGGTTAAAAACGTAATCTGGACTCACTCCTTTAATTGCGGCAGAATTATGGTAAGTAAAATACATTTCAACTAAGCAGAACGCATGATTGGTAAACCATTACAAATGGTTTTATCTCCCTGTGTGATTGTGAATGATTAAAACCAACCTGAGCAAAAAACAGCTCCGTACTTTGTCTTTACGGTCACTTCGCCCCAGAACCATTTCGCCCCGAAGTGTTTTTGAAGCCAAGTGGTGTAAGGGCGAAGTGGTTTTGAGGCAAGGTGGCTTTTGGGGAGAAGTGGGACGAAAAATAATTGTTTTGCTCATTTCTTAAAGACTATAGCACTTTAGACAAAACCATTTCAGGGGAAGTTTACTACCGTCATCATGTTTATATTCTTTCGTGAGTTTAACCGATGGCGTGATCACAAGTTCATTTACCTTGTATAGACAGCCGAAGTGTGACGTGTTGTTATGGTGGTTCCTAAACATCACGGCCGTCGGGGAAAGGTACCATTGCAAACAACACAGACACGGTTTTTAGTGTAGAGCCATTGCCTCTGCACTATGCTGGCCTTGCGTTTCTCGCCAAAATACAGTAATACCATTTCAGGGGCCACTTAACTAGCTTTTTCGTGCAATTTAGGTTGATGACAATGTTCCTTACCTGTTGTAACCTCGGATGGTTTTGTGGTTACGGCAACCGTCGCTTTCGTTGTTTCCATCTCCGTGTCTGAAAGAGCAAAATACCATTTTGAATTATACCATTTTGCAAGTACCCTACAAATTCACCTGTTCAGATTTCCAGAAAATGGATTTCGTTGTAACCTTAAAATCATATAAAATACTATCTATAAACATGACTTTTGCAATCTCCAAAATACTATCTATAAACATGACTTTTGCAATCTCCAATTCGGATGTGGAAGCAAAAAGGTAACCACTGCACTGTTTGATAAAACCGATAAATTAATTTACAAAACATGACATTTACTTTACGCCACGATATCCTTGAAAATATACGGATTGAAGTGCACGAAATTTCAGATTGGTATTGAGAACAATATGACAAACGATATGGTATCAAAATCTCAACACCCATGGGAAAAATGGGGGTTAAAAAACGTAATCTGGACTCGCTCTTTTAATTGCGGCAGAATTATGGTAAGTAAAATACATTTCAACTAAGCAGAACGCATGATTGGTAAACCATTACAAATGGTTTTATCTCCCTGTGTGATTGTGAATGATTAAAACCAACCTGAGCAAAAAACAGCTCCGTACTTTGTCTTTACGGTCACTTCGCCCCAGAACCATTTCGCCCCGAAGTGTTTTTGAAGCCAAGTGGTGTAAGGGCGAAGTGGTTTTGAGGCAAGGTGGCTTTTGGGGAGAAGTGGGACGAAAAATAATTGTTTTGCTCATTTCTTAAAGACTATAGCACTTTAGACAAAACCATTTCAGGGGAAGTTTACTACCGTCATCATGTTTATATTCTTTCGTGAGTTTAACCGATGGCGTGATCACAAGTTAAATTACCTTGTATAGACAGCCGAAGTGTGACGTGTTGTTATGGTGGTTCCTAAACATCACGGCCGTCGGGGAAAGGTACCATTGCAAACAACACAGACACGGTTTTTAGTGTAGAGCCATTGCCTCTGCACTATGCTGGCCTTGCGTTTCTCGCCAAAATACAGTAATACCATTTCAGGGGCCACTTAACTAGCTTTTTCGTGCAATTTAGGTTGATGACAATGTTCCTTACCTGTTGTAACCTCGGATGGTTTTGTGGTTACGGCAACCGTCGCTTTCGTTGTTTCCATCTCCGTGTCTGAAAGAGCAAAATACCATTTTGAATTATACCATTTTGCAAGTACCCTACAAATTCACCTGTTCAGATTTCCAGAAAATGGATTTCGTTGTAACCTAAAAATCATATAAAAAACTATCCATAAATATGACTTTTGCAATCTCCAATTCGGATGTGGAAGCAAAAAGGTAATCACTGCACTGTTTTATAAAACCGATATATTAATTTACAAAACATGACATTTTCTTTACGCCACGATATCCTTGAAAATATACAGATTGAAGAGCACGAAATTTCAGAATGGTATTGAGAACAATATGACAAACGATATGGTATCAAAATCTCAACACCCATGGGAAAAATGGGGGTTAAAAACGTAATCTGGACTCGCTCTTTTAATTGCGGCAGAATTATGGTAAGTAAAATACATTTCAACTAAGCAGAACGCATGATTGGTAAACCATTACAAATGGTTTTATCTCCCTGTGTGATTGTGAATGATTAAAACCAACCTGAGCAAAAAACAGCTCCGTACTTTGTCTTTACGGTCACTTCGCCCCAGAACCATTTCGCCCCGAAGTGTTTTTGAAGCCAAGTGGTGTAAGGGCGAAGTGGTTTTGAGGCAAGGTGGCTTTTGGGGAGGGGTGGGACGAAAAATAATTGTTTTGCTCATTTCTCAAAGACTATAGCACTTGAGACAAAACCATTTCAGGGGAAGTTTACTACCGTCATTATGTTTATATTATTTCGTGAGTTTAACCGATGGCGTGATCACAAGTTCATTTACCTTGTATAGACAGCCGAAGTGTGACGTGTTGCCATGGTGGTTCCTAAACATCACGGTGTCGGAAAAGGTACCATTGCAAAATACACAGACACGGTTTTTAGTGTAGAGCCATTGTCTCTGCACTATGCTGGCCTTGCGTTTCTCGCCAAAATACATTAATACCATTTCAGGGCCACTTAACTAGCTTTTTCGTGCAATTTAGGTTGATGACAATGTTCCTTACCTGTTGTAACCTCGGATGGTTTTGTTGTTACGGCAACTGTCGCTTTCGTTGTTTCCATTTCCGTGTCTGAAAGAGCAAAATACCATTTTGAATTGGACCAATTTGCAAGTACCCTACAAATTCACCTGTTCAGATTTCCAGAAAATGGATTTCGTTGTAACCTAAAAATCATATAAAATACTATCCATAAATATGACTTTTGCAATCTCCAATTCGGATGTGGAAGCAAAAAGGTAATCACTGCACTGTTTTATAAAACCGATATATTAATTTACAAAACATGACATTTTCTTTACGCCACGATATCCTTGAAAATATACGGATTGAAGAGCACGAAATTTCAGAATGGTATCGAGAACAATATGACAAACGATATGGTATCAAAATCTCAACACCCATGGGAAAAATGGGGGTTACAAACTTAATCTGGACTCGCTCTTTTAATTGCGGCAGAATTATGGTAAGTAAAATACATTTCAACTAAGCAGAACGCATGATTGGTAAACCATTACCAGTGGTTTTATCTCCCTGTGTGATTGTGAATGATTAAAACCAACCTGAGCAAAAAACAGCTCCGTACTTTGTCTTTACGGTCACTTCGCCCCAGAACCATTTCGCCCCGAAGTGTTTTTGAAGCCAAGTGGTGTAAGGGCGAAGTGGTTTTGAGGCAAGGTGGCTTTTGGGGAGAAGTGGGACGAAAAATAATTGTTTTGCTCATTTCTCAAAGACTATAGCACTTTAGACAAAACCATTTCAGGGGAAGTTTACTACCGTTTTCATGTTTATATTCTTTCGTGAGTTTAACCGATGGCGTGACCACAAGTTCATTTACCTTGTATAGACAGCCGAAGTGTGACGTGTTGTTATGGTGGTTCCTAAACATCACGGCCGTCGGAGAAAGGTACCATTGCAAACAACACAGACACGGTTTTTAGTGTAGAGCCATTGCCTCTGCACTATGCTGGCCTTGCGTTTCTCGCCAAAATACAGTAATACCATTTCAGGGGCCACTTAACTAGCTTTTTCGTGCAATTTAGGTTGATGACAATGTTCCTTACCTGTTGTAACCTCGGATGGTTTTGTTGTTACGGCAACCGTCGCTTTCGTTGTTTCCATCTCCGTGTCTGAAAGAGCAAAATACCATTTTGAATTATACCATTTTGCAAGTACCCTACAAATTCACCTGTTCAGATTTCCAGAAAATGGATTTCGTTGTAACCTAAAAATCATATAAAATACTATCCATAAATATGACTTTTGCAATCTCCAATTCGGATGTGGAAGCAAAAAGGTAATCACTGCACTGTTTTATAAAACCGATATATTAATTTACAAAACATGACATTTTCTTTACGCCACGATATCCTTGAAAATATACGGATTGAAGAGCACGAAATTTCAGATTGGTATTGAGAACAATATGACAAACGATATGGTATCAAAATCTCAACACCCATGGGAAAAATGGGGGTTAAAAAACGTAATCTGGACTCGCTCTTTTAATTGCGGCAGAATTATGGTAAGTAAAATACATTTCAACTAAGCAGAACGCATGATTGGTAAACCATTACCAGTGGTTTTATCTCCCTGTGTGATTGTGAATGATTAAAACCAACCTGAGCAAAAAACAGCTCCGTACTTTGTCTTTACGGTCACTTCGCCCCAGAACCATTTCGCCCCGAAGTGTTTTTGAAGCCAAGTGGTGTAAGGGCGAAGTGGTTTTGAGGCAAGGTGGCTTTTGGGGAGAAGTGGGACGAAAAATAATTGTTTTGCTCATTTCTCAAAGACTATAGCACTTTAGACAAAACCATTTCAGGGGAAGTTTACTACCGTTTTCATGTTTATATTCTTTCGTGAGTTTAACCGATGGCGTGACCACAAGTTCATTTACCTTGTATAGACAGCCGAAGTGTGACGTGTTGTTATGGTGGTTCCTAAACATCACGGCCGTCGGAGAAAGGTACCATTGCAAACAACACAGACACGGTTTTTAGTGTAGAGCCATTGCCTCTGCACTATGCTGGCCTTGCGTTTCTTGCCAAAATACAGTAATACCATTTCAGGGGCCACTTAACTAGCTTTTTCGTGCAATTTAGGTTGATGACAATGTTCCTTACCTGTTGTAACCTCGGATGGTTTTGTTGTTACGGCAACCGTCGCTTTCGTTGTTTCCATCTCCGTGTCTGAAAGAGCAAAATACCATTTTGAATTATACCATTTTGCAAGTACCCTACAAATTCACCTGTTCAGATTTCCAGAAAATGGATTTCGTTGTAACCTTAAAATCATATAAAATACTATCTATAAACATGACTTTTGCAATCTCCAAAATACTATCTATAAACATGACTTTTGCAATCTCCAATTCGGATGTGGAAGCAAAAAGGTAACCACTGCACTGTTTGATAAAACCGATAAATTAATTTACAAAACATGACATTTACTTTACGCCACGATATCCTTGAAAATATACGGATTGAAGTGCACGAAATTTCAGATTGGTATTGAGAACAATATGACAAACGATATGGTATCAAAATCTCAACACCCATGGGAAAAATGGGGGTTAAAAAACGTAATCTGGACTCGCTCTTTTAATTGCGGCAGAATTATGGTAAGTAAAATACATTTCAACTAAGCAGAACGCATGATTGGTAAACCATTACAAATGGTTTTATCTCCCTGTGTGATTGTGAATGATTAAAACCAACCTGAGCAAAAAACAGCTCCGTACTTTGTTTTTACGGTCACTTCGCCCCAGAACCATTTCGCCCCGAAGTGTTTTTGAAGCCAAGTGGTGTAAGGGCGAAGTGGTTTTGAGGCAAGGTGGCTTTTGGGGAGAAGTGGGACGAAAAATAATTGTTTTGCTCATTTCTCAAAGACTATAGCACTTTAGACAAAACCATTTCAGGGGAAGTTTACTACCGTCATCATGTTTATATTCTTTCGTGAGTTTAACCGATGGCGTGATCACAAGTTCATTTACCTTGTATAGACAGCCGAAGTGTGACGTGTTGCCATGGTGGTTCCTAAACATCACGGTGTCGGAAAAGGTACCATTGCAAAATACACAGACACGGTTTTTAGTGTAGAGCCATTGTCTCTGCACTATGCTGGCCTTGCGTTTCTCGCCAAAATACAGTAATACCATTTCAGGGGCCACTTAACTAGCTTTTTCGTGCAATTTAGGTTGATGGCAATGTTCCTTACCTGTTGTAACCTCGGATGGTTTTGTTGTTACGGCAACCGTCGCTTTCGTTGTTTCCATCTCCGTGTCTGAAAGAGCAAAATACCATTTTGAATTGGACCAATTTGCAAGTACCCTACAAATTCACCTGTTCAGATTTCCAGAAAATGGATTTCGTTGTAACCTAAAAATCATATAAAAAACTATCCATAAATATGACTTTTGCAATCTCCAATTCGGATGTGGAAGCAAAAAGGTAATCACTGCACTGTTTTATAAAACCGATATATTAATTTACAAAACATGACATTTTCTTTACGCCACGATATCCTTGAAAATATACAGATTGAAGAGCACGAAATTTCAGAATGGTATTGAGAACAATATGACAAACGATATGGTATCAAAATCTCAACACCCATGGGAAAAATGGGGGTTAAAAACGTAATCTGGACTCGCTCTTTTAATTGCGGCAGAATTATGGTAAGTAAAATACATTTCAACTAAGCAGAACGCATGATTGGTAAACCATTACAAATGGTTTTATCTCCCTGTGTGATTGTGAATGATTAAAACCAACCTGAGCAAAAAACAGCTCCGTACTTTGTCTTTACGGTCACTTCGCCCCAGAACCATTTCGCCCCGAAGTGTTTTTGAAGCCAAGTGGTGTAAGAGCGAAGTGGTTTTGAGGCAAGGTGGCTTTTGGGGAGAAGTGGGACGAAAAATAATTGTTTTGCTCATTTCTCAAAGACTATAGCACTTTAGACAAAACCATTTCAGGGGAAGTTTACTACCGTCATCATGTTTATATTCTTTCGTGAGTTTAACCGATGGCGTGATCACAAGTTCAGTTTTACCTTGTATAGACAGCCGAAGTGTGACGTGTTGCCATGGTGGTTCCTAAACATAACGGTGTCGGAAAAAGTACCATTGCAAAATACACAGACACGGTTTTTAGTGTAGAGCCATTGCCTCTGCACTATGCTGGCCTTGCGTTTCTCGCCAAAATACAGTAATACCATTTCAGGGGCCACTTAACAAGCTTTTTCGTGCAATTTAGCTTGATGACAATGTTCCTTACCTGTTGTAACCTCGGATGGTTTTGTTGTTACGGCAACTGTCGCTTTCGTTGTTTCCATTTCCGTGTCTGAAAGAGCAAAATACCATTTTGAATTGGACCAATTTGCAAGTACCCTACAAATTCACCTGTTCAGATTTCCAGAAAATGGATTTCGTTGTAACCTAAAAATCATATAAAATACTATCCATAAACATGACTTTTGCAATCTCCAATTCGGATGTGGAAGCAAAAAGGTAATCACTGCACTGTTTTATAAAACCCATCAATTAATTTACAAAACATGACATTTTCTTTACGCCACGATATCCTTGAAAATATACGGATTGAAGTGCACGAAATTTCAGAATGGTATTGAGAACAATATGACAAACGATATGGTATCAAAATCTCAACACCCATGGGAAAAATGGGGGTTAAAAAACGTAATCTGGACTCGCTCTTTTAATTGCGGCAGAATTATGGTAAGTAACATACATTTCAACTAAGCAGAACGCATGATTGGTAAACCATTACAAATGGTTTTATCTCCCTGTGTGATTGTGAATGATTAAAACCAACCTGAGCAAAAAACAGCTCCGTACTTTGTCTTTACGGTCACTTCGCCCCAGAACCATTTCGCCCCGAAGTGTTTTTGAAGCCAAGTGGTGTAAGGGCGAAGTGGTTTTGAGGCAAGGTGGCTTTTGGGGAGAAGTGGGACGAAAAATAATTGTTTTGCTCATTTCTCAAAGACTATAGCACTTTAGACAAAACCATTTCAGGGGAAGTTTACTACCGTCATCATGTTTATATTCTTTCGTGGGTTTAACCGATGGCGTGACCACAAGTTCATTTACCTTGTATAGACAGCCGAAGTGTGACGTGTTGCCATGGTGGTTCCTAAACATCACGGCCGTCGGAAAAAGTACCATTGCAAAAAACACAGACACGGTTTTTAGTGTAGAGCCATTGCCTCTGCACTATGCTGGCCTTGCGTTTCTCGCCAAAATACAGTAGTACCATTTCAGAGGCCACTTTACTAGCTTTTTCGTGCAATTTAGGTTGATGACAATGTTCCTTACCCGTTGTAACCTCTGGTTGTTTTGTTGTTACGGCAACCGTCGCTTTCTTTGTTTCCATTTCCGTGTCTGAAAGAGCAAAATACCATTTTGGATTGGACCATTTTGCAAGTACCCTACAAATTCACCTATAAATTTTTACTATTAAACCAACCCTTGACCCACAACAACTACAAAAACAACGTCCTTCCCCAAGTCACAATTAACACTGTAGATGGAATGAAATTTAACAAAACTGAATGTTTCATTAAAGAAACAAATCTTATCTACTTCTGACCTCTTAACCTTAAAAAGGAGTCAAATAAAGACACAGTGTGCTTTGTGTATTTTATTGGTATTGAAGAAAAAATGTACATGGTAAAATCATAAAGCCAGTTTTTAGTTCAAACAAAAGCATGGTGTACTAAATTTGTTGACTAATATATGGCCACTTTAGTACAAAATCCTCTACATGTGGGCCAGGAAAATTAGGCTCTACACAATAGGCTAGAAAAGAGCCCCATATATACTGCAGTTTCTATTGCAGTTACCCAAAAGTTTACTTCACAACTACACAAGAAAAACCCGACTAAAAGTGTAGATAACAATAACAAACTTTTAAACATCACATGATTTTTCCCGTGTAATTGTACATTTGTGGGAAAAATTGCCAACTAAAGTATTATTTGTTTTTACCATTCATTCAACATAAAAACCCTACATGTATTTGTTTAGGTTTTCTTAAGTATTACTGCATGCATCAAGTTGCTGAAATTTCTACCAGGCAGTTTATCAACATTATTCCTTTAAAGCTCACATTACAAATTTGCCAAGCAAATTGCACCCAGTTTTAAAAGCTATTAGCTTTTTGTTTATATACAGACATTGGTGCTGTTCATTTCTAAATTAAATGAATAAAAGACAACATTTTCAACTTTGACAATTTGTTTACAGAAACTGAGAGAAAGTAAACATAGAAAAACATGAATTCAAACTGGAGTTGTGGCAAACTGCTGCGTTTTTTATTTCCATTTTTTTCTCACAAGCAACATGTAAAACAAACTCAAATGATGTAGCCATGCATGGGTTACAAGAGTTTCATCAAAGTTGGAGAAAAAAGTGCAATATTTTGTGCAGAGTTTAGAGTGATCCTGTGTTTGCCTGATGTGATGTCATAACTTTGCTCATAAACATACAAATTCAAAAGCTTGATTTTTGTATACCATTTCAAGGGCCCCTCAAATATTTGTTTCCACTGTTCTAATATTATGGACCCATAAATTAGAGGCAGGTTGGGGGGAGGGGCGGGGGGTGGGGGTTGGGGGGGGGGGGGGGTAGGGGGGGGGGGGGCGTTCAGCTCTTACAGCATTGCAACAATAGAAAATGTACATGTATTGCATTATATGTGTCTGCCTTTCTGAGCATTCTGACATACATGATATGATAGGATGTATGGTCACTGCCCTGATTTGAAAAATCACTGACTTGTATAATAGTGTTATGTTTTTGAAGATGCATGGTTCATTGTCTGTGCACTTTATCTCACCCTGAAAATATGTTACATTTGAACAGAAAATTCATAATTTTCTGATTTGCTCTGCAGCTTTTTGGAGATATTCCTGTGCAAAGGGGCAATTTTTACAACTTCCTGACCTGTGCAAAGCTGCATTAATTCTACAATGTTTTATTTTGTTTTAATTTAATTACGACAAATGCAGAAATTGTTCATATTGTTCACGGACATTAATCCTCTGCAGCAGCACGTATATATATGAACATTCTGTGCATGGCTGCAGGTTACATTGACAAATGAGTGTGAATAGCAAATTGAACACTAGTAATAAACTTATGTATGTAGCTCATTCTTCAGTTGTGCAGCTAAGAATGCATGTTTTTGAATCTTGATGTACTCATTCTGAATTCAAGAATTCAGTTTTGTTAAAAATTACAACTGAAATATTAATAATTTCTTTTGTTTGCAGATTAACATTCCCTTATTTTGAAAGTACACTATGTTAATGAAAACCCTCAATTCAAGAATACTCATAATTGATTAGTTTTGTGTTTCACATGTTGAGACACTGAAAAATATGAGACTTCTAAATTTGAAGGAATGGAGTGCTCACTTGCAGTTTTGCTTCACACCCCATGCCATTTTTAAATAAATGTTCAGGTCACTCATATAGGCCTACCTAGGCAATTATACTGGCTGAGGATTGTTGTTTCAACTTAGGCCTAATTTGAAATGTTTGAACTTGAATAAATGTCTGGGAACTTATTTTGTTGAGTTTGTATTGAGGTGGCATAGTCATGAAGTTTCCCTGGCCTTTTTTTCTACAGGAACATTTCCTGTGAATTGTGTGCCTGCTTATTTGCACATTGCAAAAAAATGTCTGTTATCTGAAAGGTCCCTTCAAAAATACTGGATCATGCAAATTAATGGAAGGATTTAACACAAATAAACTCAAGTGTGTAACTCAGTCTTAATTCAGAATGCATTTAAAAAATCTTGATGTACTGTCATACTGAATTCAGTTTTATTAAAAATTGCAACTAAAAGATGAATAATTTATATTTTTCGTAGATTAACATTCCCATCTGTTAAATGGGCATCTGTAGGGATGGGCATTTACGGTTAATTCAGAAACCGGTTTGCAATTCTTTCCAGTGTCGGTTAACCGGTTAACCGTTCAGCCGACACCAAAGTTGTTGGTGGCGTTTTACTTTATAGAAGCATTTGCAATGCACACAAAACACCTAGGCCCCCAAAATAATCGTTGAATCTTTATCCGGTGAAAATTTTGTTACGACTCCATACAAATTTATTTTAATTTCATGAAGTAATTACCAAAACCTTTGAAAACTATTGTAAATTCTTTAAAATTGGGTTTCGTTTGAACGTTTGGCAAAACGGTTTTTATTTTTTTCCCCGGTTGACCGGTTAAATGTCTCATCCCTGGTTAAAAGAGTGCATTATGTTAATGAAAACCCTCAAATCGGGCATCCTCATAATTTGATTAGTTTTGTGCTTCACAAGTTGAGATAGATACATGAGACTTCCAAATTTGAAGGAATGGATTCAATGGACTGCTCACTTAATTGCAGTTTTGCTTCACACCCCATGTCGTCATAATCCCATTACTAGATGA
Organism: Henricia sp. BOLD:AAB3569; assembly: GCA_037783545.1. Lineage (NCBI taxonomy): Eukaryota > Metazoa > Echinodermata > Asteroidea > Spinulosida > Echinasteridae > Henricia > Henricia sp. BOLD:AAB3569. The sequence goes on along the minus strand of JBBELK010000597.1, from coordinate 31,434 downwards.
CACTTGTGTCAAATATTAATTTAAATAAGACTACCGAGAACTTATTCTGCCGAGTTTGTGTGCCTGCTTAATTATTTTGTGCATTGCAAAACATGTCTTATCTGAATCTCCCATTCGGCGGGCCACAAAAATACTGGATCTGCTACTACAATGTACATGTACATGTTGAACTTCAAGAAAAGGATAAACAAGAACAGTTGTTTTATATATATTTTTTTTGTTGCACTCTTAGCATGAAACTGAAGTAAATGGCACAGCAAGGAATAAGCTATATCCAAATTTTGTTTTCCCATGTAGGACCCCACCTAATCACTCGCACTCCCCTCACAGTGAACCTCCCAGGTACATGCAGTACCCCCACCAGTCCCCCTACGCCCCACCCCAAAGTGACCTAGCTATCTAGCTAGCTCTCATACACACTGCATGCAATACGCGCTATGTGTACATGCAGTGCAAATACTCGTATGCAGTTTGTGGACACATGCATGCTGCGCTGCAGATATCGATATCGCGGTATCGAACTCTGCGACGTGAATGAATATTCATGAGCTCGATTGACCTTTGACCCCAGCGGGGAATTTGAGGTTAAGTTCTGGACTATATTATGCGCTGTCCAAATCATGTCGATATTGCGCCCTTTATAGTCGGCCGCGCTACGATCCAATATCGAAATAATATAGTCCAGAATCTGGACTAGTGCGATATCTAATTTGCGGCACGCGATTTTTATTTTCCGTACCACATATTCGCTATGGGACCGCAATCTAAGCCTCTGATTGGTCCGCTGGGCAGCGACCTCATTATACATTAGCATAGTCATAATCGAACCTTGTACATGCGTGCCTGAATAACGCGTACACATGTACGTACACGTACATATGTACATCATGGTCGCGAGGAAGGAACAGATGTAATGTACGTATGTAGGGCGAACAACCATGATGCACGTGCAGCACGTACGATGTTGCAAAGAGGGAACGCCATCCAAGACATTTTGAAGCCAATTCCCCTATATTTTTTCGCCCCTTCCTCGAATTTTGTTCTCAAATGAAAACAATAAAAAAGACGTTTGCTCGATCGCAACGGGGATTACAATTAATCAGTAACTGATTTAGCTTGCGTCGGGAGAATGAATGTTAGGGTTTGTTTTTGCCCTTACCCGACGTATATTTAATTAGCACTGGAATTTGGAACATTAATGGTTTGTTACCTAAAAGGTAAGGTTCGCTTTCTCTTAACTTTGTTAATGAATTTCCGAAAATTAGGGAGACACCGAAAATGTATGCCAGGGTTTTGTGTGTAAAACGACGGTAGCCATTGCGACGGAGACGAGAGCAAGGACAAGTGCATTCCTGGTTTCGCCCAGTACAGCGGTGGGGTCTTGACCCTTGCCCGACTGCAAACCCCCAAGGTATAGCGCGGTCAGAATACTGGCGCATAATGAGGCGGGTAGTTTCAAATTTGTACGTACTGCTATGGTTCAACTCAAACACCGTGACAACGGCAATAAAAGCATACTATGCACTTATGGCAGTTCTACTTCAAGATAAATTTAGTGGATTTTCATGCAGTATTGTGTTTTGTTTAATTGTTTTTCGTGGTTTTTATTTGTATGCACTGTTACACAATCTAAACCCGAAAGCGTTGATGCCAGACACCAGTACACTAATGCTTGTAATGCTATTGCATTGCGGATATGGATCCACCATGTAGCCAGCGCGCGATGGACACGTACATGTACGCCACGTGAGCGTATCATGCACTTTGGATTATGCAAAATACATAACTTACTGAGGTGAGCGGACCAATCAGAGGCTTCATTTAGGGTCCATAGCGAATATGTGGTACGGAAAAAAATATCGCTTGCAAATACAGTACATAAGTGTTTACCTCGTGCCGCAAGACTATGTTCAACATTACAAGTGCATGTTCATAGGATTGGTACCTCTCCCCTGTTATTATTATTATTATTAATATGATTTGTTTTCTGGTATTCATACCATGGGATTCCTCAATAGTGCTCATTGAACTGTCACTCGAAAGCGTGAGGAAACCCATGAAGAATTATAATTAGAAATGGCCAGAGACCCCAGGGATGATCCCTTTGCTCTTCACGAAAGAAAGAGAGCTCTTGGATCCCTAGAGTTCGCTACCATTACCTAACACACTGGACAAACGGCTTTACATCCCTACCAAGTTGACCTATAGCGTGGGTTAAGTCGACTTGGCGAGATAATTTATGTCGCAAAGTCAACCTCCTGAATTCAATAATTACGTCGACTTGGTACAATAATTTGTTGCCAACACGAATTAACTTACATACTTATTTTACCAAGTCGACTTTGTAGATTTGGAAAGGCGACTTGGCAACCAAAATATCTCTCCAATAAATTGACTTATAAATCTCAGTCAACGACTATTATTGATTTCGGGAAGTCAACTTGGCAATAATATCTCGTCAAGTCGACTTATTCCACGTTATAAGTCAAAAAGTGGGGTGGCCCTCACAGAGCGCCATATGTAGGCACATGCGCGATAATCGGGCAGTGTAAACACTGCATGTTTTTCTCGAAATCGGCAAACAAATTCGGCCGACCAAATAAAACGGCCGACTTACAAAAAATCGGTCTGTGTAAACACGGCTTAAAGGGACATGACATGCAAAACAACTGTATGCCTAGTCTTTGCTTCATATGATGGATTATATGTACTTGTTTAGCAAGACATTACAAATTAAAACAGTATCCCTTTAACGCACTCCCCATTCCCCATTGCCTTTCCCCGATGGTCTCCGGAAGTGTGGCCCAACGCGAGACTTACACCGTCTATTACCCCCCCCCCCCCCACACCCCCCCCCCCCCCCCCCCACCCCCATCCCCTCCCCGAATCCCAATCCCAATCCTACAGGCATTCAGATTCGGATTAAAATCTGGTAGTAGGTGCTTGTCAAAATCCGGTGAGATTCGGATTGGGTGCATGGGTGGTTATATTTGGTGGAGTTTGGATTGGGATTTGTGGGGTTTGGGTGGTCTTACTTGTCTGTATGATTGCGTGCATGCATGGTCATACACTATGGCAACTACATGTACCAATGGAAATTGGGCACAAACCATTGTTGTTAACAATGGTGTGTGCCCAATTTCCATTGTTAGTTGCTCATAGCGATATCCGGTGCGATTGGAATTGGGTGGAGGAGGCGGGTAGAGGTGGTATAGCGGAGACTGGGATTTTGGGGTGGGTGTGTGTTCATATCTGGTGCGATTAGGATAGGAGGGTGGGGTGGAGGTTGGATTTAGGTAAGGTTCAAAGTGACCTGTCATTACCACCACCCCCTCCCCTCTGCCCCCCTCCCTCTACCTTCCCCCACATCAATGTCTTCCAAACACATCATTATCGTCATCCAGGTCCCTAGCTGGTCTTAAAGGAGGGTGTTCAGTTTTTTTTCCAGAAAATGTATTTCGTTTTAACCTTCATGAGAATCATAAAATACCTCCCAAAAATGCTATCCATGGGAAGAAAACAGGAAATTTGCAATCTCCACTTTGGACGTGAAGCAAAAGGTTCGGTGTAATTATTACACTGCTTTAGGCCCTATGGAACCAGATAAACATCGGCGTTTTTTTGGGAAAAACATACGGATTGAGAACGCAAAATTTCAAAATGGTAAGGAGAAAAATGACAAATGATATGATATAAAAACCTCAACACCCATGCGAAAAATGGGGAATTTTAAATTGTGATCTGAACATCACTCTTTCAAACGTAGTTTAAGATCAACCAGAACATCTCTATTCTCTTATTTGTCTATCATGCTTGTAAGATGTTAGATGCTTTAGGCTCACCTTTATCTTTTTGAACACACTCATTGAAGCAGTTCTTGGCAGCTCCATAGTGACTTTGGGAAGCCAGGATATTCATGATGTTTGCCAACAGGTCGGCTTTGCGCTCACAGTTGGGTTTGTTATCGCCCTTGCAGGATGCTGTGCACTCGCCTCTAATCTGGCCTTGGGTTGGTCGACCGATCATCCCACATACTGACCCGTGTGACCGAACGGGATTGGATTGGCCGCCCCACGCCGGAGTTACGACCAAGCAGACGGCTAAGGCAGCCAACAGAATATCAGTGGTAGTAGACCTGACTACATGTACTCGATGTTCGTCAGCCATTGTTCTGACAGAGAGTAAACCGTCGTGCCGACGGTATGGTCATCAGCATAGCAGCATATTACTGCTAATTACAGATTAATCATCTTGAGTGTTTGGAACGATATTATCGCTTCAAACAGTCAAGATGTTTAAACAGCTAGTATACCACATCCACGTCTTTAAACATAGATTGCCTGTGTTTGGGAGAAGAGTTTTAAAAAAAACACTTACATTTCCGACGTCGGGATTTGTGGATAGGAGCCTTTTTTTTTAAAAACGGGCTTCACATGTTGTACATTATGTGTGCGTACGTTCACGTGTGCATACGCGTACACAAATTACACGTGCGTAGGATCTCCCGTGCGAAGATGGCATGCACAGTCCGTTGTGGTCTCTTGCCGCACACGCAACACGCGGCAGCCGACCCGTACACGCCGGTACAAATTCGCCTACTCCTTCGAGCTTTGTTAACGCGCGACACATTTTTCTCATTCTTGGAAACGTTTTAAACGTTTACACGGTCGCAGCACTAATATACAGTCCGTGGTTCTTTTTTTTGTCCGAACGAATTATTGAAGCATTTATTTTAACGACAAAATATCATACTATTCCAGACATCGGCAACTCTGCAAAAAGACGCCGTTTTATATGGCATTTTCGGCGTCTAGATGGGTAGCCTTGTCCAAGGCTATGTATGAAATTGTGTGAATCCGTGAAGAATTTGCCTGTATGCTATGCAGCGAAAGTGCGCCATCGCGCGGTGAATTGTAGCCAACTGCAAAATAGTACGGTTACCAAAATATCTTGGTCTGAATCCTGACTTCTCGGGCGAGGCTGTATCATAGCCTTGATCTCATTTCAGCCCCGATGTACGTAACATCAAATCAAACAACGTGACATCAGGACTATATTTTATCTGTTTTATTCTGGGATGCTGCAGTCACCCACGCCCACTTTAAGTAGGCCCACTTAAAACTTTATACACGTAATAAACACAAAAATCTCGCTCTGGAAAAGCTCGATCACGATTTATCAAACTAGTTAAAACAACATTAGTGGATTTCTAAAAGAAGAAAAAAAATTTGCCAAAAAAATACACTCCAAAAACAGACCGGTTAAATCCGACCAACACGGCCGGTAGATAATGCCCGCCCGACCAACATATCGGTCAAAACAACCAATCACATCGGCTGAAATGCCCAATCCGCATTGGTTAATCGATACGAACCAGCCACCTCAACCAATACGACCGGCCACCCCAACCAACGCAACTGGCCACTCTAACCACCACACCAGCCGGACCCACATCCACGAACCACACCGTCCGAACCCAACCAATCTGCCCCTATACCCTGAGATAGGCGGAAAAAAAACAGAGATAAAACCTGCAAATTTATAATGCGGGAAAAAATACTCTGTAAAATTCCTATCTGACCCCCTCAGGCGATCAAATAGCCAGAATCGTACTGGTTGACTCCAGGGTAGTCTTTCTCGAGGAAAATAAGAACGAACGAAATATAACGTTATATGTTAAAGTACTATTATTAAGTTGTTCATTTATGACAATACAGAGGCTGTGGAAAAGACTACACGGCATGTGTTGTGCGGTGTCCTATCTGCGAAGTGACCAAATTGCCCCTCAATATTGAAAGAGAATGCATGCGATGAACCACATACTACTTTAGTGTTAAGATGACACTTTTGCAAACGCACCCTAATTCAATTTATATGAGCCATGCCGCACACTAATTTGACAACTCTTTAAATATTGTGCTCAGTATACTCGGGGAATCTTTGGCTACTGAACTTGTCAAATGTCGTGCTTAATACCGAAAAGTTACGTAATAAAATTAATACATATCTTGTGTTAAACCATATTCATGCATATTCCCCGGGCAATCGGGGTTAAAAGAACAAAAGTATGCGGACATGGAATTAAGACCTTTTTAAAAGAAGATAAAAGATGGAAGTGATATGAAATCGTACAAGAGTGCAACCCTCTTTCTTGAAAAAATGAACTATACGACGCGGTGACTGCGAATGACTTGCAACAGCCCAGCATGCGTGCCGCTTTGCACGTCACATTCCACGCACCAGTGCACAAACCTTCCAACCTTACGTAACACACCCACCAACAGGTGATCTCACACTTACAATGAGATAGCAATTCTCTTTCTATGTTCATGCTAAGAGAATTTATAAATCTCATTTCAGCCCCGATGTACGTAACATCAAATCAAACAACGTGACATCAGGACTATATTTTATCTGTTTTATTCTGGGATGCTGCAATCACCCACGCCCACTTTAAGTAGATTGTTCTGGAAGGCGAGGGAAAACTGATTTGTTTATACTCTAGCGGTAATAATTCCATGCAACACCTTAACATTTTATATCAAGAGATAATGATAACTTGTTAGAATACTAGAAATCCATTCTGCCACTGGCCCTCTTCCGCGTTGGCGTGTGATACTAAATCGGTTTCCGATGCACCTCGGAGCTACAACTGCGTGTACTCGGGAAAAGGTGCACGTCCGGCGTACGGGACTACAGGACGGCCAACAAGCTGTCTGTGACTAGTAATGTACGAAGCTCGTTTTCAAGACTCCATAAACCCGCGTCCGGGTAAAGCGTGGGGGATGCCCGACCTTGCAAAATTGTCCTTGTTCGATCTTCCTTTTACTGAATGTGATACCGTGAGGTCGGCAAAGGGATGATAAACGAGTTGACTTAAAACGCACTGTGAATGTCTGCTAATGATACATGTTGGCCACTTTCGTAGAGGATCAGTCTTAAATTTGACAGCTTCTCCTCGGAAAGGCACCCTTTAGAGACGTTAGGATTAGAGACGGCGTTGTGCGTGCTGCCCAAGACTGACTCGATGAACGTTTCTTCAGGAACCAATGCTGACTAAAATGTGGGACCATAACATAATGCCGATTGCGAAGGCCTTGAAGCTGATGCTCTTTCCCCGGTCCGTGCGGTTGGATAAGTATCGCCCTCTCGGCTTTGATGAAATCGGAATTCCTTTCAAATGTCATCCTCCATAGTGACTGGAAGTAAAAGACAAAACTTTAGGGAAGGAACAAATCAATTATATTATACTAGCGTGTCCGCTATTTTCATAAAAAAACAGTAAATCGGGACTGCCGGATTCACCAACGAATGTCACACGGGACTCGTGTGTTCATATCATGTCACTGGGTCCACTTCTGTGTATGAACATACGAAAACCATAGGTTTTGGTTTGAAAGGACCATGGTTTTTCCTATACGATACGAACCCGGACAAGGCTCAATCAGCCTAAACAAAAGCGGGGTAATCCGAGCTCATCTTCTAAATTTATGCTCACCCATACCCAACACTGCGTAAAACCACGTGGGACTAAAATGTTTATAACATATAAAACACATGGACATCATCCCTACCCCTCAGTGTATCAAGTATACGGGCTTAGACCTTCGCAACGGTGTATAAAACATACGGATCGAGTCTAAAATATCAAAGATTTTTCTTTTCCGTCGAATATCCGATACGTGCAAGCATTGCAACGGCCCGTCTAGCTTTATCAATTTGCCATATACGCTCATGGTCTGCAGATGTCACTCGTGTATTATTATACTCAATGAAAACCTGTCGTGGGCTTCGCAAACTACAAACGAGATTAAAACAATCCCGACCTTACATTGTGTAACTTGAATTTCATATTTCGGACCATAATTTGGCTGTCTGAGCATAACCGTCGACTCGGGCGCTAAATAGAACAGCGTAGCCTACATGTATATACTAACTTCAGCTGATGACTTTGCGTAAATCGTGATTTTTGATTGACAAAAATAAATTATAACAACGTATAAAACACATGGGGATCATCCCTACCCCGCATCAGTGTATAAAGCATATAGACTTAAACCTTCGCAACAGTGTGTAAAACATACGGATCGAGTCTAACAGTAACAATGTCAAAGGTTTTCCTTGTCGAATACATGTATGCAAACATTGCAACATACGGTCCGTCTGGCTTGATCAACTTGCCATAGACGCTCGTGGTCTGAATATGTCACTCGTGGACTATTATATGCAACGAAAGCCCGTCGTGGGCTTTGCAAACTACAAACGAAATTAAGGCAATTCCAACCTTACGTTGTATAACTTGAATATCGTATTTCGGACCTTAATTTGGCTGTCGACTCGAGCGCTAAATAAAACAGCGTAGCCTACAACATGTATAGTAGCTTTTAGCTCATGCCTTTGCGTAAATCGTGATTTGTGATTAACAAAAATCAATTATAACAACGTATAAAACACATGGGGATCATCCCTACCTCCCAACGGTGTATGAAGCACACAGACTTAAACCTTAAACAGCTAGAATCCCCCTTCCACATTTTTTTAGTTTTTCTGTTTATCATGGAGTTGTATGTGTCTACAACACCATCACAACTTGTTTTTCACAAAAAATCGACAGGCTTTTGCTTAAAACGTAAAGCAGTTCCGACCCTCTTCACCCGAAATTCTGAAACGCTCGAGGTCACTTGGCTTGTTTATCAACAGGGTTTTGACGTCATCCTGAGAAACATACAAAACGGTCTGTGCAGTATTGAATGGAAAATACACTAAGTGAATGTTTATCATGCCTGTTTTGTCCTTGTAATTCAAAATACAAACGTGAAAAACACTTCATGTAAAATGACAACAATCTATTATTACCTGTTTTGTGAAAAAAATATGAAATTGTGGCTCACAATGAAGCTCTTTTGAAGTAAATACTGGTGCATTGCGACGGGTGGTTTTGTCACGGAACGAACGGCATTCACAGCGGTCTGTGTGCAGCATGGTACGGTCCCCTGCGGGCGTAGTTTCCACGTGTTTGAACATCGGCCGTACAAGTTATAGAATGAGCGACTCATTTTTCTCTCTCTTGGTAATAGAAAAGAAAATCTTTCTGCTCTTTTTTTTCATAGTGTCTGGTAAAACATACAACCACGCAGCTACTGGGCATATCTCTGGCTTTTTGGACCAACAAAATTATTCAAAAAAACACCATCTAACAGAGACGGTTTTCCAAGTTTTTTGCGCGTAAACGTATGGAGCTAACAATCGTGTTGACTTCATTTTCTCAGGATTGCGTCACGGGGTCACGCGCATATCATGAATACCTAATGAGCGTTTCAGAAATCGCGAAAATCTCATTTTCGAAAAGCGCACTTTTGCTTGCAATTTATCCACTTAAAACCGACAACTAAAAAATAATAAAAATCCACGTCGGCAAGAGGGATGTTTGGACTATTGAAATAGGCCTAAATGCTGGATTTTTGTCAAGGGGGATTCTTCCTCTTTAAGTTCGCAAGAGTGTATTAAACAAACGGATCGAATCCAAAAATTTCGAAGGTTTTCCTTGTCGAATACATATACATGTACATGCAAACATTGCAACGTACGGATTGTCTGACTTGATCAACTTGCCATAGACGCCTATGGTCTGAAGATGTCACTCGTGGATTATTATACACAACGAAAGCCCCTCGTGGGCTTTGCAAACTACAAACGAGATTAAGGCAATTCCGCCCTTAAATTGTGTAACTCAAATTTTGTATTCCGGACCATATATTGGCTGTTGTATACCCGCCGACTCGGGCGCTATATGGTACAGCATAGGGCCTATATTTAAACTAGCTTCCAGCTCGTAACTTTGCGTAAATCGTGATTTGTGGTTCACAAAATTCAATCCGCGTAGACGCATCATGCCTGCTGTCTGGTCTTTGGTTGCGGTGTAATGAAACTTAATGAAATCTCTGCAATTTGGTAAACATTCCCAACCGCTCTCCAAAGTATCTTAATGTAAAATCGCTATCCTTTGCGACACTGGTTTTTAGACGTGATACGGGAAATAGATCTACGCTATCTGAGACATATGGTAATGCAGGCCAATCGCGTGGCGCATTAATGAGAACATGCGCGATCTCTGCTCGGCAGTTTTATCAGCGATTACCGCGCTTAAAGTGACTTGCTGTTAAAATATCCCGAAACCGAACGCAATGGTTGCAAAATTCCTTAGCCCGTCGTCGTTCCAAGCCAAAATTGATAGCTACAGAAAATATTCTCCAAAAATGTATGCAACCTTTGTTCAAAATTGTTGCATTAGTAGGGTTTTGTTTCAACCGAAACTGGTTTCGACCCCGACACTGATAAATCCTCAATTCAATATGATTCTACAAACACCTCAGGGAGTACGGGGTAAGAGCCAAAAACGTTGCACACCTAAAGATGTCTCTCGCAATGGTAATTTTTCTAGGAATTTCGTAAACCAAACTTGCACGGTCTATCGCCGTTAAAATTCTTCATATAACAAATTGGTTCCGTTTAACCTCTTTGCTTCTCAAGTCAACCCGTACATTTCATATAATAAGTTTAATGAAAACAGGGTATATAGTATCCCTAAAGTAAGGTTCATCTGTGAAAAAATTTTAAAGAAGCTGATTTCAACTGATTTTGGTAGGTGTGGGTGTCGACATTTACCAAAAAAAAAGTGAGCTGGGATAGGCGGTGGGGAAATTGCGTTTTCGGGGGTCAAAGGTCATTGACCCCAAATTTTGCTCAAAGTATATCGTGTTTGGTCTCAAATGAAAGGAAATTTAATTTTAAACACTGAAAGTGATATTCATTTCATCATTTAATACGTCTGTAAAAAGTTAAGCGTGATTGAAGATGTGGCGCTGGTTAACAGGGTATTTCCCGCTATTCACAATTTAGGAAACCTTTGAACTCTATCATGACACATGAATATGTATCTTTGAAGATATACCACATTATTCTGAGGCTGCTGTCGAACAGTTCAGTGCACGTAAAGTACACATATGCACTAAGAAATACAAATTACAGTCTGAAGCCATCCCGGCCCAGTCTGAATAAGCCATCCCGGCCCAACCTGAAGCCATCTTAGCCAAGCCCAATGCCCTCCCAGCTCAGCCAAAAACCACATAACCCCAGCCCGAAGCCATCCCGGCCCAGTCTAAAGCCATCCCGGCCCAACCTGAAGCCATTCCAGCCAAGCCCGAAGCCATCTCAGCCAAGTCTAATGCCCTCCCAGCTCAGCCCAAACCCCAAAACCCCAGCCATATGCCATCCCAGCCCAGCCCGAAGCCATCCCGGCCCAGCCCAAATCAATCCCAGCCCAAACCGAAGATACCCCGAGCCCAGCCCGAAGCCATCCCGGCCCAGCCCAAATCAATCCCAGCCCAAACCGAAGATACCCCGAGCCCAGCCCGAAGCCATTCCGGCCCAGCCTAAAGCCACCCCAGGCCCAGCCCGAAGCCACTGCACCCTGACCCAACGTAAAGACTTCCCAGTGCAGCCCGGAACCCTCCCAACCTTGTCCAAAGCCTTAATTCTCAGCTCTGCCCGAAGCCATCCCAGTTAAGTTCAGCCCAAAGCCATCCTGGCCCAGCCCGAAGTCATCCCACAGCTTCGGGCTGGACTAGGGTGGCCTTCAGACTTGGCCTGAGGGCTTTGGGCTGAGCCGGGGTAGCTTTGGGCTGGGCCGGGGTTGCTTCGTGCTGGGCTGGGGTGGCTTCAGGCTGGGCTTTTGGGCTTTAGGCTGGGCTTTTGGACTTCAGGTTTTTGCTGGGAGGGCATTGGGCTGGGGCTGGATGACTTCGGGGTGGGACGGGATGGCTTCGGGCTGGGGTTTTGGGGTTTGGGCATAACTGGGAGGGCATTGAGCTTGGCTTAGATGGCTTCGGGCTGAACCGAGATGGCCAAGTTTGTTAGGTTTTTTATCCTGATTAAACCTGCATGGGCCTGACCAGACTTTTTGAACCCCATGTCTCAAAAACAGCCCTAGAAGTGCAGGTTGTCAGGGAGGCAATTCTGGCAGAGTGGCCCACCCTGCCTTAGCGGCTCATATGGTGACTGGTGCAGCCAGTCTTGCCACAGTTATACACATTAATGAATAATAAAATTAGCTATATCTGACATCAGCAGTTATATTAGAGAAGTCATTCCCTTCCATGCCTGTAAGGTTTTTTTTTATGTTGGAGTATTTTGGTGCTATATTGACCCACATATTTCCCACGTTGTGGCAGAAAGCCTTTCTACCAATATAATCAAATTAACCTGTATTTATATGGCGAATAAAATACGTTGAGACAGAATAATATCATGTTATAGTAAAACTTTATTAATTTACACGTACAGTTTTGTTTGATGGCGAGGATTATCAAATTTAGCGAAACTCCCTTTAAAATTGACCTTTTGACCTCTGTTGACCTACTTACTAAATTAAAAGACATAACTCATGTACCACTGTGTATAACTCTTTGGTACAACAATTTTGTGAAGAAATAATTTGGTAAGGATTTAGTTCCCAGATTTCGGCAATATTCCCTGACTACCAGTGCTTCTCAAATAGAGGTGCCATACGAGAATTGATCACCAACACTAGGCCCACATCTTCAATCACGCTTAACATTTTACAGAAGTATTAAATGGTAAAATTAATATCACTTGCAGTGTTTGAAATTAAATTTCCTTTAATTTGAGACCAAACATGATATACTTTGAGCAAAATTTGGGGTCAATGACCTTTGACCCCCGAAAACGCAATTTCCCCACCCCCAATCCCAGCTCACTTTTTTTTGGTAAATGTTCACACCCACACCTACCAAAATCAGTTGAAATCAGCTTCTTTAAAATTTTTTCACAGATTGGCTAAAAATATGTTTAATTTGGGGTTACTAATACTAATCTTAACAGTATTACTGGCGTCCTCTGCCGTCTTTGGACACAAGTAGAAATGCTCGGAAAGAATTCAGTAGTTGACCGTGCCTCGTTTAGGACTGAAATGCCCATGCCCTACTATTAGGCTATACGTTTGAGCAAATCTCGTTGACTTGGTTTGTTGCGGCCCCCTTGTAGCTGACAAAGCGTAGGGATGTTTCATTCAAGTGTCGCTTGAAGCTGGAAAATTATGTCTGGTTGTTGCATATTCAAACAGACGACGTGGAAAGAACGGAGAAGAGACAAGACGAAATGAACCATACGACGCGCTGACTGCGAATGACTTGCAACAGCCCAGCATGCGTGCCGCTTTGCACGTCACATTCCACGCACCAGTGCACAAACCTTCCAACCTTACGTAACACACCCACCAACAGGTGATCTCACACTTACAATGAGATAGCAATTCTCTTTCTATATGTTCATGCTAAGAGAATTGATAATTCTTTCTGTATTCCTTGTGTTTTATGGGCGGGGACTCTTTATGCAAATTTTTCGAACAGAGCACCGAGACGCGAAAGCTCATTGGTTAACGGTTGTTTGGACAGAACAATACGGTGCCGTTTGAAAAATAGCAGATTTTCCGTACGTATAGCCTATACCCAGTTGGTAAGTTCACAAACACGTCATACCTTTACAGAAAATATGTGAGGGATATCTTCTGGTCTTCGTGAAAGTCATCAATTTGCAATGTGTAGGCTGCATAATTCAAACTACCGTTAATTTTCTTAGTTGTAACACTACGTGTGATGTCGCCAAAATTGCATCAACAACAACAACACTACACATGTACGACGTACGCTTATACTTGCAAACCGGTCACAACGAATCATTTGACCCGAGTAGTGAGCTCTGATTGGATGTTATGTAAGATTTGAATATTTATATGCACTCGAGTTTCGCATAAGTAATTGCGTCGGATTTCGAACGCAGATATAAAGAAACCATAACAAATTGAATACAGAAAGAACAAGGCTATGATACAGCCTCGCCCGAGAAGTCAGGATTCAGACCAAGATATTTTGGTAACCAGACTATTTTGCAGTTGGCTACAATTCACCGCGCGATGGCGCACTTTCGCTGCATAGCATACAGGCAAATTCTTCACGGATTCACACAATTTCATACATAGCCTTGGACAAGGCTAACAGATGGGTGGCTATGTAGTTTTAATCGTTTGTTAATAACAATGGTTTGTGCCCAATATTACGGAAGTGCTTCCATATGAGCAACTGCTCATAGTGTCTTGGTCTCTGTTTGAATGATCGAGGTAACTGTATACAGCTGTTTGTATTGTGCGTAGGAATGTTGGCAAGATGCCTTCATTCATGAATGACTCTATTCTATGCATACAAGGTTCATGTAGAAGGTATTTTGCCTTTCACCTCTGGCGTCCCGGCCGGGTTCGAATGCGGGGCGTGTATATATGGATTGGGTTTGCAGTCCCTACTTGACCGCGTGGGTTTTCCCTGGAGATTTCCCTGGGGTTTTTCCTTCCACTTCTGTAACCGACATACGTTACATGGGATGTCTGCCGTATAAGACCTCAATAAGCTCAGTTTGAAACTCATGCATGCTCAATGAATGTCATGTTTAATTCTGGTTGATGTCACAGATAACAAGTAACCAGGGTGTGGCACAGGAGTAACAAGTAGCTAATAGCAATGTCATGTCGATAAGGTTTGCAGGAAACAAGTCCAGTGCATGGTTTGATGCAAGGTTGTACGCAAGGTTCAACTATTAAGGAATAAAGAAAGAAAATACTGATTTTGAGTTAAATGTGTCATATAATAATCACTGTTTGGCAATAAATCTTAAACAGTCACTGTCCAAAATTACTAGGAACATGATCCAAATCTATCCATAAATTTCTGTCTTCAAATCCAATAAATTCTCCAATACAATCCTTAAATAAATGAAATATCAGTAAACTGACTTTTGCTGAGCTTCCATGGGATGTCAAGTCAATGGGATGTCAAGTTGTGTTGACTAATGAGTACAAGAAATGGCAATGTCTGTAGTTGTTGTTGTTGTTGTTGTGGTTTTAATGGCACATTCGGCAGTCGGGTGCCCTTCGTGCCACAAACAATATTCTGCGTAGCATAATACATAGGTCTTATCCATAGAGTTGTATAAGCCGTACTCAGACTGTCCGATAGACGGTGACATGGTGAACGAGTTGAGCATGCGCAGAAAAATAAACAATAAAAAGACAATTTTATTGTGATTAAATTCATGAGTGAAAGGTGGGAGGGGCGCTTGTGATCTTCAGGGCAACAGTGCCACAAGGGGTCCCGCAAGGCCGGCCGTTTTCCAAGTGAGAGCAAAAGCCCCCACCCGGTACTTTTCGCAGGTCCGCATACCTTCGGGTGACGAAAGGGCGACACTGAGCCCGTCCAACCACAAGCGCAGATGTCGCTCCCGTAATTCCCTACTCATGTGCAATATGAACAAAATCAGGAAGTCGTATCAGAAAAATAATTTAAATATTAATATTGCAATTCTTAATAAATCTCAGGATTTGGTCACAGTTTTGTTTATTTCCTAGTAGTTGTTTCAAAGTCATTTGTGCATCAGTAAACTTGAGGACATGCTGGAGTAACTTTCTCTGAGCATTATACTTCCTACATGTAAACAAAAGGTGTGGTACGTTGTCAGAAACCCTACAGACATCACACAGACCATCAGGGTGTTTGCCAGTATTATATAGAAAACTGTTAAGGCCTCTGCATACACCAAGACGTAATCTGTGAAGAGTGACTTCTTGAGGGCGCTTTTTGCCCCATCTCGTGAATGAAAAAGATGGGTTTATGTCAAGATGATGTGTAGTGTCAAGTTTAGGGATTTGTTTAGTCCACCTCTCAATCAGTTGCCTTTTGAGAAGCTGTTTAGCTTCCGAATCTGAGAGGGGATAGAGTAGTCAATATTTGGTTTTTGAGTACCTAATTTTGCAATAGCGTCCACTGTTTCATTACCCGGGACACCACTGTGACCAGGGACCCATTCAAAGAAAACGGTGTTCCCCTGATGTTTTATGTTGATTAGAGTGTGACGTATGTCACAAGCGATTTTATTCACTGGGAAAGGTTTAGCAATAGCTTGTAAGGCGCTGAGGCAATCACTAAATATGCATGTCAATAATGGCTTGACCTCCTCAACCCACTCCAGAGCTAGAAGGATGGCAAAAAGTTCGGCAGAAAAAATGGAGATACCATTGTTAAGTCGGAAACTTTTGCTGTATTTGAGGAAAGGGATATAAATGCCGCAACCAACACTATTTGTACTGGGATTAAAGGAGCCATCCGTGTAGATCTGGAGCGAGTTGTTCCAGGTAGTGTTTATTATCTCATTACTAGTAGAACCTCTGTCTTTATTGTCATCGATATGTGAAACCCTTGAAAATATCTCTGTAGAAATGGATGGTTTATAATAATGCCAATATGGAAAAGGATTAAAAAGAGGGAAGGTAGTTACAGAGGGGTGATGAGTGGATCTGGCTTCAAAAGGGGCTTTATGAGTAGTCTGGCTCCATTTATCTACGAAGTAATGTTTTTGCCAGTTATCCAGTTCCATGTATTGGTTAGGGTAATCTGTGTGAGACCTGATTTTTGTACTATAAAGATTGCAAAGAAGCTGACGACGTTTAGACAGAGGGGGGTCACCACATTCAAGTTGTAGTTTAAACAAGGGTGTACCCTGGATAGCTCCAGTGCATATTTTAAGGGCTTGATATTAGATGCTATCTAGTTTTTCTTTCATAGTGGTTGAAGCCGAGTCAAAGGCTTCACATCCATACTCGAGAATGGGTTTTATGAGGGCTGTGTATAGTTGGAACAAGGTCTTACAGTCAGCACCCCAGGAGGTGCCGCTGATGCAACGGAGGAGATTCATTTTTCTTTTACATTTGATGACAATATTATTAATATGATCTTTCCATGTTAAATGACTGTCAAAAATCACTCCCAGAAACTTTGCTGTAGGGTGGATTTGGATAGGGTGATTTTGGAAGGAGAGCGAGATTTTTGGGTTCCTTTTGTTGGAAAAAAGCACGGCAGTTGTTTTAGGGTTAGACAACCTAAAGCCCCATTTTTCGCACCATGCAAAAATACTATTGAGGCTAGCTTGGATCTTTTTTTCAACAAAAGATATATTTCTATTAGACTTCCAAATAGCAATGTCATCTGCGTATTGTGAGATATGGACACCTGCAGGCAAATGCTGGGAGAGATCATTGACAGCTATATTGAAAAGTAATGGGCTAATAACACTACCCTGGGGAACACCGTTTTCTTGAATTTTTTCTTTAGAAAGATAATTATTTAACTTTACTTGGATTTTCCTGTCACTTAGAAAATCATCAATCCAACGTGTAATTCTACCATAAATTCCCATAGCCTGAAGTTTAATAATGATCCCTTTTCGCCATAGCATGTCATATGCTTTTTCGATGTCAAGGAAAACTGCAAGAGTACTCTCTTTATTAGCCCGGGCTTTGTTAATGGACGATTCCAGGCTAATGATGTGGTCTTTGGTACTTCTGCCTCTTCGAAAACCACTCTGATGCTGTGTAAAGAGGTTATTTTTTTCTAGAAACCACAGCAGGCGGGAATTGACCATTCTTTCCATAAGTTTGCAAAGTGTGGAGGTAAGTGCTATGGGTCGATAGGAAAGTGGATTGGTCGGATTCTTCCCAGGTTTTAAAATGGGGATGAGAATTGTATCTTTCCACCTCTTTGGACAATGTGACTTGTGCCATATCATATTAAAAATAATGAGGAGATATTCTCGAATCTTAAGTGGGAAGTGTTTAATAACAGTGTTACTTATTTCATCTTTTCCCGGAGTAGTACATTTGCAGTTTTCAATGGCATGATTAAGCTCTTCAATGCTGAAATATTCATTAAGGATACTCTCATTATTGTTCCTGAATCTCACATCTTGTTCAGCTTGTGTTTTGATATCTTGAAAAGATGAACTATATAGTTATCTGTGCTGCTAACCTTAATGAAACTTTCAGCAATGACTTCTGCCTTATCTTCATCATTAATTACATCGATGTCATTATGTTTAAGAATTGGGATATTACTTCTACCACGATTGTTATCAATACGTTTGACTTTATTCCATATAATTTTGGTGTTGGTTTTGGGGTTCAGTTCATCACAGAACTTTTCCCACTCTTTTCTTTTTGCATCTTTGATCGTTCTCCTGGCAATAGCACTAGTTCTTTTATATGATATCAGATCGCATGGAAGGCATGTTTTTCTTAGAGTTTTTAAGGCAGCTTTTTTGTCGTCTATGGCCTTTTTGCATTCATTGTTCCACCAAGACTTGGGGGGTTTTGGGTGGTTTGGTTTGGTTTTTGGTATGGAACTTGTCATGGCCTGTTCAAGTTCATACATGAAATTATTGTAAGTTTCATTAACATCTTTGGAGGTATCCGGTTTGCTGAAACAGCCATTGCATGCTTCCTGAAATTTGTTCCAGTCTGCATTTTTGAGAGACCACTTTGGGGTAAGTTTGGCGGAATTTCTATGAATAGGGTGGTCAAGTTCTATTATAATTGGACAGTGATCACTTTGCCAGGTGTCATTGAGCACCGTCCAGTTGCATTTTGCAGCTAAGGCAGGAGAAACGAAAGTGACATCGATGCAACTAAGAGTGTTATATGCAAGATTTATTCTTGTAGCCTCGCCAGAGTTTATGCAAACTAAATTATTATTGGAAATAACATCTTCAATAGTTCGACCATTATGGTCAAGTTTTGAGCTACCCCATAAGGGGTTGTGGCCATTGAAGTCGCCACATATGATACATGGTCCGTCAATGTTCTCAAACAAATTATTTAAGGAATTAGCTTCTAGCGAGGTACAAGGATTATAAGCGTTAATAAGGGTAATTTTATTATTATGGGCGTCATAAAATTCACCTATTTGATACTCAAAGGGATCATTAGAGTGCGAGACATATTTAAAAGAGAGGCCATACTTTATTAAAATTGCACAACCACCCCCAGATTTCTTTGAGGTGTTGATTCTGTCATAACGGTAGATGTCATACCCCGGGAGTTTAAAAGTTTTATTTTCTGTTAACCAGGTCTCTTGGATGCATATAATGTCAGGTTTGGTTTTCCATGAACTAATTTCACCTTTAAATTCTTTACTGTGTGCTGAGAGAGATTGGGCATTCCATTGTAAAAGTAGAACCATAATGAGAAAAATCATGATGTTTTGCTGGATTTAGATTTGTGGGTATGGCTTGTACTTTGGCTCGTGCTTTGGCTCGTGCTTTGGCTTGCTGCTGGCGGGCCTGTGCTTGTCTTGTTGCTTTGGCTTGCTGCTGGCGGGCCCGTGCTTGTCTGGGACGACTTCCGGCCAGGGTCAGTACTTCTTGTCTTCACCGTTGGTGATTGTGATGCCACTCTATGTTTACCAGGTTTTTCCTTTGGTTTTTTGGAACCTTCAGAATGGCCCAGGTGTTCGATGAGGGTCTTGATGGCTGTGATTCTTTCTTCTTTGTTCTTGACTTTTTCCCATATTTGCATTGCACCATTCAGCAGTTCTACAATGTGTTGTTCGTTCCATGGGCATTTGTGAATTGGTTCCGTTGGTTCCATGGGATGTCAAGTCAATGGGATGTCAAGTTGTGTTGACTAATGAGTACAAGAAATGGCAATGTCTGTAGTTGTTGTTGTTGTTGTTGTGGTTTTAATGGCACATTCGGCAGTCGGGTGCCCTTCGTGCCACAAACAATATTCTGCGTAGCATAATACATAGGTCTTATCCATAGAGTTGTATAAGCCGTACTCAGACTGTCCGATAGACGGTGACATGGTGAACGAGTTGAGCATGCGCAGAAAAATAAACAATAAAAAGACAATTTTATTGTGATTAAATTCATGAGTGAAAGGTGGGAGGGGCGCTTGTGATCTTCAGGGCAACAGTGCCACAAGGGGTCCCGCAAGGCCGGCCGTTTTCCAAGTGAGAGCAAAAGCCCCCACCCGGTACTTTTCGCAGGTCCGCATACCTTCGGGTGACGAAAGGGCGACACTGAGCCCGTCCAACCACAAGCGCAGATGTCGCTCCCGTAATTCCCTACTCATGTGCAATATGAACAAAATCAGGAAGTCGTATCAGAAAAATAATTTAAATATTAATATTGCAATTCTTAATAAATCTCAGGATTTGGTCACAGTTTTGTTTATTTCCTAGTAGTTGTTTCAAAGTCATTTGTGCATCAGTAAACTTGAGGACATGCTGGAGTAACTTTCTCTGAGCATTATACTTCCTACATGTAAACAAAAGGTGTGGTACGTTGTCAGAAACCCTACAGACATCACACAGACCATCAGGGTGTTTGCCAGTATTATATAGAAAACTGTTAAGGCCTCTGCATACACCAAGACGTAATCTGTGAAGAGTGACTTCTTGAGGGCGCTTTTTGCCCCATCTCGTGAATGAAAAAGATGGGTTTATGTCAAGATGATGTGTAGTGTCAAGTTTAGGGATTTGTTTAGTCCACCTCTCAATCAGTTGCCTTTTGAGAAGCTGTTTAGCTTCCGAATCTGAGAGGGGATAGAGTAGTCAATATTTGGTTTTTGAGTACCTAATTTTGCAATAGCGTCCACTGTTTCATTACCCGGGACACCACTGTGACCAGGGACCCATTCAAAGAAAACGGTGTTCCCCTGATGTTTTATGTTGATTAGAGTGTGACGTATGTCACAAGCGATTTTATTCACTGGGAAAGGTTTAGCAATAGCTTGTAAGGCGCTGAGGCAATCACTAAATATGCATGTCAATAATGGCTTGACCTCCTCAACCCACTCCAGAGCTAGAAGGATGGCAAAAAGTTCGGCAGAAAAAATGGAGATACCATTGTTAAGTCGGAAACTTTTGCTGTATTTGAGGAAAGGGATATAAATGCCGCAACCAACACTATTTGTACTGGGATTAAAGGAGCCATCCGTGTAGATCTGGAGCGAGTTGTTCCAGGTAGTGTTTATTATCTCATTACTAGTAGAACCTCTGTCTTTATTGTCATCGATATGTGAAACCCTTGAAAATATCTCTGTAGAAATGGATGGTTTATAATAATGCCAATATGGAAAAGGATTAAAAAGAGGGAAGGTAGTTACAGAGGGGTGATGAGTGGATCTGGCTTCAAAAGGGGCTTTATGAGTAGTCTGGCTCCATTTATCTACGAAGTAATGTTTTTGCCAGTTATCCAGTTCCATGTATTGGTTAGGGTAATCTGTGTGAGACCTGATTTTTGTACTATAAAGATTGCAAAGAAGCTGACGACGTTTAGACAGAGGGGGGTCACCACATTCAAGTTGTAGTTTAAACAAGGGTGTACCCTGGATAGCTCCAGTGCATATTTTAAGGGCTTGATATTGGATGCTATCTAGTTTTTCTTTCATAGTGGTTGAAGCCGAGTCAAAGGCTTCACATCCATACTCGAGAATGGGTTTTATGAGGGCTGTGTATAGTTGGAACAAGGTCTTACAGTCAGCACCCCAGGAGGTGCCGCTGATGCAACGGAGGAGATTCATTTTTCTTTTACATTTGATGACAATATTATTAATATGATCTTTCCATGTTAAATGACTGTCAAAAATCACTCCCAGAAACTTTGCTGTAGGGTGGATTTGGATAGGGTGATTTTGGAAGGAGAGCGAGATTTTTGGGTTCCTTTTGTTGGAAAAAAGCACGGCAGTTGTTTTAGGGTTAGACAACCTAAAGCCCCATTTTTCGCACCATGCAAAAATACTATTGAGGCTAGCTTGGATCTTTTTTTCAACAAAAGATATATTTCTATTAGACTTCCAAATAGCAATGTCATCTGCGTATTGTGAGATATGGACACCTGCAGGCAAATGCTGGGAGAGATCATTGACAGCTATATTGAAAAGTAATGGGCTAATAACACTACCCTGGGGAACACCGTTTTCTTGAATTTTTTCTTTAGAAAGATAATTATTTAACTTTACTTGGATTTTCCTGTCACTTAGAAAATCATCAATCCAACGTGTAATTCTACCATAAATTCCCATAGCCTGAAGTTTAATAATGATCCCTTTTCGCCATAGCATGTCATATGCTTTTTCGATGTCAAGGAAAACTGCAAGAGTACTCTCTTTATTAGCCCGGGCTTTGTTAATGGACGATTCCAGGCTAATGATGTGGTCTTTGGTACTTCTGCCTCTTCGAAAACCACTTTGATGCTGTGTAAAGAGGTTATTTTTTTCTAGAAACCACAGCAGGCGGGAATTGACCATTCTTTCCATAAGTTTGCAAAGTGTGGAGGTAAGTGCTATGGGTCGATAGGAAAGTGGATTGGTCGGATTCTTCCCAGGTTTTAAAATGGGGATGAGAATTGTATCTTTCCACCTCTTTGGACAATGTGACTTGTGCCATATCATATTAAAAATAATGAGGAGATATTCTCGAATCTTAAGTGGGAAGTGTTTAATAACAGTATTACTTATTTCATCTTTTCCCGGAGTAGTACATTTGCAGTTTTCAATGGCATGATTAAGCTCTTCAATGCTGAAATATTCATTAAGGATACTCTCATTATTGTTCCTGAATCTCACATCTTGTTCAGCTTGTGTTTTGATATCTTGAAAAGATGAACTATATAGTTATCTGTGCTGCTAACCTTAATGAAACTTTCAGCAATGACTTCTGCCTTATCTTCATCATTAATTACATCGATGTCATTATGTTTAAGAATTGGGATATTACTTCTACCACGATTGTTATCAATACGTTTGACTTTATTCCATATAATTTTGGTGTTGGTTTTGGGGTTCAGTTCATCACAGAACTTTTCCCACTCTTTTCTTTTTGCATCTTTGATCGTTCTCCTGGCAATAGCACTAGTTCTTTTATATGATATCAGATCGCATGGAAGGCATGTTTTTCTTAGAGTTTTTAAGGCAGCTTTTTTGTCGTCTATGGCCTTTTTGCATTCATTGTTCCACCAAGACTTGGGGGGTTTTGGGTGGTTTGGTTTGGTTTTTGGTATGGAACTTGTCATGGCCTGTTCAAGTTCATACATGAAATTATTGTAAGTTTCATTAACATCTTTGGAGGTATCCGGTTTGCTGAAACAGCCATTGCATGCTTCCTGAAATTTGTTCCAGTCTGCTTTTTTGAGAGACCACTTTGGGGTAAGTTTGGCGGAATTTCTATGAATAGGGTGGTCAAGTTCTATTATAATTGGACAGTGATCACTTTGCCAGGTGTCATTGAGCACCGTCCAGTTGCATTTTGCAGCTAAGGCAGGAGAAACGAAAGTGACATCGATGCAACTAAGAGTGTTATATGCAAGATTTATTCTTGTAGCCTCGCCAGAGTTTATGCAAACTAAATTATTATTGGAAATAACATCTTCAATAGTTCGACCATTATGGTCAAGTTTTGAGCTACCCCATAAGGGGTTGTGGCCATTGAAGTCGCCACATATGATACATGGTCCGTCAATGTTCTCAAACAAATTATTTAAGGAATTAGCTTCTAGCGAGGTACAAGGATTATAAGCGTTAATAAGGGTAATTTTATTATTATGGGCGTCATAAAATTCACCTATTTGATACTCAAAGGGATCATTAGAGTGCGAGACATATTTAAAAGAGAGGCCATACTTTATTAAAATTGCACAACCACCCCCAGATTTCTTTGAGGTGTTGATTCTGTCATAACGGTAGATGTCATACCCCGGGAGTTTAAAAGTTTTATTTTCTGTTAACCAGGTCTCTTGGATGCATATAATGTCAGGTTTGGTTTTCCATGAACTAATTTCACCTTTAAATTCTTTACTGTGTGCTGAGAGAGATTGGGCATTCCATTGTAAAAGTAGAACCATAATGAGAAAAATCATGATGTTTTGCTGGATTTAGATTTGTGGGTATGGCTTGTACTTTGGCTCGTGCTTTGGCTCGTGCTTTGGCTTGCTGCTGGCGGGCCTGTGCTTGTCTTGTTGCTTTGGCTTGCTGCTGGCGGGCCCGTGCTTGTCTGGGACGACTTCCGGCCAGGGTCAGCACTTCTTGTCTTCACCGTTGGTGATTGTGATGCCACTCTATGTTTACCAGGTTTTTCCTTTGGTTTTTTGGAACCTTCAGAATGGCCCAGGTGTTCGATGAGGGTCTTGATGGCTGTGATTCTTTCTTCTTTGTTCTTGACTTTTTCCCATATTTGCATTGCACCATTCAGCAGTTCTACAATGTGTTGTTCGTTCCATGGGCATTTGTGAATTGGTTCCGTCTGTGTGGCTGTTTCTTTGTCCGTCTGGGTAGTGGCGTCCTGGGTAGCAGTGCGAGGTTTTTGTACGGTTCTGTATGCACCTGGTTCACTGTTGCTGTTGGTTTTGTTTGACACGATGTTAGAATAGGGTCTGTTGAGTTGGTTTGGCGTTTGTTGTGTTCTAGGCGTTGATTGTGAAGGAGTATCTGGTCTGATGGAGAATTCCCCTTTGACAGCCTTCGCTGCATCTGCATACGAGATGTTGTAAGAGATTTTGATGCCATGTATCTGTTTCTCTTGCTTGATCGTGGCACAGCCTCCGTACGCAGACGAGTGGTTTTCTCCACATCGGCAGCATCTCACTTTGTCTCTTTGCTGGCATTGTTCATATGAGTGCGGACCCCCGCAGCGTACGCAGCGGGTGGAGCTACGACAGTTGTTTGCTATGTGTCCCAATCTCTGGCAGTTGAAGCATCTTATTACTGGGGGGATGTATGGTTTGACATCAAAGATTTCGTACCCTATTTGGAGTTTGTCTGGGAGGGAGGGTGTGTTGAAGGTCAGGCACATCGATACACTTTTCTCCAGTTGACCATCTCTCTTGCGCATTAGTCGCTTTACTTCCAGGACACCATGCTTTTTGCAGGCCGAGTGGATTTCGTCTTCTAGAATATCGGTAGGTATGCCGGTGACTACACCCTTGCTTTGCGTTTCCGACTTTGTATACTCGGTTGTGACGGCCCATTGATCCAGCTGGGATATTGACTTAAGTTTCTTTGCCTGGCCTGGGGTATGACATCGTACCGTTATTCCCCCCTGATTATTTTTCGACACACTTTTGACGAAGTCTCCACCTATTTTATTGAGGAACTTTGCTATTTTAATTGGGCTGATTTTAGCTAATTTCACGTCAGAGGAGTTGATTAGGACAATGGTTGGCTGACTCGGTGTACTTTGACTAGAAGTAGTATGAGTATGACGGCGTTTAGGTTGATTACTTGCATCATATTCAAAGTCTGAGTAGACTTCACCGTAGGATACATTGGATTTCGGTCGTTTTCTGCTATTTGATTTTGGTTGGGAGTTGTTCTGGGCTTGACTCATTAGTCTATCTAGAGTAGATCGTGGTAGGTCATTTTCAATGGGGATTTGTGTATTCATCGGTGTAGATTGCGATAGTTGGTCCCATGGTGTATCCGACTCCATACCATCATCGGCCATTTTGGCCGAAAATGGGTCTGGAGTAGGCTTAATTTAAGTTACTTGGAAAAATACGACTTCCTGATTTGGTTATATTGCTTACCTATAACTGTATAAAGCACTGCTAAAGTGCTATAGGCTTTTGGCTGAAAACAGGTAGTGACGCAGTACAAATGTTTCCCGCGCTCATGAGCACCTGATGCACACGTCCGAACAGTACCGAGTCCAGCTGATCTATCGCAATGTCTGTACATGTACTGACTAGTAGTGTATATGACCATACATGTACATATCTGCAGGAATGTCTACAAGAACGTGCCACACCCAAATATTCAAATTAAAAATAACAGCGCCCTCAAGTTACTTACAAAAATAGCGCCCTCTGGCAGTTTAAATGATGTAGCGCCCTCTACCAACCAAAGTTAAATAATTGGCCCTATATCAAATTCTGTCCATTACATTCCGGCCCCTAATGCTCTTGACCAGTCAAAGCATTACCTAAACATAAAGGACAGAATCTAACGTCAGGGTCATTAATATCTAGCGCAAAAGTCTTTACAGTCCAAGACATCCGGGGTGTTAAAGTCACTGAATCCTTTATGTTTTCGAGTTGTCGTCCAATGTAATCCTCTGTGATCGTACAGCTCTGTGGTCAAATCATGAACAGTTCCTCAGACCATATCCCCTTCCAAGAAGACAAGTTTGTCAATGGGACGATGATAGACTCCAGTCTGCGTTCTCACTTGTGCAGATCTCACCTTCCCATCTTTGCCTGGGTAAGTATCCACCACGAGTCCCAAGGGCCACTTATATCGAGGACTGTTTTCGTTCTTGACCAACACAAGATCTCCAGTGCACACATTGCGTACACATTCGTACGTACGGAATAGTAATTCGTACGTACGAAATAGTATTTCGTACGTACGAAATACTATTTCGTACGTACGAAATAGTTATTCGTACGTACGAACAGACCAGAGAAAATACTAGAAGTGGAGTGGTTAAAGGTACACGCTGTTACAAATATGACAAATCATAGCCTATTTTGGTGTGTGTACATAACACACTTTGCGAATGTTTTCGATCAGATTGCGACGTTATATGATGCATCCCGATTTGTTAAAGACTTTTTGCGATCTTTTACGATTGTATGCGATGCATTATGATCGATTTTTGGCGACATGGAAGCGATATTCCCTGTCGCGGTTTCCTGGAAATTATGACGATCATGTGACTTAATTAAATTCGTATCAAATCGAAATAGTGCTGAAGGATTGGTTAAGAACCTTTACGATGGCATTAGGATTAATTAAGACGGCATTAGGATTATTTACGACCTTGGTAAGACATATTACGACTTTATTACGACCGGTTGCGACGACCGTTCACGACATTTGTTTAACATTCCAAAAGTCTCGTAATGACTTGCGACAAGGCAAATTATTACGATCGTTTAAGAATGTTTACGAATGTCTTTATGAATGTTTACGTATGCCCTTACGAATACTTACGATTTAAAATCGTAAAGGTTCATATCCAAAATCGTCTAAAGCGGGCCTCCCACTATGCGATTTTTGCCACAAATTTCCAACGATTAGGTACGATTTAGTATAGAGTCTAAAGACAGTCCCTGATAATCTCACCAAATCGTACCAATTCGTAGAAAATTCTTGACAAAAATTACTTGTTCCCCCATTAAGGAATTTTAAAGGAATTTCTTTCAGTTGGGGATTTGGTGTGTTAACAAACGGAAATATTGTATTGAGGTATAGGGCCAGGGAGTCGCTTTGTCACATATCGTGCTGGGTGTGGAGATTCAAGCTCCGATATGCAAAAGTACAATCAGAGGTGAACGTCTCCTATGGACAATTTCCATGTACTTTGAGAAAATTAAACATCTTCGGCGTTGTCAAGGCTTCTCCTCCTTAGGTAATTGCGTATGGTAATTGTTCGAAATATAACGATTGGTTTTGATAAAGTTTTGTAACGACAGCGCATACAACGCGATATGGGGACAAGGGCGGCGCCCCCCCCCCCCCCCCCCCCCCCCCCCCCCCCCCCCCCACTCCCAATCCCCAAAGGCAAAGGCTTGAAGCTGCGTATTTCGATGCACGAATTTGGCGAGCGCATATTGCTGACGAGCCTCAGGTGCATTTAAGGCTCGCCGTTTCGCTGAATGGATAACGGTACTGAAGCGTACCGGGAACGACTACCTCCCTCAGTAAGTACGCTCTATAATCTCGCAATGTGAACAAGAAATTCCTGTAATTTTACATAAAAATGTTGACTGTTTTTAGAGGTTAATGTTTTTTATGTGAAAATACATTTTGTTGTAATTCGTAAATCTATTAAAAACAAAGACATTGCAGTAAAACAAATACGTTGACATTGCAGGAATCCTGACATTTTTTGGTCTTTTTTTTATGCAAATAATTGTGCATGGCGTTTGTAAAAATACAACTAACACAATAATTGACTGTATTTAAAACTTAAAGGTACACACCGGCCTACTGTTTACGTAATTTGATCTTGACAATACTTTTTTGATGGTCCTTGTGAAAAAGATCGTCAAAGTGTCCCGTAATTAACCACGAAAGCTTAAAATTTAAAATAAACTGTCAACAGTCGAGTTATACGCTTTACCAGCCGTTCACTATATCGCGCGAGACTCACGACCTTGTCGAAAACGATTCGCTCTTCACTTGGAAGCTTTTTGCTTTGTATATCTTTCATTTTCTACTACAAATTACACTTGACAGCCTGGACGACCAAATGGTTTTTCCGTTTTCTGTAGAGGAGCTGACATTCATGGTTTGTCTTCATTCACGAACATACAATTGTAGTTCCACGGCACTGTACCGGTTTTGAGCGGGCAACGTGCGTGTGCCGTGGCGCTAAATGTCACATTGTCCGGTAGACTGTCCACGGTGGAACTCGCTTCGGTTCCTCGGACTTTGTGTCAAACGTTTGTGTTAGATTTTTCAGAGTTATGTGTAACTTTGTTTCATAACCTGAATAAATAGTCTCTGTTGTCAAATATACTGAAATAAGAGCTGAATTCGATGCAATACTGCAGTAATAAACTTTAGGAATAAACTGTATCACACGGCCATACGGCTAGAAAATAAAACTAACTCCATGGGACACGTGATTTATCGGAACCAGAACCTGGTTCCGATAAGTCACGTGACCTCGATGTTTTTTAAAAATGCAAACAAAACGGCCAAATTTTGTGGTTTCTGTTTAGGTTCTCTTCAGTATATTTCGGAAAAACTTTCAGAACTATGTATGGGTCTATTTCGAGCCCAAAATAGCCCAACAGCCGGTTTTCCCTTTAATGGTTTTTGAGCGTAAAAAGGCTAGGGATGTCTAAAAGCGAATCCTATTCGTGCGAACATGCATAATGACCCATCCAAAGTTACACGATCGCGTGTGGTCTAGTGGCCCATTGATATCAAGAAGCCACTGGAAATGACACCAACTTTTGTACACAATTCAATGTAGAATTATTCTGTTGTCCCGAGATGACATCACAGCTTTGCTCATTAATTTGGAAATTCAGTTACAATGACCCGCTGTAGGACCATCAAACCAGCCATTCGCTATCGGCATGCTCGTTGGTCAAGTGGTTCGGACGTCTGCCTGGTTTGTAGCGTGTCTTCGGGAAACGCGCTTAGTATATTACACGCGTCCTTTAAACTGTTCAACAATGTAAGCACAAGGCATGCCCTCAAGGAACAAAGTAAGCGACTAAGATGGCGACTAATTTAATTAATGAAAGCTTTTTCGACTGGGCGGTTACCTAGCTAGCCAATGCAAACAACCCTCCAGCAGTTACAGTGTGGCTTTCCCCGTAACAGCCCCTTAAATTTCGCTTAAATATCGCAACTGGGATTAAGTGCCTTGTCAGAACCAGATTTTGGTTCCGTTAAATCACGTTCTAGCCGTATTTCCGTGTGATACAGTTTATTCCTAAAGTTTATTACTGCAGTATTGCATCAAATTCAGCTCTTATTTTTTTCCAAATATTTATGAGTATTTGACAAAAGAAATTATTTATTCAGGTTATGAAACAAAGTTACACATAACTCTGAAAAATCGAACATAAAATTTGTACACAAAGTCCGAGGAACCGAAGCGAGTTCCACCGTGGACAGTTTACCAGACAATGTGACATTTAGCCCCATGGTACACACACGTTGCCCGCCCAAAACCGGTACAGTGCTGTGGAACTACAATTGTACGTTCGTGAATGAAAACAAACCATTAATGTCAGCTCCTCTACAGAAAACGGAAAAACCATTCGGTCGTCCAGGCTGTCCAGTGAAATCTTCAGCAGAAAAAAAATATTTCCAAAGCAAAAAGCTTCCAAGTGAAGAGCGAATCGTTTCCGACAAAGTCGTGAGTCTCGCGCGATAGTGAACGTCTGGTAAAGCGTATAACTCGAATATTGACATTTTTTAAAATTAAATTTAAGCCTTTGTGGGTAATTACGGGACACTTTGACGATCTTTTTCATAAGGACCATCAAAAATATATTGTCAAGATGGTGTTTCACAAAATTACGTAAACAGTAGGCCGGTGTGTACCTTTAAGTTTTAAAAACAGTCAATTTATTGTGTTAGTTGTATTTTTACTAACGCCATGCACAATTATTTGCAATTGTAGACTTTAAAAAAAGACCCAAAAAATGCCAGGATTCTTGTAATTTCAACGTATTTGTTTTACTGCAATGTCTTTGTTCTTAATTACAGCAACATGTATTTTCACATAAAAAAACATTAACCTCTAAAAACAGTCAACATTTATATTTAAAATATAGAATTTGTTACATTGCGAGATTATAGAGCGCATTTACTGAAGGAGGTAATCGTTCCCGGTACGCTTCAGTACCGTTATCCATTCAGCGAAACGGCGAGCCTTAAGGGCACCGGCTCGTCAGCAATGCGCGCGCGCCAAATTCGTGTCACGAAATACGCAGCTAGCTCCAAGCCTTTGCTAAAGAGCCTGTGCCTTTAAGGGTGCACCATAGTAAATAGGCAGAGATCCGTGCGCCGAGCTCATGAACATTTTGTATCCCCTCAAATGCTTCTTTATTAGAGAGAGAGAGTTGCGAGCTGAACCAGTGTGGTCTTGTGTAGAATATGGCCATCGTCGTGATGTGGGATATTTTGTCTTCTAAATATAAACATTTTGGACAATGTAGTTCCTAAAAGTGGCCCTATTTTGCCCAGTAGGGTATGTGCCCTTGTTCCAAGGTGGACGCTAGTCTGTTTAGCAATTTTCACTGTTGCAGGGGTAGTTTTGTTTCAAGTGGAAATTAGAGAATAAAAATGACGGATTACCCCATAAAATTGAACAGAATTGAAAATATGAGACCTCAATGAGTATTTTGGTTGTTGTACTGAGGAGCTGAGAGAGTTGTCAGTATTTTAAAATGATTTTTGAAAATTGGGCATTTAGCATTGGTTTCTATATACGGGAGCCCTATTTACTTGGTTATACCAAGCCCGATATGTGGCAAAGATATCTTGCCTCGCACCGCACCCCACCCCCCCCCCCCCCCCCGCTCACCTTTTGTTGGTTGCCTAGGCAATTGGTTCTAAACTAAAAATCACTCAACCATGTTCCAGTGCTTTTCCAATGGTACTTTTCCCGACGGCCATGATAGTTTAGATCCAATCGCCATGGCAACGCACGTCACACTTCGGCAGTCTATTACCAAACGCAATTACCTGAGGAGGCGAAGCCTTGACAATGCGGAAGATGTTTAATTTTCTCAAAGTACATGGGAATTGTCCATAGGAGACGTTCACCTCTGCTTGTACTTTTGCATATCGAAGCTTGAATCTCTATACCCGCAGCACGATATGTGACAAAGCGACTCTCTCCCCCTCACGTCCCTATACCACAATACATTATTTCCGTTTGTTAACGCACCAAACCCCCAACTGAAAGAAATTCCTTTAAAATGCCTTAGATGTTTAAGGCACAACGGGAAACAAGTACAAGGTGTATCAGAAAATAGTGCACACTCATAAAATTGTAGTTTCATGTTTTC